>OY744544.1:48416826-48625720 GCA_963556195.1 Sepiola atlantica
AATGGATGGACATAACGAACAGGCATCTTCTGGAGATTTGAACTTTTTTAAAGTATTACATCCTATTATTACACACCCGCCTGGCTTGAGCTTCTGGCCTGTTGCTTGATTTAAACATTTTGAACCGAAAGAAGGACTTAGCTGTCATAAAAAGCTAAATCTCTATATTGACCATCTTTGTACAGATACTCCTTCAGACAATAACACCTGTCTACCTAAAAAATTCCTGTGGCAATGGAAAAGTTGCGACACATGTAGACCTGACTGGCTTGGAACATGTAGTTACTAATCTACACACAGGCGACATTAGGCCTATGCTTACATCGCTTTTCACGACAATACTTAGGAAGTTGTGCACTTGGTGGGGCCGTTTGTGACTGAGCAGCCATTTTTAGGAGAGCATTGCTCACCCAAGAATTTGGGACGAGACAAGAAAACACATCCTAAACAAAGCTTCCTTTGACCTGCTGATTAGCATCCTGCGGCTGACGACTGTCCATATTAACAGGAACAAGAGATATTATGCTAAACGATACTCACTTCAGCTCTATTGCTGGAATTTGAGAACATTTATTGACAATGGAAAAAGACTTGAACGTAAGATTGCAATTTTGGCCAGGAAATTGCAGAGGTACAATGTAAATATTGCGGCACTTACTGATACCTGTTTTGTTAGTGATGATCAACTTATTGAGCGTAATACAGACTACAGAATCTTCTGGTCTGGTAAATCTGAAAAGGAGAGACATGGGGCTGGCGTAGGTTTTGCAGTTCAGAATTCCTGAATTGAAAAGATTGAACAGCCAGTTGGTGTTAATGAGCATATAATGAGATTGAGAATTCCCCTTGCTGCTAGTCGATACATGAATATTTTATCTGTCTATGCGCTCAGCCTTACTTCACTTGCAGATGATATTATTTCTTTCTATACATTTAGATCTATTGTCAACAGTTTGACAAATGTTAAGAGTTTAGTAATCCTTGGTGATTTTAATGTGCAGGTCTGCTCGGACAATGAAACCTGATCTCCCTTAGGTCCATATGGCATTGGTGGAATCAATGAAAATAGTTTGCCGCTCCTTCAGCACTGTAGTGAACTGGATCTAATTATCACCACGCCTTTTCTCGCCAGAGGAACAAGGACAACTGGTTCCATCCGCAGTCTAGGTATGGCCACTTACTTATGTGATATATAGATGTGGTTATCTAAAAAACTTTTTGCAAGGTCAAAGCGTTGTGCCGACTGTGACACTGACCACTTAATGGTCAAAGCTAAGCTCAAAATTTCTATTCGCCCGGAAAGTTGTTTCAATGGAGTCAAAGTACCTTGTATTGGTGTCTCCAAGTCTCCAGTCGTTTCAAGATCCATTTTTCTGATTGCGATTGGGAGAGAGTAAAAGATACCATACACGAAACAGGTGTTGAGATTCTTGGATTGAGGGCTCCCATACAACGAGACTGTTTGCTGATAACTCCAGTATAATCAACCTCCAAATTGACAAACAATAAGCTCATTTGAAACTTCTCAACTCTTCTCACTGAACAGATCAGCTGTCGCTGCCCACTTCTCATCTGTGAAGAGTAAGGTTCAGCATTGTGTGCACCAAATAAAAAACAAATGGTGGTCTTACCTCTCCAGACTGCCTATGATCACACAGATGCTAAGACGTTTTATGCCCTGCTTTGTCAGGCATATGGCCCGAGGTCTTCTTCAACTACACCATTATTTGCAAAAGATGAGGCAACCTTGTTCAAGACCTCAAACGAAATTATGCATCGATGCCATGAAGATTTTCGTGATCTCCAATCCATCCAACGTGGATATTGCTGCAATAGATGGTATCCCTCAGTGTACCATTCATACTGAACAGGACGTGAAACTAACTCTCGAAAAAACGGTCTGGTGCATAAAACAGATCAACTCAAATAAAGCTCCTGGGCTAGATAGTATTCCTGTTGAAACACGGTAGTATGAATTTCCATTGTGTGATCCACTCTTTGGTGTTGTCAGTATAGCAGACGAGTGACCCAGTTGCCCAAGATTAAATAGATGCCATCCATATAATGTTGTACAAAGGAGAGAGTAAAAAATCAGATTGTAGAAATTAGCATGGTATTGTAGCGTTGATCCTGGCTTCAGAAAGTGTATTTTAGATGACGGTAGCATCTTTGGAGATTGCCAAATTAATATAAATGTAGCTAAATTGGCAAATAAAAAAGATGGATAAAAATATAAATGGAACTCATTTCACAATCGAAAACGACCATAAACCGTGGAAACAAATATTAAAAAAATCAATCACTAAATGCTCTCCCAGGATCCAAAGATTTCTACTAGCATTACAAAGATACGATTTTGATCTGAATTACATACCTGGTAAAGAATCAATTGTTGCAGTTACTCTATCTCGTGCATACCTCGAACAAAGGACTCCAGAAGTATCAGACGAAGATATGAAATCGTACATACATGCAATAATAAAAAATTACCCCATAACCGACACTAAATTAAATGAGTATAAAGAAGCCACTGCAGATAACCCGTCACTTCAAACACTCATCACATATATACCGGACATATGGGTATCGAAAAGTGCACAGAGCGAGCCAAGGAGTGTATATACTGGCCCGGAATTAACGCTCAAATCAAAGACATGATTAACACGTGCTCATACTGCATCGATTACAAAAATCAACAACCAGCCGAACCACAAATAAATCATGAAATACCTACCATATCATGGACCAAAGTAGGTACAGAAATATTTCACCTATATGGAAATTCGCATGTCACAATTATTGACTACACAACAAGATTTTTTGATTTACACGAAATAAAAGATTGCCAATCAAAACTGTAATCAAAAAAATAAAACAAACGTTTGCCAAATTCGGCATTTCACAAACAGTTGTCAGTGACAACGCTCCAGAATTCAATTCGGCTGAATTTAAAGAATTTGCAAAAAAGTGGCATTTTCATCGCACGAAAACATTGATCAAGCAAACAGTATGGTTGAGAGGAATATTCAGACAATAAAAAAGACGTTACAAAAATTATTCAAAAGTTGCAGAGAACATCAATTAGCCATCTTAGCATTACGCACAACAAAATTACAAAATGTTCTCCATCACCTGCAAATAGAACATTGAGAACAAATCTCTCAAACATACAACACGACAAAATTACAAAATGTTTTTCATCCCCTGCAAATAGAACATTGAGAACAAATCTCTCAAACATACAACACGACAAAATTACAAAATGTTCTCCATCCCCTGCAAATAGAACATTGAGAACAAATCTCTCAAACATACAACACGACAAAATTACAAAATGTTTTTCATCCCCTGCAAATAGAACATTGAGAACAAATCTCTCAAACATACAACACGACAAAATTACAAAATGTTCTCCATCCCCTGCAAATAGAACATTGAGAACAAATCTCTCAAACATACAACACGACAAAATTGCAAAATGTTCTCCATCCCCTGCAAATAGAACATTGAGAACAAATCTCTCAAACATACAACACGACAAAATTACAAAATGTTCTCTATCCCCTGCAAATAGAACATTGAGAACAAATCTCTCAAACATACAACACGACAAAATTACAAAATGTTTTTCATCCCCTGCAAATAGAACATTGAGAACAAATCTCTCAAACATACAACACGACAAAATTACAAAATGTTCTCTATCCCCTGCAAATAGAACATTGAGAACAAATCTCTCAAACATACAACACGACAAAATTACAAAATGTTCTCCATCCCCTGCAAATAGAACATTGAGAACAAATCTCTCAAACATACAACACGACAAAATTACAAAATGTTCTTCATCCCCTGCAAATAGAACATTGAGAACAAATCTCTCAAACATACAACACGACAAAATCACAAAATGTTTTTCATCCCCTGCAAATAGAACATTGAGAACAAATCTCTCAAACATACAACACGACAAAATTACAAAATGTTCTCCATCCCCTGCAAATAGAACATTGAGAACAAATCTCTCAAACATACAACACGACAAAATTACAAAATGTTCTCTATCCCCAGCAAATAGAACATTGAGAACAAATCTCTCAAACATACAACACGACAAAATTACAAAATGTTTTTCATCCCCTGCAAATAGAACATTGAGAACAAATCTCTCAAACATACAACACGACAAAATTACAAAATGTTCTCCATCCCCTGCAAATAGAACATTGAGAACAAATCTCTCAAACATACAACACGACAAAATTACAAAATGTTTTTCATCCCCTGCAAATAGAACATTGAGAACAAATCTCTCAAACATACAACACGACAAAATTACAAAATGTTCTCCATCCCCTGCAAATAGAACATTGAGAACAAATCTCTCAAACATACAACACGACAAAATTACAAAATGTTTTTCATCCCCTGCAAATAGAACATTGAGAACAAATCTCTCAAACATACAACACGACAAAATTACAAAATGTTCTCCATCCCCTGCAAATAGAACATTGAGAACAAATCTCTCAAACATACAACACGACAAAATTACAAAATGTTTTTCATCCCCTGCAAATAGAACATTGAGAACAAATCTCTCAAACATACAACACGACAAAATTACAAAATGTTTTTCATCCCCTGCAAATAGAACATTAAGAACAAATCTCTCAAACATACAACACGACAAAATTACAAAATGTTTTTCATCCCCTGCAAATAGAACATTGAGAACAAATCTCTCAAACATACAACACGACAAAATTACAAAATGTTTTTCATCCCCTGCAAATAGAACATTGAGAACAAATCTCTCAAACATACAACACGACAAAATTACAAAATGTTCTCTATCCCCTGCAAATAGAACATTGAGAACAAATCTCTCAAACATACAACACGACAAAATTACAAAATGTTTTTCATCCCCTGCAAATAGAACATTGAGAACAAATCTCTCAAACATACAACACGACAAAATTACAAAATGTTTTTCATCCCCTGCAAATAGAACATTGAGAACAAATCTCTCAAACATACAACACGACAAAATTACAAAATGTTTTTCATCCCCTGCAAATAGAACATTGAGAACAAATCTCTCAAACATACAACACGACAAAATTACAAAATGTTTTTCATCCCCTGCAAATAGAACATTGAGAACAAATCTCTCAAACATACAACACGACAAAATTACAAAATGTTCTCTATCCCCTGCAAATAGAACATTGAGAACAAATCTCTCAAACATACAACACGACAAAATTACAAAATGTTTTTCATCCCCTGCAAATAGAACATTGAGAACAAATCTCTCAAACATACAACACGACAAAATCACAAAATGTTTTTCATCCCTTGCAAATAGAACATTGAGAACAAATCTCTCAAACATACAACACGACAAAATTACAAAATGTTCTCCATCACCTGCAAATAGAACATTGAGAACAAATCTCTCAAACATACAACACGACAAAATTACAAAATGTTTCTCATCCCCTGCAAATAGAACATTGAGAACAAATCTCTCAAACATACAACACGACAAAATTACAAAATGTTTTTCATCCCCTGCAAATAGAACATTGAGAACAAATCTCTCAAACATACAACACGACAAAATTACAAAATGTTTTTCATCCCCTGCAAATAGAACATTGAGAACAAATCACTCAAACATACAACAAGACAAAATTACAAAATGTTTTTCATCACCTGCAAATAGAACATTGAGAACAAATCTCTCAAACATACAACACGACAAAATTACAAAATGTTTTTCATCCCCTGCAAATAGAACATTGAGAACAAATCTCTCAAACATACAACACGACAAAATTACAAAATGTTCTCCATCACCTGCAAATAGAACATTGAGAACAAATCTCTCAAACATACAACACGACAAAATTACAAAATGTTTTCTATCCCCTGCAAATAGAACATTGAGAACAAATCTCTCAAACATACAACACGACAAAATTACAAAATGTTCTCTATCCCCTGCAAATAGAACATTGAGAACAAATCTCTCAAACATACAACACGACAAAATTACAAAATGTTTTTCATCCCCTGCAAATAGAACATTGAGAACAAATCTCTCAAACATACAACACGACAAAACTACAAAATGTTCTCCATCCCCTGCAAATAGAACATTGAGAACAAATCTCTCAAACATACAACACGACAAAATTACAAAATGTTCTCCATCCCCTGCAAATAGAACATTGAGAACAAATCTCTCAAACATACAACACGACAAAATTACAAAATGTTTTTCATCCCCTGCAAATAGAACATTGAGAACAAATCTCTCAAACATACAACACGACAAAATCACAAAATGTTTTTCATCCCCTGCAAATAGAACATTGAGAACAAATCTCTCAAACATACAACACGACAAAATTACAAAATGTTCTCCATCCCCTGCAAATAGAACATTGAGAACAAATCTCTCAAACATACAACACGACAAAATTACAAAATGTTCTCCATCCCCTGCAAATAGAACATTGAGAACAAATCTCTCAAACATACAACACGACAAAATTACAAAATGTTCTCCATCACCTGCAAATAGAACATTGAGAACAAATCTCTCAAACATACAACACGACAAAATTACAAAATGTTTTTCATCCCCTGCAAATAGAACATTGAGAACAAATCTCTCAAACATACAACACGACAAAATCACAAAATGTTTTTCATCCCCTGCAAATAGAACATTGAGAACAAATCTCTCAAACATACAACACGACAAAATTACAAAATGTTCTCCATCCCCTGCAAATAGAACATTGAGAACAAATCTCTCAAACATACAACACGACAAAATTACAAAATGTTCTCTATCCCCTGCAAATAGAACATTGAGAACAAATCTCTCAAACATACAACACGACAAAATTACAAAATGTTTTTCATCCCCTGCAAATAGAACATTGAGAACAAATCTCTCAAACATACAACACGACAAAATTACAAAATGTTCTCCATCCCCTGCAAATAGAACATTGAGAACAAATCTCTCAAACATACAACACGACAAAATTACAAAATGTTCTCCATCACCAGCAAATAGAACATTGAGAACAAATCTCTCAAACATACAACACGACAAAATTACAAAATGTTTTTCATCCCCTGCAAATAGAACATTGAGAACAAATCTCTCAAACATACAACACGACAAAATCACAAAATGTTCTCCATCCCCTGCAAATAGAACATTGAGAACAAATCTCTCAAACATACAACACGACAAAATTACAAAATGTTCTCCATCCCCTGCAAATAGAACATTGAGAACAAATCTCTCAAACATACAACACGACAAAATTACAAAATGTTCTCTATCCCCTGCAAATAGAACATTGAGAACAAATCTCTCAAACATACAACACGACAAAATTACAAAATGTTTTTCATCCCCTGCAAATAGAACATTGAGAACAAATCTCTCAAACATACAACACGACAAAATTACAAAATGTTCTCCATCCCCTGCAAATAGAACATTGAGAACAAATCTCTCAAACATACAACACGACAAAATTACAAAATGTTCTCTATCCCCTGCAAATAGAACATTGAGAACAAATCTCTCAAACATACAACACGACAAAATTACAAAATGTTTTTCATCCCCTGCAAATAGAACATTGAGAACAAATCTCTCAAACATACAACACGACAAAATTACAAAATGTTCTCTATCCCCTGCAAATAGAACATTGAGAACAAATCTCTCAAACATACAACACGACAAAATTACAAAATGTTTTTCATCCCCTGCAAATAGAACATTGAGAACAAATCTCTCAAACATACAACACGACAAAATTACAAAATGTTCTCCATCCCCTGCAAATAGAACATTGAGAACAAATCTCTCAAACATACAACACGACAAAATTACAAAATGTTCTCTATCCCCTGCAAATAGAACATTGAGAACAAATCTCTCAAACATACAACACGACAAAATTACAAAATGTTTTTCATCCCGTGCAAATAGAACATTGAGAACAAATCTCTCAAACATACAACACGACAAAATTACAAAATGTTCTCCATCCCCTGCAAATAGAACATTGAGAACAAATCTCTCAAACATACAACACGACAAAATTACAAAATGTTCTCTATCCCCTGCAAATAGAACATTGAGAACAAATCTCTCAAACATACAACACGACAAAATCACAAAATGTTTTTCATCCCCTGCAAATAGAACATTGAGAACAAATCTCTCAAACATACAACACGACAAAATTACAAAATGTTTTTCATCCCCTGCAAATAGAACATTGAGAACAAATCTCTCAAACATACAACACGACGAAATCACAAAATGTTATTCATCCCCTGCAAATAGAACATTGAGAACAAATCTCTCAAACATACAACACGACAAAATTACAAAATGTTCTCCATCCCCTGCAAATAGAACATTGAGAACAAATCTCTCAAACATACAACACGACAAAATTACAAAATGTTCTCTATCCCCTGCAAATAGAACATTGAGAACAAATCTCTCAAACATACAACACGACAAAATTACAAAATGTTTTTCATCCCCTGCAAATAGAACATTGAGAACAAATCTCTCAAACATACAACACGACAAAATTACAAAATGTTCTCCATCCCCTGCAAATAGAACATTGAGAACAAATCTCTCAAACATACAACACGACAAAATTACAAAATGTTCTCTATCCCCTGCAAATAGAACATTGAGAACAAATCTCTCAAACATACAACACGACAAAATTACAAAATGTTTTTCATCCCCTGCAAATAGAACATTGAGAACAAATCTCTCAAACATACAACACGACAAAATTACAAAATGTTTTTCATCCCCTGCAAATAGAACATTGAGAACAAATCTCTCAAACATACAACACGACAAAATTACAAAATGTTCTCCATCCCCTGCAAATAGAACATTGAGAACAAATCTCTCAAACATACAACACGACAAAATTACAAAATGTTTTTCATCCCCTGCAAATAGAACATTGAGAACAAATCTCTCAAACATACAACACGACAAAATTACAAAATGTTTTTCATCCCCTGCAAATAGAACATTGAGAACAAATCTCTCAAACATACAACACGACAAAATTACAAAATGTTTTTCATCCCCTGCAAATAGAACATTGAGAACAAATCTCTCAAACATACAACACGACAAAATTACAAAATGTTCTCTATCCCCTGCAAATAGAACATTGAGAACAAATCTCTCAAACATACAACACGACAAAATTACAAAATGTTTTTCATCCCCTGCAAATAGAACATTGAGAACAAATCTCTCAAACATACAACACGACAAAATTACAAAATGTTTTTCATCCCCTGCAAATAGAACATTGAGAACAAATCTCTCAAACATACAACACGACAAAATTACAAAATGTTCTCTATCACCTGCAAATAGAACATTGAGAACAAATCTCTCAAACATACAACACGACAAAATTACAAAATGTTCTCTATCCCCTGCAAATAGAACATTGAGAACAAATCTCTCAAACATACAACACGACAAAATTACAAAATGTTTTTCATCCCCTGCAAATAGAACATTGAGAACAAATCTCTCAAACATACAACACGACAAAACTACAAAATGTTCTCCATCCCCTGCAAATAGAACATTGAGAACAAATCTCTCAAACATACAACACGACAAAATTACAAAATGTTCTCCATCCCCTGCAAATAGAACATTGAGAACAAATCTCTCAAACATACAACACGACAAAATTACAAAATGTTTTTCATCCCCTGCAAATAGAACATTGAGAACAAATCTCTCAAACATACAACACGACAAAATCACAAAATGTTTTTCATCCCCTGCAAATAGAACATTGAGAACAAATCTCTCAAACATACAACACGACAAAATTACAAAATGTTCTCCATCCCCTGCAAATAGAACATTGAGAACAAATCTCTCAAACATACAACACGACAAAATTACAAAATGTTCTCCATCCCCTGCAAATAGAACATTGAGAACAAATCTCTCAAACATACAACACGACAAAATTACAAAATGTTCTCCATCACCTGCAAATAGAACATTGAGAACAAATCTCTCAAACATACAACACGACAAAATTACAAAATGTTTTTCATCCCCTGCAAATAGAACATTGAGAACAAATCTCTCAAACATACAACACGACAAAATCACAAAATGTTTTTCATCCCCTGCAAATAGAACATTGAGAACAAATCTCTCAAACATACAACACGACAAAATTACAAAATGTTCTCCATCCCCTGCAAATAGAACATTGAGAACAAATCTCTCAAACATACAACACGACAAAATTACAAAATGTTCTCCATCCCCTGCAAATAGAACATTGAGAACAAATCTCTCAAACATACAACACGACAAAATTACAAAATGTTCTCCATCACCTGCAAATAGAACATTGAGAACAAATCTCTCAAACATACAACACGACAAAATTACAAAATGTTTTTCATCCCCTGCAAATAGAACATTGAGAACAAATCTCTCAAACATACAACACGACAAAATCACAAAATGTTTTTCATCCCCTGCAAATAGAACATTGAGAACAAATCTCTCAAACATACAACACGACAAAATTACAAAATGTTCTCCATCCCCTGCAAATAGAACATTGAGAACAAATCTCTCAAACATACAACACGACAAAATTACAAAATGTTCTCTATCCCCTGCAAATAGAACATTGAGAACAAATCTCTCAAACATACAACACGACAAAATTACAAAATGTTTTTCATCCCCTGCAAATAGAACATTGAGAACAAATCTCTCAAACATACAACACGACAAAATTACAAAATGTTCTCCATCCCCTGCAAATAGAACATTGAGAACAAATCTCTCAAACATACAACACGACAAAATTACAAAATGTTCTCCATCACCTGCAAATAGAACATTGAGAACAAATCTCTCAAACATACAACACGACAAAATTACAAAATGTTCTCCATCCCCTGCAAATAGAATATTGAGAACAAATCTCTCAAACATACAACACGACAAAATTACAAAATGTTCTCCATCCCCTGCAAATAGAACATTGAGAACAAATCTCTCAAACATACAACACGACAAAATTACAAAATGTTTTTCATCCCCTGCAAATAGAACATTGAGAACAAATCTCTCAAACATACAACACGACAAAATCACAAAATGTTTTTCATCCCCTGCAAATAGAACATTGAGAACAAATCTCTCAAACATACAACACGACAAAATTACAAAATGTTCTCCATCCCCTGCAAATAGAACATTGAGAACAAATCTCTCAAACATACAACACGACAAAATTACAAAATGTTCTCCATCCCCTGCAAATAGAACATTGAGAACAAATCTCTCAAACATACAACACGACAAAATTACAAAATGTTCTCTATCCCCTGCAAATAGAACATTGAGAACAAATCTCTCAAACATACAACACGACAAAATCACAAAATGTTTTTCATCCCCTGCAAATAGAACATTGAGAACAAATCTCTCAAACATACAACACGACAAAATTACAAAATGTTTTTCATCCCCTGCAAATAGAACATTGAGAACAAATCTCTCAAACATACAACACGACGAAATCACAAAATGTTTTTCATCCCCTGCAAATAGAACATTGAGAACAAATCTCTCAAACATACAACACGACAAAATTACAAAATGTTCTCCATCCCCTGCAAATAGAACATTGAGAACAAATCTCTCAAACATACAACACGACAAAATTACAAAATGTTCTCTATCCCCTGCAAATAGAACATTGAGAACAAATCTCTCAAACATACAACACGACAAAATTACAAAATGTTTTTCATCCCCTGCAAATAGAACATTGAGAACAAATCTCTCAAACATACAACACGACAAAATTACAAAATGTTCTCCATCCCCTGCAAATAGAACATTGAGAACAAATCTCTCAAACATACAACACGACAAAATTACAAAATGTTCTCTATCCCCTGCAAATAGAACATTGAGAACAAATCTCTCAAACATACAACACGACAAAATTACAAAATGTTTTTCATCCCCTGCAAATAGAACATTGAGAACAAATCTCTCAAACATACAACACGACAAAATTACAAAATGTTTTTCATCCCCTGCAAATAGAACATTGAGAACAAATCTCTCAAACATACAACACGAAAAAATTACAAAATGTTCTCTATCACCTGCAAATAGAACATTGAGAACAAATCTCTCAAACATACAACACGACAAAATTACAAAATGTTTTTCATCCCCTGCAAATAGAACATTGAGAACAAATCTCTCAAACATACAACACGACAAAATTACAAAATGTTTTTCATCCCCTGCAAATAGAACATTGAGAACAAATCTCTCAAACATACAACACGACAAAATTACAAAATGTTTTTCATCCCCTGCAAATAGAACATTGAGAACAAATCTCTCAAACATACAACACGACAAAATTACAAAATGTTTTTCATCCCCTACAAATAGAACATTGAGAACAAATCTCTCAAACATACAACACGACAAAATTACAAAATGTTTTTCATCCCCTGCAAATAGAACATTGAGAACAAATCTCTCAAACATACAACACGACAAAATTACAAAATGTTCTCCATCCCCTGCAAATAGAACATTGAGAACAAATCTCTCAAACATACAACACAACAAAATTACAAAATGTTTTTCATCCCCTGCAAATAGAACATTGAGAACAAATCTCTCAAACATACAACACGACAAAATTACAAAATGTTCTCCATCCCCTGCAAATAGAACATTGAGAACAAATCTCTCAAACATACAACACGACAAAATTACAAAATGTTCTCCATCCCCTGCAAATAGAACATTGAGAACAAATCTCTCAAACATACAACACGACAAAATTACAAAATGTTCTCCATCCCCTGCAAATAGAACATTGAGAACAAATCTCTCAAACATACAACACGACAAAATTACAAAATGTTCTCCATCACCTGCAAATAGAACATTGAGAACAAATCTCTCAAACATACAACACGACAAAATTACAAAATGTTTTTCATCCCCTGCAAATAGAACATTGAGAACAAATCTCTCAAACATACAACACGACAAAATCACAAAATGTTTTTCATCCCCTGCAAATAGAACATTGAGAACAAATCTCTCAAACATACAACACGACAAAATTACAAAATGTTCTCCATCCCCTGCAAATAGAACATTGAGAACAAATCTCTCAAACATACAACACGACAAAATTACAAAATGTTCTCTATCCCCTGCAAATAGAACATTGAGAACAAATCTCTCAAACATACAACACGACAAAATTACAAAATGTTTTTCATCCCCTGCAAATAGAACATTGAGAACAAATCTCTCAAACATACAACACGACAAAATTACAAAATGTTCTCCATCCCCTGCAAATAGAACATTGAGAACAAATCTCTCAAACATACAACACGACAAAATTACAAAATGTTCTCCATCACCTGCAAATAGAACATTGAGAACAAATCTCTCAAACATACAACACGACAAAATTACAAAATGTTCTCCATCCCCTGCAAATAGAATATTGAGAACAAATCTCTCAAACATACAACACGACAAAATTACAAAATGTTCTCCATCCCCTGCAAATAGAACATTGAGAACAAATCTCTCAAACATACAACACGACAAAATTACAAAATGTTTTTCATCCCCTGCAAATAGAACATTGAGAACAAATCTCTCAAACATACAACACGACAAAATCACAAAATGTTTTTCATCCCCTGCAAATAGAACATTGAGAACAAATCTCTCAAACATACAACACGACAAAATTACAAAATGTTCTCCATCCCCTGCAAATAGAACATTGAGAACAAATCTCTCAAACATACAACACGACAAAATTACAAAATGTTCTCCATCCCCTGCAAATAGAACATTGAGAACAAATCTCTCAAACATACAACACGACAAAATTACAAAATGTTCTCTATCCCCTGCAAATAGAACATTGAGAACAAATCTCTCAAACATACAACACGACAAAATCACAAAATGTTTTTCATCCCCTGCAAATAGAACATTGAGAACAAATCTCTCAAACATACAACACGACAAAATTACAAAATGTTTTTCATCCCCTGCAAATAGAACATTGAGAACAAATCTCTCAAACATACAACACGACGAAATCACAAAATGTTTTTCATCCCCTGCAAATAGAACATTGAGAACAAATCTCTCAAACATACAACACGACAAAATTACAAAATGTTCTCCATCCCCTGCAAATAGAACATTGAGAACAAATCTCTCAAACATACAACACGACAAAATTACAAAATGTTCTCTATCCCCTGCAAATAGAACATTGAGAACAAATCTCTCAAACATACAACACGACAAAATTACAAAATGTTTTTCATCCCCTGCAAATAGAACATTGAGAACAAATCTCTCAAACATACAACACGACAAAATTACAAAATGTTCTCCATCCCCTGCAAATAGAACATTGAGAACAAATCTCTCAAACATACAACACGACAAAATTACAAAATGTTCTCTATCCCCTGCAAATAGAACATTGAGAACAAATCTCTCAAACATACAACACGACAAAATTACAAAATGTTTTTCATCCCCTGCAAATAGAACATTGAGAACAAATCTCTCAAACATACAACACGACAAAATTACAAAATGTTTTTCATCCCCTGCAAATAGAACATTGAGAACAAATCTCTCAAACATACAACACGAAAAAATTACAAAATGTTCTCTATCACCTGCAAATAGAACATTGAGAACAAATCTCTCAAACATACAACACGACAAAATTACAAAATGTTTTTCATCCCCTGCAAATAGAACATTGAGAACAAATCTCTCAAACATACAACACGACAAAATTACAAAATGTTTTTCATCCCCTGCAAATAGAACATTGAGAACAAATCTCTCAAACATACAACACGACAAAATTACAAAATGTTTTTCATCCCCTGCAAATAGAACATTGAGAACAAATCTCTCAAACATACAACACGACAAAATTACAAAATGTTTTTCATCCCCTACAAATAGAACATTGAGAACAAATCTCTCAAACATACAACACGACAAAATTACAAAATGTTCTCTATCCCCTGCAAATAGAACATTGAGAACAAATCTCTCAAACATACAACACGACAAAATTACAAAATGTTTTTCATCCCCTGCAAATAGAACATTGAGAACAAATCTCTCAAACATACAACACGACAAAATTACAAAATGTTTTTCATCCCCTGCAAATAGAACATTGAGAACAAATCTCTCAAACATACAACACGACAAAATCACAAAATGTTTTTCATCCCCTGCAAATAGAACATTGAGAACAAATCTCTCAAACATACAACACGACAAAATTACAAAATGTTCTCTATCCCCTGCAAATAGAACATTGAGAACAAATCTCTCAAACATACAACACGACAAAATTACAAAATGTTTTTCATCCCCTGCAAATAGAACATTGAGAACAAATCTCTCAAACATACAACACGACAAAATTACAAAATGTTTTTCATCCCCTGCAAATAGAACATTGAGAACAAATCTCTCAAACATACAACACGACAAAATTACAAAATGTTCTCTATCCCCTGCAAATAGAACATTGAGAACAAATCTCTCAAACATACAACACGACAAAATTACAAAATGTTTTTCATCCCCTGCAAATAGAACATTGAGAACAAATCTCTCAAACATACAACACGACAAAATTACAAAATGTTCTCTATCCCCTGCAAATAGAACATTGAGAACAAATCTCTCAAACATACAACACGACAAAATTACAAAATGTTTTTCATCCCCTGCAAATAGAACATTGAGAACAAATCTCTCAAACATACAACACGACAAAATTACAAAATGTTCTCCATCCCCTGCAAATAGAACATTGAGAACAAATCTCTCAAACATACAACACAACAAAATTACAAAATGTTTTTCATCCCCTGCAAATAGAACATTGAGAACAAATCTCTCAAACATACAACACGACAAAATTACAAAATGTTCTCCATCCCCTGCAAATAGAACATTGAGAACAAATCTCTCAAACATACAACACGACAAAATTACAAAATGTTTTTCATCCCCTGCAAATAGAACATTGAGAACAAATCTCTCAAACATACAACACGACAAAATTACAAAATGTTCTCCATCCCCTGCAAATAGAACATTGAGAACAAATCTCTCAAACATACAACACGACAAAATTACAAAATGTTCTCTATCCCCTGCAAATAGAACATTGAGAACAAATCTCTCAAACATACAACACGACAAAATTACAAAATGTTTTTCATCCCCTGCAAATAGAACATTGAGAACAAATCTCTCAAACATACAACACGACAAAATTACAAAATGTTCTCCATCCCCTGCAAATAGAACATTGAGAACAAATCTCTCAAACATACAACACGACAAAATTACAAAATGTTCTCTATCCCCTGCAAATAGAACATTGAGAACAAATCTCTCAAACATACAACACGACAAAATCACAAAATGTTTTTCATCCCCTGCAAATAGAACATTGAGAACAAATCTCTCAAACATACAACACGACAAAATTACAAAATGTTTTTCATCCCCTGCAAATAGAACATTGAGAACAAATCTCTCAAACATACAACACGACAAAATTACAAAATGTTCTCCATCCCCTGCAAATAGAACATTGAGAACAAATCTCTCAAACATACAACACGACAAAATTACAAAATGTTCTCCATCCCCTGCAAATAGAACATTGAGAACAAATCTCTCAAACATACAACACGACAAAATCACAAAATGTTTTTCATCCCCTGCAAATAGAACATTGAGAACAAATCTCTCAAACATACAACACGACAAAATTACAAAATGTTCTCCATCCCCTGCAAATAGAACATTGAGAACAAATCTCTCAAACATACAACACGACACAATTACAAAATGTTCTCCATCCCCTGCAAATAGAACATTGAGAACAAATCTCTCAAACATACAACACGACAAAATTACAAAATGTTCTCCATCCCCTGCAAATAGAACATTGAGAACAAATCTCTCAAACATACAACACGACACAATTACAAAATGTTCTCCATCCCCTGCAAATAGAACATTGAGAACAAATCTCTCAAACATACAACACGACACAATTACAAAATGTTCTCCATCCCCTGCAAATAGAACATTGAGAACAAATCTCTCAAACATACAACACGACAAAATTACAAAATGTTTTTCATCCCCTGCAAATAGAACATTGAGAACAAATCTCTCAAACATACAACACGACAAAATTACAAAATGTTCTCCATCCCCTGCAAATAGAACATTGAGAACAAATCTCTCAAACATACAACACGACAAAATTACAAAATGTTCTCCATCCCCTGCAAATAGAACATTGAGAACAAATCTCTCAAACATACAACACGACACAATTACAAAATGTTCTCCATCCCCTGCAAATAGAACATTGAGAACAAATCTCTCAAACATACAACACGACACAATTACAAAATGTTCTCCATCCCCTGCAAATAGAACATTGAGAACAAATCTCTCAAACATACAACACGACAAAATTACAAAATGTTCTCCATCCCCTGCAAATAGAACATTGAGAACAAATCTCTCAAACATACAACACGACACAATTACAAAATGTTCTCCATCCCCTGCAAATAGAACATTGAGAACAAATCTCTCAAACATACAACACAACAAAATTACAAAATGTTTTTCATCCCCTGCAAATAGAACATTGAGAACAAATCTCTCAAACATACAACACGACAAAATTACAAAATGTTCTCCATCCCCTGCAAATAGAACATTGAGAACAAATCTCTCAAACATACAACACGACAAAATTACAAAATGTTTTTCATCCCCTGCAAATAGAACATTGAGAACAAATCTCTCAAACATACAACACGACAAAATTACAAAATGTTCTCCATCCCCTGCAAATAGAACATTGAGAACAAATCTCTCAAACATACAACACGACAAAATTACAAAATGTTCTCTATCCCCTGCAAATAGAACATTGAGAACAAATCTCTCAAACATACAACACGACAAAATTACAAAATGTTTTTCATCCCCTGCAAATAGAACATTGAGAACAAATCTCTCAAACATACAACACGACAAAATTACAAAATGTTCTCCATCCCCTGCAAATAGAACATTGAGAACAAATCTCTCAAACATACAACACGACAAAATTACAAAATGTTCTCTATCCCCTGCAAATAGAACATTGAGAACAAATCTCTCAAACATACAACACGACAAAATCACAAAATGTTTTTCATCCCCTGCAAATAGAACATTGAGAACAAATCTCTCAAACATACAACACGACAAAATTACAAAATGTTTTTCATCCCCTGCAAATAGAACATTGAGAACAAATCTCTCAAACATACAACACGACAAAATTACAAAATGTTCTCCATCCCCTGCAAATAGAACATTGAGAACAAATCTCTCAAACATACAACACGACAAAATTACAAAATGTTCTCCATCCCCTGCAAATAGAACATTGAGAACAAATCTCTCAAACATACAACACGACAAAATCACAAAATGTTTTTCATCCCCTGCAAATAGAACATTGAGAACAAATCTCTCAAACATACAACACGACAAAATTACAAAATGTTCTCCATCCCCTGCAAATAGAACATTGAGAACAAATCTCTCAAACATACAACACGACACAATTACAAAATGTTCTCCATCCCCTGCAAATAGAACATTGAGAACAAATCTCTCAAACATACAACACGACAAAATTACAAAATGTTCTCCATCCCCTGCAAATAGAACATTGAGAACAAATCTCTCAAACATACAACACGACACAATTACAAAATGTTCTCCATCCCCTGCAAATAGAACATTGAGAACAAATCTCTCAAACATACAACACGACACAATTACAAAATGTTCTCCATCCCCTGCAAATAGAACATTGAGAACAAATCTCTCAAACATACAACACGACAAAATTACAAAATGTTTTTCATCCCCTGCAAATAGAACATTGAGAACAAATCTCTCAAACATACAACACGACAAAATTACAAAATGTTCTCCATCCCCTGCAAATAGAACATTGAGAACAAATCTCTCAAACATACAACACGACAAAATTACAAAATGTTCTCCATCCCCTGCAAATAGAACATTGAGAACAAATCTCTCAAACATACAACACGACACAATTACAAAATGTTCTCCATCCCCTGCAAATAGAACATTGAGAACAAATCTCTCAAACATACAACACGACACAATTACAAAATGTTCTCCATCCCCTGCAAATAGAACATTGAGAACAAATCTCTCAAACATACAACACGACAAAATTACAAAATGTTCTCCATCCCCTGCAAATAGAACATTGAGAACAAATCTCTCAAACATACAACACGACACAATTACAAAATGTTCTCCATCCCCTGCAAATAGAACATTGAGAACAAATCTCTCAAACATACAACACGACACAATTACAAAATGTTCTCCATCCCCTGCAAATAGAACATTGAGAACAAATCTCTCAAACATACAACACGACACAATTACAAAATGTTCTCCATCCCCTGCAAATAGAACATTCAGAACAAATCTCTCAAACATAAAACACGACAAAATTACAAAATGTTCTCCATCCCCTGCAAATAGAACATTGAGAACAAATCTCTCAAACATACAACACGACAAAATTACAAAATGTTTTTCATCCCCTGAAAATAGAACATTGAGAACAAATCTCTCAAACATACAACACGACAAAATCACAAAATGTTTGTCATCCCCTGCAAATAGAACATTAAGAACAAATCTCTCAAACATACAACACGACAAAATTACAAAATGTTCTCTATCCCCTGCAAATAGAACATTGAGAACAAATCTCTCAAACATACAACACGACAAAATTACAAAATGTTTTTCATCCCCTGCAAATAGAACATTGAGAACAAATCTCTCAAACATACAACACGACAAAATTACAAAATGTTCTCCATCCCCTGCAAATAGAACATTGAGAACAAATCTCTCAAACATACAACACGACAAAATTACAAAATGTTCTCTATCCCCTGCAAATAGAACATTGAGAACAAATCTCTCAAACATACAACACGACAAAATTACAAAATGTTTTTCATCCCCTGCAAATAGAACATTGAGAACAAATCTCTCAAACATACAACACGACAAAATTACAAAATGTTCTCTATCCCCTGCAAATAGAACATTGAGAACAAATCTCTCAAACATACAACACGACAAAATTACAAAATGTTCTCCATCCCCTGCAAATAGAACATTGAGAACAAATCTCTCAAACATACAACACGACAAAATTACAAAATGTTCTCCATCCCCTGCAAATAGAACATTGAGAACAAATCTCTCAAACATACAACACGACAAAATTACAAAATGTTCTCTATCCCATGCAAATAGAACATTGAGAACAAATCTCTCAAACATACAACACGACAAAATTACAAAATGTTTTTCATCCCCTGCAAATAGAACATTGAGAACAAATCTCTCAAACATACAACACGACAAAATTACAAAATGTTCTCCATCCCCTGCAAATAGAACATTGAGAACAAATCTCTCAAACATACAACACGACAAAATTACAAAATGTTCTCCATCCCCTGCAAATAGAACATTGAGAACAAATCTCTCAAACATACAACACGACACAATTACAAAATGTTCTCCATCCCCTGCAAATAGAACATTGAGAACAAATCTCTCAAACATACAACACGACAAAATTACAAAATGTTCTCCATCCCCTGCAAATAGAACATTGAGAACAAATCTCTCAAACATACAACACGACACAATTACAAAATGTTCTCCATCCCCTGCAAATAGAACATTGAGAACAAATCTCTCAAACATACAACACGACACAATTACAAAATGTTCTCCATCCCCTGCAAATAGAACATTGAGAACAAATCTCTCAAACATACAACACGACAAAATTACAAAATGTTTTTCATCCCCTGCAAATAGAACATTGAGAACAAATCTCTCAAACATACAACACGACAAAATTACAAAATGTTCTCCATCCCCTGCAAATAGAACATTGAGAACAAATCTCTCAAACATACAACACGACAAAATTACAAAATGTTCTCCATCCCCTGCAAATAGAACATTGAGAACAAATCTCTCAAACATACAACACGACACAATTACAAAATGTTCTCCATCCCCTGCAAATAGAACATTGAGAACAAATCTCTCAAACATACAACACGACACAATTACAAAATGTTCTCCATCCCCTGCAAATAGAACATTGAGAACAAATCTCTCAAACATACAACACGACAAAATTACAAAATGTTCTCCATCCCCTGCAAATAGAACATTGAGAACAAATCTCTCAAACATACAACACGACACAATTACAAAATGTTCTCCATCCCCTGCAAATAGAACATTGAGAACAAATCTCTCAAACATACAACACGACACAATTACAAAATGTTCTCCATCCCCTGCAAATAGAACATTGAGAACAAATCTCTCAAACATACAACACGACACAATTACAAAATGTTCTCCATCCCCTGCAAATAGAACATTCAGAACAAATCTCTCAAACATAAAACACGACAAAATTACAAAATGTTCTCCATCCCCTGCAAATAGAACATTGAGAACAAATCTCTCAAACATACAACACGACAAAATTACAAAATGTTTTTCATCCCCTGAAAATAGAACATTGAGAACAAATCTCTCAAACATACAACACGACAAAATCACAAAATGTTTGTCATCCCCTGCAAATAGAACATTAAGAACAAATCTCTCAAACATACAACACGACAAAATTACAAAATGTTCTCTATCCCCTGCAAATAGAACATTGAGAACAAATCTCTCAAACATACAACACGACAAAATTACAAAATGTTTTTCATCCCCTGCAAATAGAACATTGAGAACAAATCTCTCAAACATACAACACGACAAAATTACAAAATGTTCTCCATCCCCTGCAAATAGAACATTGAGAACAAATCTCTCAAACATACAACACGACAAAATTACAAAATGTTCTCTATCCCCTGCAAATAGAACATTGAGAACAAATCTCTCAAACATACAACACGACAAAATTACAAAATGTTTTTCATCCCCTGCAAATAGAACATTGAGAACAAATCTCTCAAACATACAACACGACAAAATTACAAAATGTTCTCTATCCCCTGCAAATAGAACATTGAGAACAAATCTCTCAAACATACAACACGACAAAATTACAAAATGTTCTCCATCCCCTGCAAATAGAACATTGAGAACAAATCTCTCAAACATACAACACGACAAAATTACAAAATGTTCTCCATCCCCTGCAAATAGAACATTGAGAACAAATCTCTCAAACATACAACACGACAAAATTACAAAATGTTCTCTATCCCATGCAAATAGAACATTGAGAACAAATCTCTCAAACATACAACACGACAAAATTACAAAATGTTTTTCATCCCCTGCAAATAGAACATTGAGAACAAATCTCTCAAACATACAACACGACAAAATTACAAAATGTTCTCCATCCCCTGCAAATAGAACATTGAGAACAAATCTCTCAAACATACAACACGACAAAATTACAAAATGTTCTCTATCCCCTGCAAATAGAACATTGAGAACAAATCTCTCAAACATACAACACGACAAAATCACAAAATGTTTTTCATCCCCTGCAAATAGAACATTGAGAACAAATCTCTCAAACATACAACACGACAAAATTACAAAATGTTTTTCATCCCCTGCAAATAGAACATTGAGAACAAATCTCTCAAACATACAACACAACAAAATTACAAAATGTTCTCCATCCCCTGCAAATAGAACATTGAGAACAAATCTCTCAAACATACAACACGACAAAATTACAAAATGTTCTCCATCCCCTGCAAATAGAACATTGAGAACAAATCTCTCAAACATACAACACGACAAAATCACAAAATGTTTTTCATCCCCTGCAAATAGAACATTGAGAACAAATCTCTCAAACATACAACACGACAAAATTACAAAATGTTCTCCATCCCCTGCAAATAGAACATTGAGAACAAATCTCTCAAACATACAACACGACACAATTACAAAATGTTCTCCATCCCCTGCAAATAGAACATTGAGAACAAATCTCTCAAACATACAACACGACAAAATTACAAAATGTTCTCCATCCCCTGCAAATAGAACATTGAGAACAAATCTCTCAAACATACAACACGACACAATTACAAAATGTTCTCCATCCCCTGCAAATAGAACATTGAGAACAAATCTCTCAAACATACAACACGACAAAATTACAAAATGTTCTCTATCCCCTGCAAATAGAACATTGAGAACAAATCTCTCAAACATACAACACGACAAAATTACAAAATGTTTTTCATCCCCTGCAAATAGAACATTGAGAACAAATCTCTCAAACATACAACACGACAAAATTACAAAATGTTCTCTATCCCCTGCAAATAGAACATTGAGAACAAATCTCTCAAACATACAACACGACAAAATTACAAAATGTTCTCCATCCCCTGCAAATAGAACATTGAGAACAAATCTCTCAAACATACAACACGACAAAATTACAAAATGTTCTCTATCCCCTGCAAATAGAACATTGAGAACAAATCTCTCAAACATACAACACGACAAAATTACAAAATGTTTTTCATCCCCTGCAAATAGAACATTGAGAACAAATCTCTCAAACATACAACACGACAAAATTACAAAATGTTCTCCATCCCCTGCAAATAGAACATTGAGAACAAATCTCTCAAACATACAACACGACAAAATTACAAAATGTTCTCTATCCCCTGCAAATAGAACATTGAGAACAAATCTCTCAAACATACAACACGACAAAATTACAAAATGTTCTCCATCCCCTGCAAATAGAACATTGAGAACAAATCTCTCAAACATACAACACGACAAAATTACAAAATGTTCTCCATCCCCTGCAAATAGAACATTGAGAACAAATCTCTCAAACATACAACACGACAAAATTACAAAATGTTCTCTATCCCATGCAAATAGAACATTGAGAACAAATCTCTCAAACATACAACACGACAAAATTACAAAATGTTTTTCATCCCCTGCAAATAGAACATTGAGAACAAATCTCTCAAACATACAACACGACAAAATTACAAAATGTTCTCCATCCCCTGCAAATAGAACATTGAGAACAAATCTCTCAAACATACAACACGACAAAATTACAAAATGTTCTCTATCCCCTGCAAATAGAACATTGAGAACAAATCTCTCAAACATACAACACGACAAAATCACAAAATGTTTTTCATCCCCTGCAAATAGAACATTGAGAACAAATCTCTCAAACATACAACACGACAAAATTACAAAATGTTTTTCATCCCCTGCAAATAGAACATTGAGAACAAATCTCTCAAACATACAACACAACAAAATTACAAAATGTTCTCCATCCCCTGCAAATAGAACATTGAGAACAAATCTCTCAAACATACAACACGACAAAATTACAAAATGTTCTCCATCCCCTGCAAATAGAACATTGAGAACAAATCTCTCAAACATACAACACGACAAAATCACAAAATGTTTTTCATCCCCTGCAAATAGAACATTGAGAACAAATCTCTCAAACATACAACACGACAAAATTACAAAATGTTCTCCATCCCCTGCAAATAGAACATTGAGAACAAATCTCTCAAACATACAACACGACACAATTACAAAATGTTCTCCATCCCCTGCAAATAGAACATTGAGAACAAATCTCTCAAACATACAACACGACAAAATTACAAAATGTTCTCCATCCCCTGCAAATAGAACATTGAGAACAAATCTCTCAAACATA
The DNA here is from genome assembly GCA_963556195.1 of Sepiola atlantica. NCBI lineage: Eukaryota > Metazoa > Mollusca > Cephalopoda > Sepiida > Sepiolidae > Sepiola > Sepiola atlantica. The sequence goes on from OY744544.1 coordinate 48,441,957, forward strand.
CAACACGACACAATTACAAAATGTTCTCCATCCCCTGCAAATAGAACATTGAGAACAAATCTCTCAAACATACAACACGACAAAATTACAAAATGTTCTCTATCCCCTGCAAATAGAACATTGAGAACAAATCTCTCAAACATACAACACGACAAAATTACAAAATGTTTTTCATCCCCTGCAAATAGAACATTGAGAACAAATCTCTCAAACATACAACACGACAAAATTACAAAATGTTCTCTATCCCCTGCAAATAGAACATTGAGAACAAATCTCTCAAACATACAACACGACAAAATTACAAAATGTTCTCCATCCCCTGCAAATAGAACATTGAGAACAAATCTCTCAAACATACAACACGACAAAATTACAAAATGTTCTCTATCCCCTGCAAATAGAACATTGAGAACAAATCTCTCAAACATACAACACGACAAAATTACAAAATGTTTTTCATCCCCTGCAAATAGAACATTGAGAACAAATCTCTCAAACATACAACACGACAAAATTACAAAATGTTCTCCATCCCCTGCAAATAGAACATTGAGAACAAATCTCTCAAACATACAACACGACAAAATTACAAAATGTTCTCTATCCCCTGCAAATAGAACATTGAGAACAAATCTCTCAAACATACAACACGACAAAATCACAAAATGTTTTTCAGCCCCTGCAAATAGAACATTGAGAACAAATCTCTCAAACATACAACACGACAAAATTACAAAATGTTTTTCATCCCCTGCAAATAGAACATTGAGAACAAATCTCTCAAACATACAACACGACAAAATTACAAAATGTTCTCCATCCCCTGCAAATAGAACATTGAGAACAAATCTCTCAAACATACAACACGACAAAATTACAAAATGTTCTCCATCCCCTGCAAATAGAACATTGAGAACAAATCTCTCAAACATACAACACGACAAAATTACAAAATGTTTTTCATCACCTGCAAATAGAACATTGAGAACAAATCTCTCAAACATACAACACGACAAAATTACAAAATGTTCTCCATCCCCTGCAAATAGAACATTGAGAACAAAATTCTCAAACATACAACACGACAAAATCACAAAATGTTTTTCATCCCCTGCAAATAGAACATTGAGAACAAATCTCTCAAACATACAACACGACAAAATTACAAAATGTTCTCCATCCCCTGCAAATAGAACATTGAGAACAAATCTCTCAAACATACAACACGACACAATTACAAAATGTTCTCCATCCCCTGCAAATAGAACATTGAGAACAAATCTCTCAAACATACAACACGACAAAATTACAAAATGTTTTTCATCACCTGCAAATAGAACATTGAGAACAAATCTCTCAAACATACAACACAACAAAATTACAAAATGTTCTCCATCCCGTGCAAATAGAACATTGAGAACAAATCTCTCAAACATACAACACAACAAAATTACAAAATGTTTTTCATCCCCTGCAAATAGAACATTGAGAACAAATCTCTCAAACATACAACACGACACAATTACAAAATGTTCTCCATCCCCTGCAAATAGAACATTGAGAACAAATCTCTCAAACATACAACACGACAAAATTACAAAATGTTCTCTATCCCGTGCAAATAGAACATTGAGAACAAATCTCTCAAACATACAACACGACAAAATTACAAAATGTTCTCCATCCCCTGCAAATAGAACATTGAGAACAAATCTCTCAAACATACAACACGACAAAATCACAAAATGTTTTTCATCCCCTGCAAATAGAACATTGAGAACATACAACACGACAAAATTACAAAATGTTTTTCATCCCCTGCAAATAGAACATTGAGAACAAATCTCTCAAACATACAACACGACAAAATTACAAAATGTTCTCCATCCCCTGCAAATAGAACATTGAGAACAAATCTCTCAAACATACAACACGACAAAATTACAAAATGTTCTCCATCCCCTGCAAATAGAACATTGAGAACAAATCTCTCAAACATACAACACGACAAAATTACAAAATGTTCTCCATCCCCTGCAAATAGAACATTGAGAACAAATCTCTCAAACATACAACACGACAAAATTACAAAATGTTCTCCATCCCCTGCAAATAGAACATTGAGAACAAATCTCTCAAACATACAACACGACACAATTACAAAATGTTCTCCATCCCCTGCAAATAGAACATTGAGAACAAATCTCTCAAACATACAACACGACAAAATTACAAAATGTTCTCCATCCCCTGCAAATAGAACATTGAGAACAAATCTCTCAAACATACAACACGACACAATTACAAAATGTTCTCCATCCCCTGCAAATAGAACATTGAGAACAAATCTCTCAAACATACAACACGACAAAATTACAAAATGTTCTCCATCCCCTGCAAATAGAACATTGAGAACAAATCTCTCAAACATACAACACGACAAAATTACAAAATGTTTTTCATCACCTGCAAATAGAACATTGAGAACAAATCTCTCAAACATACAACACAACAAAATTACAAAATGTTCTCCATCCCCTGCAAATAGAACATTGAGAACAAATCTCTCAAACATACAACACGACAAAATTACAAAATGTTCTCCATCCCCTGCAAATAGAACATTGAGAACAAATCTCTCAAACATACAACACAACAAAATTACAAAATGTTCTCTATCCCCTGCAAATAGAACATTGAGAACAAATCTCTCAAACATACAACACGACAAAATTACAAAATGTTCTCCATCCCCTGCAAATAGAACATTGAGAACAAATCTCTCAAACATACAACACGACAAAATTACAAAATGTTTTTCATCCCCTGCAAATAGAACATTGAGAACAAATCTCTCAAACATACAACACGACACAATTACAAAATGTTCTCCATCCCCTGCAAATAGAACATTGAGAACAAATCTCTCAAACATACAACACGACAAAATTACAAAATGTTCTCTATCCCCTGCAAATAGAACATTGAGAACAAATCTCTCAAACATACAACACGACAAAATTACAAAATGTTCTCCATCCCCTGCAAATAGAACATTGAGAACAAATCTCTCAAACATACAACACGACAAAATTACAAAATGTTCTCCATCCCCTGCAAATAGAACATTGAGAACAAATCTCTCAAACATACAACACGACAAAATTACAAAATGTTCTCCATCCCCTGCAAATAGAACATTGAGAACAAATCTCTCAAACATACAACACGACACAATTACAAAATGTTCTCCATCCCCTGCAAATAGAACATTGAGAACAAATCTCTCAAACATACAACACGACAAAATTACAAAATGTTCTCCACCCCTGCAAATAGAACATTGAGAACAAATCTCTCAAACATACAACACGACAAAATTACAAAATGTTTTTCATCACCTGCAAATAGAACATTGAGAACAAATCTCTCAAACATACAACACAACAAAATTACAAAATGTTCTCCATCCCCTGCAAATAGAACATTGAGAACAAATCTCTCAAACATACAACACGACAAAATTACAAAATGTTCTCCATCCCCTGCAAATAGAACATTGAGAACAAATCTCTCAAACATACAACACGACAAAATTACAAAATGTTCTCCATCCCCTGCAAATAGAACATTGTGAACAAATCTCTCAAACATACAACACGACACAATTACAAAATGTTCTCCATCCCCTGCAAATAGAACATTGAGAACAAATCTCTCAAACATACAACACGACACAATTACAAAATGTTCTCCATCCCCTGCAAATAGAACATTGAGAACAAATCTCTCAAACATACAACACGACAAAATTACAAAATGTTCTCCATCCCCTGCAAATAGAACATTGAGAACAAATCTCTCAAACATACAACACGACAAAATTACAAAATGTTTTTCATCACCTGCAAATAGAACATTGAGAACAAATCTCTCAAACATACAACACAACAAAATTACAAAATGTTCTCCATCCCCTGCAAATAGAACATTGAGAACAAATCTCTCAAACATACAACACGACAAAATTACAAAATGTTCTCCATCCCCTGCAAATAGAACATTGAGAACAAATCTCTCAAACATACAACACGACAAAATTACAAAATGTTCTCCATCCCCTGCAAATAGAACATTGAGAACAAATCTCTCAAACATACAACACGACACAATTACAAAATGTTATCCATCGCCTGCAAATAGAACATTGAGAACAAATCTCTCAAACATACAACACGACACAATTACAAAATGTTCTCCATCCCCTGCAAATAGAACATTGAGAACAAATCTCTCAAACATACAACACGACAAAATTACAAAATGTTTTTCATCCCCTGCAAATAGAACATTGAGAACAAATCTCTCAAACATACAACACGACAAAATTACAAAATGTTCTCCATCCCCTGCAAATAGAACATTGAGAACAAATCTCTCAAACATACAACACGACAAAATCACAAAATGTTTTTCATCCCCTGCAAATAGAACATTGAGAACAAATCTCTCAAACATACAACACGACAAAATTACAAAATGTTCTCCATCCCCTGCAAATAGAACATTGAGAACAAATCTCTCAAACATACAACACGACAAAATTACAAAATGTTCTCCATCCCCTGCAAATAGAACATTGAGAACAAATCTCTCAAACATACAACACGACACAATTACAAAATGTTCTCCATCCCCTGCAAATAGAACATTGAGAACAAATCTCTCAAACATACAACACGACAAAATTACAAAATGTTCTCCATCCCCTGCAAATAGAACATTGAGAACAAATCTCTCAAACATACAACACGACAAAATTACAAAATGTTTTTCATCACCTGCAAATAGAACATTGAGAACAAATCTCTCAAACATACAACACAACAAAATTACAAAATGTTCTCCATCCCCTGCAAATAGAACATTGAGAACAAATCTCTCAAACATACAACACGACAAAATTACAAAATGTTCTCCATCCCCTGCAAATAGAACATTGAGAACAAATCTCTCAAACATACAACACGACAAAATTACAAAATGTATTTCATCCCCTGCAAATAGAACATTGAGAACAAATCTCTCAAACATACAACACGACACAATTACAAAATGTTCTCCATCCCCTGCAAATAGAACATTGAGAACAAATCTCTCAAACATACAACACGACAAAATTACAAAATGTTCTCTATCCCCTGCAAATAGAACATTGAGAACAAATCTCTCAAACATACAACACGACAAAATTACAAAATGTTTTTCATCCCCTGCAAATAGAACATTGAGAACAAATCTCTCAAACATACAACACGACAAAATTACAAAATGTTTTTCATCACCTGCAAATAGAACATTGAGAACAAATCTCTCAAACATACAACACAACAAAATTACAAAATGTTTTTCATCCCCTGCAAATAGAACATTGAGAACAAATCTCTCAAACATACAACACGACAAAATTACAAAATGTTCTCCATCCCCTGCAAATAGAACATTGAGAACAAATCTCTCAAACATACAACACGACACAATTACAAAATGTTCTCCATCCCCTGCAAATAGAACATTGAGAACAAATCTCTCAAACATACAACACGACAAAATTACAAAATGTTCTCCATCCCCTGCAAATAGAACATTGAGAACAAATCTCTCAAACATACAACACGACACAATTACAAAATGTTCTCCATCCCCTGCAAATAGAACATTGAGAACAAATCTCTCAAACATACAACACGACACAATTACAAAATGTTCTCCATCCCCTGCAAATAGAACATTGAGAACAAATCTCTCAAACATACAACACGACAAAATTACAAAATGTTTTTCATCCCCTGCAAATAGAACATTGAGAACAAATCTCTCAAACATACAACACGACAAAATTACAAAATGTTCTCCATCCCCTGCAAATAGAACATTGAGAACAAATCTCTCAAACATACAACACGACAAAATTACAAAATGTTCTCCATCCCCTGCAAATAGAACATTGAGAACAAATCTCTCAAACATACAACACGACACAATTACAAAATGTTCTCCATCCCCTGCAAATAGAACATTGAGAACAAATCTCTCAAACATACAACACGACACAATTACAAAATGTTCTCCATCCCCTGCAAATAGAACATTGAGAACAAATCTCTCAAACATACAACACGACAAAATTACAAAATGTTCTCCATCCCCTGCAAATAGAACATTGAGAACAAATCTCTCAAACATACAACACGACACAATTACAAAATGTTCTCCATCCCCTGCAAATAGAACATTGAGAACAAATCTCTCAAACATACAACACGACACAATTACAAAATGTTCTCCATCCCCTGCAAATAGAACATTGAGAACAAATCTCTCAAACATACAACACGACACAATTACAAAATGTTCTCCATCCCCTGCAAATAGAACATTGAGAACAAATCTCTCAAACATAAAACACGACAAAATTACAAAATGTTCTCCATCCCCTGCAAATAGAACATTGAGAACAAATCTCTCAAACATACAACACGACAAAATTACAAAATGTTTTTCATCCCCTGAAAATAGAACATTGAGAACAAATCTCTCAAACATACAACACGACAAAATCACAAAATGTTTGTCATCCCCTGCAAATAGAACATTAAGAACAAATCTCTCAAACATACAACACGACAAAATTACAAAATGTTCTCTATCCCCTGCAAATAGAACATTGAGAACAAATCTCTCAAACATACAACACGACAAAATTACAAAATGTTTTTCATCCCCTGCAAATAGAACATTGAGAACAAATCTCTCAAACATACAACACGACAAAATTACAAAATGTTCTCCATCCCCTGCAAATAGAACATTGAGAACAAATCTCTCAAACATACAACACGACAAAATTACAAAATGTTCTCTATCCCCTGCAAATAGAACATTGAGAACAAATCTCTCAAACATACAACACGACAAAATTACAAAATGTTTTTCATCCCCTGCAAATAGAACATTGAGAACAAATCTCTCAAACATACAACACGACAAAATTACAAAATGTTCTCTATCCCCTGCAAATAGAACATTGAGAACAAATCTCTCAAACATACAACACGACAAAATTACAAAATGTTCTCCATCCCCTGCAAATAGAACATTGAGAACAAATCTCTCAAACATACAACACGACAAAATTACAAAATGTTCTCCATCCCCTGCAAATAGAACATTGAGAACAAATCTCTCAAACATACAACACGACAAAATTACAAAATGTTCTCTATCCCATGCAAATAGAACATTGAGAACAAATCTCTCAAACATACAACACGACAAAATTACAAAATGTTTTTCATCCCCTGCAAATAGAACATTGAGAACAAATCTCTCAAACATACAACACGACAAAATTACAAAATGTTCTCCATCCCCTGCAAATAGAACATTGAGAACAAATCTCTCAAACATACAACACGACAAAATTACAAAATGTTCTCTATCCCCTGCAAATAGAACATTGAGAACAAATCTCTCAAACATACAACACGACAAAATCACAAAATGTTTTTCATCCCCTGCAAATAGAACATTGAGAACAAATCTCTCAAACATACAACACGACAAAATTACAAAATGTTTTTCATCCCCTGCAAATAGAACATTGAGAACAAATCTCTCAAACATACAACACAACAAAATTACAAAATGTTCTCCATCCCCTGCAAATAGAACATTGAGAACAAATCTCTCAAACATACAACACGACAAAATTACAAAATGTTCTCCATCCCCTGCAAATAGAACATTGAGAACAAATCTCTCAAACATACAACACGACAAAATCACAAAATGTTTTTCATCCCCTGCAAATAGAACATTGAGAACAAATCTCTCAAACATACAACACGACAAAATTACAAAATGTTCTCCATCCCCTGCAAATAGAACATTGAGAACAAATCTCTCAAACATACAACACGACACAATTACAAAATGTTCTCCATCCCCTGCAAATAGAACATTGAGAACAAATCTCTCAAACATACAACACGACAAAATTACAAAATGTTCTCCATCCCCTGCAAATAGAACATTGAGAACAAATCTCTCAAACATACAACACGACACAATTACAAAATGTTCTCCATCCCCTGCAAATAGAACATTGAGAACAAATCTCTCAAACATACAACACGACAAAATTACAAAATGTTCTCTATCCCCTGCAAATAGAACATTGAGAACAAATCTCTCAAACATACAACACGACAAAATTACAAAATGTTTTTCATCCCCTGCAAATAGAACATTGAGAACAAATCTCTCAAACATACAACACGACAAAATTACAAAATGTTCTCTATCCCCTGCAAATAGAACATTGAGAACAAATCTCTCAAACATACAACACGACAAAATTACAAAATGTTCTCCATCCCCTGCAAATAGAACATTGAGAACAAATCTCTCAAACATACAACACGACAAAATTACAAAATGTTCTCTATCCCCTGCAAATAGAACATTGAGAACAAATCTCTCAAACATACAACACGACAAAATTACAAAATGTTTTTCATCCCCTGCAAATAGAACATTGAGAACAAATCTCTCAAACATACAACACGACAAAATTACAAAATGTTCTCCATCCCCTGCAAATAGAACATTGAGAACAAATCTCTCAAACATACAACACGACAAAATTACAAAATGTTCTCTATCCCCTGCAAATAGAACATTGAGAACAAATCTCTCAAACATACAACACGACAAAATCACAAAATGTTTTTCATCCCCTGCAAATAGAACATTGAGAACAAATCTCTCAAACATACAACACGACAAAATTACAAAATGTTTTTCATCCCCTGCAAATAGAACATTGAGAACAAATCTCTCAAACATACAACACAACAAAATTACAAAATGTTCTCCATCCCCTGCAAATAGAACATTGAGAACAAATCTCTCAAACATACAACACGACAAAATTACAAAATGTTCTCCATCCCCTGCAAATAGAACATTGAGAACAAATCTCTCAAACATACAACACGACAAAATCACAAAATGTTTATCATCCCCTGCAAATAGAACATTGAGAACAAATCTCTCAAACATACAACACGACAAAATTACAAAATGTTCTCCATCCCCTGCAAATAGAACATTGAGAACAAATCTCTCAAACATACAACACGACACAATTACAAAATGTTCTCCATCCCCTGCAAATAGAACATTGAGAACAAATCTCTCAAACATACAACACGACAAAATTACAAAATGTTCTCCATCCCCTGCAAATAGAACATTGAGAACAAATCTCTCAAACATACAACACGACACAATTACAAAATGTTCTCCATCCCCTGCAAATAGAACATTGAGAACAAATCTCTCAAACATACAACACGACAAAATTACAAAATGTTCTCTATCCCCTGCAAATAGAACATTGAGAACAAATCTCTCAAACATACAACACGACAAAATTACAAAATGTTTTTCATCCCCTGCAAATAGAACATTGAGAACAAATCTCTCAAACATACAACACGACAAAATTACAAAATGTTCTCTATCCCCTGCAAATAGAACATTGAGAACAAATCTCTCAAACATACAACACGACAAAATTACAAAATGTTCTCCATCCCCTGCAAATAGAACATTGAGAACAAATCTCTCAAACATACAACACGACAAAATTACAAAATGTTCTCTATCCCCTGCAAATAGAACATTGAGAACAAATCTCTCAAACATACAACACGACAAAATTACAAAATGTTTTTCATCCCCTGCAAATAGAACATTGAGAACAAATCTCTCAAACATACAACACGACAAAATTACAAAATGTTCTCCATCCCCTGCAAATAGAACATTGAGAACAAATCTCTCAAACATACAACACGACAAAATTACAAAATGTTCTCTATCCCCTGCAAATAGAACATTGAGAACAAATCTCTCAAACATACAACACGACAAAATCACAAAATGTTTTTCATCCCCTGCAAATAGAACATTGAGAACAAATCTCTCAAACATACAACACGACAAAATTACAAAATGTTTTTCATCCCCTGCAAATAGAACATTGAGAACAAATCTCTCAAACATACAACACGACAAAATTACAAAATGTTCTCCATCCCCTGCAAATAGAACATTGAGAACAAATCTCTCAAACATACAACACGACACAATTACAAAATGTTCTCCATCCCCTGCAAATAGAACATTGAGAACAAATCTCTCAAACATACAACACGACAAAATTACAAAATGTTTTTCATCACCTGCAAATAGAACATTGAGAACAAATCTCTCAAACATACAACAAAACAAAATTACAAAATGTTCTCCATCCCGTGCAAATAGAACATTGAGAACAAATCTCTCAAACATACAACACAACAAAATTACAAAATGTTTTTCATCCCCTGCAAATAGAACATTGAGAACAAATCTCTCAAACATACAACACGACACAATTACAAAATGTTCTCCATCCCCTGCAAATAGAACATTGAGAACAAATCTCTCAAACATACAACACGACAAAATTACAAAATGTTCTCTATCCCCTGCAAATAGAACATTGAGAACAAATCTCTCAAACATACAACACGACAAAATTACAAAATGTTCTCCATCCCCTGCAAATAGAACATTGAGAACAAATCTCTCAAACATACAACACGACAAAATCACAAAATGTTTTTCATCCCCTGCAAATAGAACATTGAGAACATACAACACGACAAAATTACAAAATGTTTTTCATCCCCTGCAAATAGAACATTGAGAACAAATCTCTCAAACATACAACACGACAAAATTACAAAATGTTCTCCATCCCCTGCAAATAGAACATTGAGAACAAATCTCTCAAACATACAACACGACAAAATTACAAAATGTTCTCCATCCCCTGCAAATAGAACATTGAGAACAAATCTCTCAAACATACAACACGACAAAATTACAAAATGTTCTCCATCCCCTGCAAATAGAACATTGAGAACAAATCTCTCAAACATACAACACGACAAAATTACAAAATGTTCTCCATCCCCTGCAAATAGAACATTGAGAACAAATCTCTCAAACATACAACACGACACAATTACAAAATGTTCTCCATCCCCTGCAAATAGAACATTGAGAACAAATCTCTCAAACATACAACACGACAAAATTACAAAATGTTCTCCATCCCCTGCAAATAGAACATTGAGAACAAATCTCTCAAACATACAACACGACACAATTACAAAATGTTCTCCATCCCCTGCAAATAGAACATTGAGAACAAATCTCTCAAACATACAACACGACAAAATTACAAAATGTTCTCCATCCCCTGCAAATAGAACATTGAGAACAAATCTCTCAAACATACAACACGACAAAATTACAAAATGTTTTTCATCACCTGCAAATAGAACATTGAGAACAAATCTCTCAAACATACAACACAACAAAATTACAAAATGTTCTCCATCCCCTGCAAATAGAACATTGAGAACAAATCTCTCAAACATACAACACGACAAAATTACAAAATGTTCTCCATCCCCTGCAAATAGAACATTGAGAACAAATCTCTCAAACATACAACACAACAAAATTACAAAATGTTCTCTATCCCCTGCAAATAGAACATTGAGAACAAATCTCTCAAACATACAACACGACAAAATTACAAAATGTTCTCCATCCCCTGCAAATAGAACATTGAGAACAAATCTCTCAAACATACAACACGACAAAATTACAAAATGTTCTCTATCCCCTGCAAATAGAACATTGAGAACAAATCTCTCAAACATACAACACGACAAAATTACAAAATGTTTTTCATCCCCTGCAAATAGAACATTGAGAACAAATCTCTCAAACATACAACACGACAAAATTACAAAATGTTCTCCATCCCCTGCAAATAGAACATTGAGAACAAATCTCTCAAACATACAACACGACAAAATTACAAAATGTTCTCTATCCCCTGCAAATAGAACATTGAGAACAAATCTCTCAAACATACAACACGACAAAATCACAAAATGTTTTTCATCCCCTGCAAATAGAACATTGAGAACAAATCTCTCAAACATACAACACGACAAAATTACAAAATGTTTTTCATCCCCTGCAAATAGAACATTGAGAACAAATCTCTCAAACATACAACACGACAAAATTACAAAATGTTCTCCATCCCCTGCAAATAGAACATTGAGAACAAATCTCTCAAACATACAACACGACAAAATTACAAAATGTTTTTCATCACCTGCAAATAGAACATTGAGAACAAATCTCTCAAACATACAACACGACAAAATTACAAAATGTTCTCCATCCCCTGCAAATAGAACATTGAGAACAAATCTCTCAAACATACAACACGACAAAATCACAAAATGTTTTTCATCCCCTGCAAATAGAACATTGAGAACAAATCTCTCAAACATACAACACGACAAAATTACAAAATGTTCTCCATCCCCTGCAAATAGAACATTGAGAACAAATCTCTCAAACATACAACACGACACAATTACAAAATGTTCTCCATCCCCTGCAAATAGAACATTGAGAACAAATCTCTCAAACATACAACACGACAAAATTACAAAATGTTTTTCATCACCTGCAAATAGAACATTGAGAACAAATCTCTCAAACATACAACAAAACAAAATTACAAAATGTTCTCCATCCCGTGCAAATAGAACATTGAGAACAAATCTCTCAAACATACAACACAACAAAATTACAAAATGTTTTTCATCCCCTGCAAATAGAACATTGAGAACAAATCTCTCAAACATACAACACGACACAATTACAAAATGTTCTCCATCCCCTGCAAATAGAACATTGAGAACAAATCTCTCAAACATACAACACGACAAAATTACAAAATGTTCTCTATCCCCTGCAAATAGAACATTGAGAACAAATCTCTCAAACATACAACACGACAAAATTACAAAATGTTCTCCATCCCCTGCAAATAGAACATTGAGAACAAATCTCTCAAACATACAACACGACAAAATCACAAAATGTTTTTCATCCCCTGCAAATAGAACATTGAGAACATACAACACGACAAAATTACAAAATGTTTTTCATCCCCTGCAAATAGAACATTGAGAACAAATCTCTCAAACATACAACACGACAAAATTACAAAATGTTCTCCATCCCCTGCAAATAGAACATTGAGAACAAATCTCTCAAACATACAACACGACACAATTACAAAATGTTCTCCATCCCCTGCAAATAGAACATTGAGAACAAATCTCTCAAACATACAACACGACAACATTACAAAATGTTCTCCATCCCCTGCAAATAGAACATTGAGAACAAATCTCTCAAACATACAACACGACACAATTACAAAATGTTCTCCATCCCCTGCAAATAGAACATTGAGAACAAATCTCTCAAACATACAACACGACAAAATTACAAAATGTTCTCCATCCCCTGCAAATAGAACATTGAGAACAAATCTCTCAAACATACAACACGACAAAATTACAAAATGTTTTTCATCACCTGCAAATAGAACATTGAGAACAAATCTCTCAAACATACAACACAACAAAATTACAAAATGTTCTCCATCCCCTGCAAATAGAACATTGAGAACAAATCTCTCAAACATACAACACAACAAAATTACAAAATGTTCTCCATCCCCTGCAAATAGAACATTGAGAACAAATCTCTCAAACATACAACACAACAAAATTACAAAATGTTCTCTATCCCCTGCAAATAGAACATTGAGAACAAATCTCTCAAACATACAACACGACAAAATTACAAAATGTTCTCCATCCCCTGCAAATAGAACATTGAGAACAAATCTCTCAAACATACAACACGACAAAATTACAAAATGTTCTCTATCCCCTGCAAATAGAACATTGAGAACAAATCTCTCAAACATACAACACGACAAAATTACAAAATGTTTTTCATCCCCTGCAAATAGAACATTGAGAACAAATCTCTCAAACATACAACACGACAAAATTACAAAATGTTCTCCATCCCCTGCAAATAGAACATTGAGAACAAATCTCTCAAACATACAACACGACAAAATTACAAAATGTTCTCTATCCCCTGCAAATAGAACATTGAGAACAAATCTCTCAAACATACAACACGACAAAATCACAAAATGTTTTTCATCCCCTGCAAATAGAACATTGAGAACAAATCTCTCAAACATACAACACGACAAAATTACAAAATGTTTTTCATCCCCTGCAAATAGAACATTGAGAACAAATCTCTCAAACATACAACACGACAAAATTACAAAATGTTCTCCATCCCCTGCAAATAGAACATTGAGAACAAATCTCTCAAACATACAACACGACAAAATTACAAAATGTTTTTCATCACCTGCAAATAGAACATTGAGAACAAATCTCTCAAACATACAACACGACAAAATTACAAAATGTTCTCCATCCCCTGCAAATAGAACATTGAGAACAAATCTCTCAAACATACAACACGACAAAATCACAAAATGTTTTTCATCCCCTGCAAATAGAACATTGAGAACAAATCTCTCAAACATACAACACGACAAAATTACAAAATGTTCTCCATCCCCTGCAAATAGAACATTGAGAACAAATCTCTCAAACATACAACACGACACAATTACAAAATGTTCTCCATCCCCTGCAAATAGAACATTGAGAACAAATCTCTCAAACATACAACACGACAAAATTACAAAATGTTTTTCATCACCTGCAAATAGAACATTGAGAACAAATCTCTCAAACATACAACAAAACAAAATTACAAAATGTTCTCCATCCCGTGCAAATAGAACATTGAGAACAAATCTCTCAAACATACAACACAACAAAATTACAAAATGTTTTTCATCCCCTGCAAATAGAACATTGAGAACAAATCTCTCAAACATACAACACGACACAATTACAAAATGTTCTCCATCCCCTGCAAATAGAACATTGAGAACAAATCTCTCAAACATACAACACGACAAAATTACAAAATGTTCTCTATCCCCTGCAAATAGAACATTGAGAACAAATCTCTCAAACATACAACACGACAAAATTACAAAATGTTCTCCATCCCCTGCAAATAGAACATTGAGAACAAATCTCTCAAACATACAACACGACAAAATCACAAAATGTTTTTCATCCCCTGCAAATAGAACATTGAGAACATACAACACGACAAAATTACAAAATGTTTTTCATCCCCTGCAAATAGAACATTGAGAACAAATCTCTCAAACATACAACACGACAAAATTACAAAATGTTCTCCATCCCCTGCAAATAGAACATTGAGAACAAATCTCTCAAACATACAACACGACACAATTACAAAATGTTCTCCATCCCCTGCAAATAGAACATTGAGAACAAATCTCTCAAACATACAACACGACAACATTACAAAATGTTCTCCATCCCCTGCAAATAGAACATTGAGAACAAATCTCTCAAACATACAACACGACACAATTACAAAATGTTCTCCATCCCCTGCAAATAGAACATTGAGAACAAATCTCTCAAACATACAACACGACAAAATTACAAAATGTTCTCCATCCCCTGCAAATAGAACATTGAGAACAAATCTCTCAAACATACAACACGACAAAATTACAAAATGTTTTTCATCACCTGCAAATAGAACATTGAGAACAAATCTCTCAAACATACAACACAACAAAATTACAAAATGTTCTCCATCCCCTGCAAATAGAACATTGAGAACAAATCTCTCAAACATACAACACAACAAAATTACAAAATGTTCTCCATCCCCTGCAAATAGAACATTGAGAACAAATCTCTCAAACATACAACACGACAAAATTACAAAATGTTCTCCATCCCCTGCAAATAGAACATTGAGAACAAATCTCTCAAACATACAACACGACAAAATTACAAAATGTTCTCCATCCCCTGCAAATAGAACATTGTGAACAAATCTCTCAAACATACAACACGACACAATTACAAAATGTTCTCCATCCCCTGCAAATAGAACATTGAGAACAAATCTCTCAAACATACAACACGACACAATTACAAAATGTTCTCCATCCCCTGCAAATAGAACATTGAGAACAAATCTCTCAAACATACAACACGACAAAATTACAAAATATTCTCCATCCCCTGCAAATAGAACATTGAGAACAAATCTCTCAAACATACAACACGACAAAATTACAAAATGTTTTTCATCACCTGCAAATAGAACATTGAGAACAAATCTCTCAAACATACAACACAACAAAATTACAAAATGTTCTCCATCCCCTGCAAATAGAACATTGAGAACAAATCTCTCAAACATACAACACGACAAAATTACAAAATGTTCTCCATCCCCTGCAAATAGAACATTGAGAACAAATCTCTCAAACATACAACACGACAAAATTACAAAATGTTCTCCATCCCCTGCAAATAGAACATTGAGAACAAATCTCTCAAACATACAACACGACACAATTACAAAATGTTATCCATCGCCTGCAAATAGAACATTGAGAACAAATCTCTCAAACATACAACACGACACAATTACAAAATGTTCTCCATCCCCTGCAAATAGAACATTGAGAACAAATCTCTCAAACATACAACACGACAAAATTACAAAATGTTCTCCATCCCCTGCAAATAGAACATTGAGAACAAATCTCTCAAACATACAACACGACAAAATTACAAAATGTTTTTCATCACCTGCAAATAGAACATTGAGAACAAATCTCTCAAACATACAACACAACAAAATTACAAAATGTTCTCCATCCCCTGCAAATAGAACATTGAGAACAAATCTCTCAAACATACAACACGACAAAATTACAAAATGTTCTCCATCCCCTGCAAATAGAACATTGAGAACAAATCTCTCAAACATACAACACGACAAAATTACAAAATGTTCTCCATCCCCTGCAAATAGAACATTGAGAACAAATCTCTCAAACATACAACACGACACAATTACAAAATGTTCTCCATCCCCTGCAAATAGAACATTGAGAACAAATCTCTCAAACATACAACACGACAAAATTACAAAATGTTTTTCATCCCCTGCAAATAGAACATTGAGAACAAATCTCTCAAACATACAACACGACAAAATTACAAAATGTTCTCCATCCCCTGCAAATAGAACATTGAGAACAAATCTCTCAAACATACAACACGACAAAATCACAAAATGTTTTTCATCCCCTGCAAATAGAACATTGAGAACAAATCTCTCAAACATACAACACGACAAAATTACAAAATGTTCTCCATCCCCTGCAAATAGAACATTGAGAACAAATCTCTCAAACATACAACACGACAAAATTACAAAATGTTCTCCATCCCCTGCAAATAGAACATTGAGAACAAATCTCTCAAACATACAACACGACACAATTACAAAATGTTCTCCATCCCCTGCAAATAGAACATTGAGAACAAATCTCTCAAACATACAACACGACAAAATTACAAAATGTTCTCCATCCCCTGCAAATAGAACATTGAGAACAAATCTCTCAAACATACAACACGACAAAATTACAAAATGTTTTTCATCACCTGCAAATAGAACATTGAGAACAAATCTCTCAAACATACAACACAACAAAATTACAAAATGTTCTCCATCCCCTGCAAATAGAACATTGAGAACAAATCTCTCAAACATACAACACGACAAAATTACAAAATGTTCTCCATCCCCTGCAAATAGAACATTGAGAACAAATCTCTCAAACATACAACACGACAAAATTACAAAATGTTTTTCATCCCCTGCAAATAGAACATTGAGAACAAATCTCTCAAACATACAACACGACACAATTACAAAATGTTCTCCATCCCCTGCAAATAGAACATTGAGAACAAATCTCTCAAACATACAACACGACAAAATTACAAAATGTTCTCTATCCCCTGCAAATAGAACATTGAGAACAAATCTCTCAAACATACAACACGACAAAATTACAAAATGTTTTTCATCCCCTGCAAATAGAACATTGAGAACAAATCTCTCAAACATACAACACGACAAAATTACAAAATGTTTTTCATCACCTGCAAATAGAACATTGAGAACAAATCTCTCAAACATACAACACAACAAAATTACAAAATGTTCTCCATCCCCTGCAAATAGAACATTGAGAACAAATCTCTCAAACATACAACACGACAAAATTACAAAATGTTCTCCATCCCCTGCAAATAGAACATTGAGAACAAATCTCTCAAACATACAACACGACAAAATTACAAAATGTTCTCTATCCCCTGCAAATAGAACATTGAGAACAAATCTCTCAAACATACAACACGACAAAATTACAAAATGTTTTTCATTCCCTGCAAATAGAACATTGAGAACAAATCTCTCAAACATACAACACGACAAAATTACAAAATGTTTTTCATCCCCTGCAAATAGAACATTGAGAACAAATCTCTCAAACATACAACACGACAAAATTACAAAATGTTTTTCATCCCCTGCAAATAGAACATTGAGAACAAATCTCTCAAACATACAACACGACAAAATTACAAAATGTCCTCCATCCCCTGCAAATAGAACATTGAGAACAAATCTCTCAAACATACAACACGACAAAATTACAAAATGTTCTCCATCCCCTGCAAATAGTACATTGAGAACAAATCTCTCAAACATACAACACGACAAAATTACAAAATGTTCTCCATCCCCTGCAAATAGAACATTGAGAACAAATCTCTCAAACATACAACACGACAAAATTACAAAATGTTCTCCATCCCCTGCAAATAGAACATTGAGAACAAATCTCTCAAACATACAACACGACAAAATTACAAAATGTTCTCCATCCCCTGCAAATAGAACATTGAGAACAAATCTCTCAAACATACAACACGACAAAATTACAAAATGTTCTCTATCCCCTGCAAATAGAACATTGAGAACAAATCTCTCAAACATACAACACGACAAAATTACAAAATGTTTTTCATCCCCTGCAAATAGAACATTGAGAACAAATCTCTCAAACATACAACACGACAAAATTACAAAATGTTTTTCATCCCCTGCAAATAGAACATTGAGAACAAATCTCTCAAACATACAACACGACAAAATTACAAAATGTTCTCCATCCCCTGCAAATAGAACATTGAGAACAAATCTCTCAAACATACAACACGACAAAATTACAAAATGCTTTTCATCCCCTGCAAATAGAACATTGAGAACAAATCTCTCAAACATACAACACGACAAAATTACAAAATGTTTTTCATCACCTGCAAATAGAACATTGAGAACAAATCTCTCAAACATACAACACAACAAAATTACAAAATGTTCTCCATCCCCTGCAAATAGAACATTGAGAACAAATCTCTCAAACATACAACACGACAAAATTACAAAATGTTCTCTATCCCCTGCAAATAGAACATTGAGAACAAATCTCTCAAACATACAACACGACAAAATTACAAAATGTTCTCCATCCCCTGCAAATAGAACATCGAGAACAAATCTCTCAAACATACAACACGACAAAATTACAAAATGTTTTTCATCCCCTGCAAATAGAACATTGAGAACAAATCTCTCAAACATACAACACGACAAAATTACAAAATGTTTTTCATCCCCTGCAAATAGAACATTGAGAACAAATCTCTCAAACATACAACACGACAAAATTACAAAATGTTTTTCATCCCCTGCAAATAGAACATTGAGAACAAATCTCTCAAAAATACAACACGACAAAATTACAAAATGTTCTCCATCCCCTGCAAATAGAACATTGAGAACAAATCTCTCAAACATACAACACGACAAAATTACAAAATGTTCTCCATCCCCTGCAAATAGTACATTGAGAACAAATCTCTCAAACATACAACACGACAAAATTACAAAATGTTCTCCATCCCCTGCAAATAGAACATTGAGAACAAATCTCTCAAACATACAACACGACAAAATTACAAAATGTTCTCTATCCCCTGCAAATAGAACATTGAGAACAAATCTCTCAAACATACAACACGACAAAATTACAAAATGTTTTTCATCCCCTGCAAATAGAACATTGAGAACAAATCTCTCAAACATACAACACGACAAAATTACAAAATGTTTTTCATCCCCTGCAAATAGAACATTGAGAACAAATCTCTCAAACATACAACACGACAAAATTACAAAATGTTCTCCATCCCCTGCAAATAGAACATTGAGAACAAATCTCTCAAACATACAACACGACAAAATTACAAAATGTTCTCTATCCCCTGCAAATAGAACATTGAGAACAAATCTCTCAAACATACAACACGACAAAATTACAAAATGTTTTTCATCCCCTGCAAATAGAACATTGAGAACAAATCTCTCAAACATACAACACGACAAAATTACAAAATGTTTTTCATCCCCTGCAAATAGAACATTGAGAACAAATCTCTCAAACATACAACACGACAAAATTACAAAATGTTTTTCATCCCCTGCAAATAGAACATTGAGAACAAATCTCTCAAACATACAACACGACAAAATTACAAAATGTTCTCCATCCCCTGCAAATAGAACATTGAGAACAAATCTCTCAAACATACAACACGACAAAATTACAAAATGTTCTCCATCCCCTGCAAATAGAACATTGAGAACAAATCTCTCAAACATACAACACGACAAAATTACAAAATGTTCTCCATCCCCTGCAAATAGAACATTGAGAACAAATCTCTCAAACATACAACACGACAAAATTACAAAATGTTCTCCATCCCCTGCAAATAGAACATTGAGAACAAATCTCTCAAACATACAACACGACAAAATTACAAAATGTTCTCCATCCCCTGCAAATAGAACATTGAGAACAAATCTCTCAAACATACAACACGACAAAATTACAAAATGTTCTCTATCCCCTGCAAATAGAACATTGAGAACAAATCTCTCAAACATACAACACGACAAAATTACAAAATGTTTTTCATCCCCTGCAAATAGAACATTGAGAACAAATCTCTCAAACATACAACACGACAAAATTACAAAATGTTTTTCATCCCCTGCAAATAGAACATTGAGAACAAATCTCTCAAACATACAACACGACAAAATTACAAAATGTTCTCCATCCCCTGCAAATAGAACATTGAGAACAAATCTCTCAAACATACAACACGACAAAATTACAAAATGTTCTCCATCCCCTGCAAATAGAACATTGAGAACAAATCTCTCAAACATACAACACAACAAAATTACAAAATGTTTTTCATCCCCTGCAAATAGAACATTGAGAACAAATCTCTCAAACATACAACACGACAAAATTACAAAATGTTCTCCATCCCCTGCAAATAGAACATTGAGAACAAATCTCTCAAACATACAACACGACAAAATTACAAAATGTTCTCTATCCCCTGCAAATAGAACATTGAGAACAAATCTCTCAAACATACAACACGACAAAATTACAAAATGTTCTCCATCCCCTGCAAATAGAACATTGAGAACAAATCTCTCAAACATACAACACGACAAAATTACAAAATGTTCTCTATCCCCTGCAAATAGAACATTGAGAACAAATCTCTCAAACATACAACACGACAAAATTACAAAATGTTTTTCATCCCCTGCAAATAGAACATTGAGAACAAATCTCTCAAACATACAACACGACAAAATTACAAAATGTTTTTCATCCCCTGCAAATAGAACATTGAGAACAAATCTCTCAAAAATACAACACGACAAAATTACAAAATGTTCTCCATCCCCTGCAAATAGAACATTGAGAACAAATCTCTCAAACATACAACACGACAAAATTACAAAATGTTCTCCATCCCCTGCAAATAGAACATTGAGAACAAATCTCTCAAACATACAACACGACAAAATTACAAAATGTTCTCCATCCCCTGCAAATAGAACATTGAGAACAAATCTCTCAAACATACAACACGACAAAATTACAAAATGTTCTCTATCCCCTGCAAATAGAACATTGAGAACAAATCTCTCAAACATACAACACGACAAAATTACAAAATGTTTTTCATCCCCTGCAAATAGAACATTGAGAACAAATCTCTCAAACATACAACACGACAAAATTACAAAATGTTTTTCATCCCCTGCAAATAGAACATTGAGAACAAATCTCTCAAACATACAACACGACAAAATTACAAAATGTTCTCCATCCCCTGCAAATAGAACATTGAGAACAAATCTCTCAAACATACAACACGACAAAATTACAAAATGTTCTCCATCCCCTGCAAATAGAACATTGAGAACAAATCTCTCAAACATACAACACAACAAAATTACAAAATGTTTTTCATCCCCTGCAAATAGAACATTGAGAACAAATCTCTCAAACATACAACACGACAAAATTACAAAATGTTCTCCATCCCCTGCAAATAGAACATTGAGAACAAATCTCTCAAACATACAACACGACAAAATTACAAAATGTTCTCTATCCCCTGCAAATAGAACATTGAGAACAAATCTCTCAAACATACAACACGACAAAATTACAAAATGTTCTCCATCCCCTGCAAATAGAACATTGAGAACAAATCTCTCAAACATACAACACGACAAAATTACAAAATGTTCTCTATCCCCTGCAAATAGAACATTGAGAACAAATCTCTCAAACATACAACACGACAAAATTACAAAATGTTTTTCATCCCCTGCAAATAGAACAT
This sequence comes from Sepiola atlantica, assembly GCA_963556195.1. Classification (NCBI taxonomy): domain Eukaryota; kingdom Metazoa; phylum Mollusca; class Cephalopoda; order Sepiida; family Sepiolidae; genus Sepiola; species Sepiola atlantica. Next base: position 48,464,849 of record OY744544.1, read on the forward strand.
TGAGAACAAATCTCTCAAACATACAACACGACAAAATTACAAAATGTTTTTCATCCCCTGCAAATAGAACATTGAGAACAAATCTCTCAAAAATACAACACAACAAAATTACAAAATGTTTTTCATCCCCTGCAAATAGAACATTGAGAACAAATCTCTCAAACATACAACACGACAAAATTACAAAATGTTTTTCATCCCCTGCAAATAGAACATTGAGAACAAATCTCTCAAACATACAACACGACAAAATTACAAAATGTTTTTCATCCCCTGCAAATAGAACATTGAGAACAAATCTCTCAAACATACAACACGACAAAATTACAAAATGTTCTCCATCCCCTGCAAATAGAACATTGAGAACAAATCTCTCAAACATACAACACGACAAAATTACAAAATGTTTTTCATCCCCTGCAAATAGAACATTGAGAACAAATCTCTCAAACATACAACACGACAAAATTACAAAATGTCCTCCATCCCCTGCAAATAGAACATTGAGAACAAATCTCTCAAACATACAACACGACAAAATTACAAAATGTTCTCCATCCCCTGCAAATAGTACATTGAGAACAAATCTCTCAAACATACAACACGACAAAATTACAAAATGTTCTCCATCCCCTGCAAATAGAACATTGAGAACAAATCTCTCAAACATACAACACGACAAAATTACAAAATGTTCTCCATCCCCTGCAAATAGAACATTGAGAACAAATCTCTCAAACATACAACACGACAAAATTACAAAATGTTTTTCATCACCTGCAAATAGAACATTGAGAACAAATCTCTCAAACATACAACACAACAAAATTACAAAATGTTCTCCATCCCCTGCAAATAGAACATTGAGAACAAATCTCTCAAACATACAACACGACAAAATTACAAAATGTTCTCCATCCCCTGCAAATAGAACATTGAGAACAAATCTCTCAAACATACAACACGACAAAATTACAAAATGTTCTCTATCCCCTGCAAATAGAACATTGAGAACAAATCTCTCAAACATACAACACGACAAAATTACAAAATGTTTTTCATCCCCTGCAAATAGAACATTGAGAACAAATCTCTCAAACATACAACACGACAAAATTACAAAATGTTTTTCATCCCCTGCAAATAGAACATTGAGAACAAATCTCTCAAACATACAACACGACAAAATTACAAAATGTTTTTCATCCCCTGCAAATAGAACATTGAGAACAAATCTCTCAAACATACAACACGACAAAATTACAAAATGTTCTCCATCCCCTGCAAATAGAACATTGAGAACAAATCTCTCAAACATACAACACGACAAAATTACAAAATGTTCTCCATCCCCTGCAAATAGAACATTGAGAACAAATCTCTCAAACATACAACACGACAAAATTACAAAATGTTCTCCATCCCCTGCAAATAGAACATTGAGAACAAATCTCTCAAACATACAACACGACAAAATTACAAAATGTTCTCCATCCCCTGCAAATAGAACATTGAGAACAAATCTCTCAAACATACAACACGACAAAATTACAAAATGTTCTCCATCCCCTGCAAATAGAACATTGAGAACAAATCTCTCAAACATACAACACGACAAAATTACAAAATGTTCTCTATCCCCTGCAAATAGAACATTGAGAACAAATCTCTCAAACATACAACACGACAAAATTACAAAATGTTTTTCATCCCCTGCAAATAGAACATTGAGAACAAATCTCTCAAACATACAACACGACAAAATTACAAAATGTTTTTCATCCCCTGCAAATAGAACATTGAGAACAAATCTCTCAAACATACAACACGACAAAATTACAAAATGTTCTCCATCCCCTGCAAATAGAACATTGAGAACAAATCTCTCAAACATACAACACGACAAAATTACAAAATGTTCTCCATCCCCTGCAAATAGAACATTGAGAACAAATCTCTCAAACATACAACACAACAAAATTACAAAATGTTTTTCATCCCCTGCAAATAGAACATTGAGAACAAATCTCTCAAACATACAACACGACAAAATTACAAAATGTTCTCCATCCCCTGCAAATAGAACATTGAGAACAAATCTCTCAAACATACAACACGACAAAATTACAAAATGTTCTCTATCCCCTGCAAATAGAACATTGAGAACAAATCTCTCAAACATACAACACGACAAAATTACAAAATGTTCTCCATCCCCTGCAAATAGAACATTGAGAACAAATCTCTCAAACATACAACACGACAAAATTACAAAATGTTCTCTATCCCCTGCAAATAGAACATTGAGAACAAATCTCTCAAACATACAACACGACAAAATTACAAAATGTTTTTCATCCCCTGCAAATAGAACATTGAGAACAAATCTCTCAAACATACAACACGACAAAATTACAAAATGTTTTTCATCCCCTGCAAATAGAACATTGAGAACAAATCTCTCAAAAATACAACACAACAAAATTACAAAATGTTTTTCATCCCCTGCAAATAGAACATTGAGAACAAATCTCTCAAACATACAACACAACAAAATTACAAAATGTTTTTCATCCCCTGCAAATAGAACATTGAGAACAAATCTCTCAAACATACAACACAACAAAATTACAAAATGTTTTTCATCCCCTGCAAATAGAACATTGAGAACAAATCTCTCAAACATACAACACGACAAAATTACAAAATGTTTTTCATCACCTGCAAATAGAACATTGAGAACAAATCTCTCAAACATACAACACGACAAAATTACAAAATGTTTTTCATCCCCTGCAAATAGAACATTGAGAACAAATCTCTCAAACATACAACACAACAAAATTACAAAATGTTTTTCATCCCCTGCAAATAGAACATTGAGAACAAATCTCTCAAACATACAACACAACAAAATTACAAAATGTTTTTCATCCCCTGCAAATAGAACATTGAGAACAAATCTCTCAAAAATACAACACAACAAAATTACAAAATGTTTTTCATCCCCTGCAAATAGAACATTGAGAACAAATCTCTCAAACATACAACACAACAAAATTACAAAATGTTTTTCATCCCCTGCAAATAGAACATTGAGAACAAATCTCTCAAACATACAACACAACAAAATTACAAAATGTTTTTCATCCCCTGCAAATAGAACATTGAGAACAAATCTCTCAAACATACAACACGACAAAATTACAAAATGTTTTTCATCACCTGCAAATAGAACATTGAGAACAAATCTCTCAAACATACAACACGACAAAATTACAAAATGTTTTTCATCCCCTGCAAATAGAACATTGAGAACAAATCTCTCAAACATACAACACGACAAAATTACAAAATGTTTTTCATCACCTGCAAATAGAACATTGAGAACAAATCTCTCAAACATACAACACAACAAAATTACAAAATGTTCTCCATCCCCTGCAAATAGAACATTGAGAACAAATCTCTCAAACATACAACACGACAAAATTACAAAATGTTCTCCATCCCCTGCAAATAGAACATTGAGAACAAATCTCTCAAACATACAACACGACAAAATTACAAAATGTTCTCTATCCCCTGCAAATAGAACATTGAGAACAAATCTCTCAAACATACAACACGACAAAATTACAAAATGTTTTTCATCCCCTGCAAATAGAACATTGAGAACAAATCTCTCAAACATACAACACGACAAAATTACAAAATGTTTTTCATCCCCTGCAAATAGAACATTGAGAACAAATCTCTCAAACATACAACACGACAAAATTACAAAATGTTTTTCATCCCCTGCAAATAGAACATTGAGAACAAATCTCTCAAACATACAACACGACAAAATTACAAAATGTCCTCCATCCCCTGCAAATAGAACATTGAGAACAAATCTCTCAAACATACAACACGACAAAATTACAAAATGTTCTCCATCCCCTGCAAATAGTACATTGAGAACAAATCTCTCAAACATACAACACGACAAAATTACAAAATGTTCTCCATCCCCTGCAAATAGAACATTGAGAACAAATCTCTCAAACATACAACACGACAAAATTACAAAATGTTCTCCATCCCCTGCAAATAGAACATTGAGAACAAATCTCTCAAACATACAACACGACAAAATTACAAAATGTTTTTCATCACCTGCAAATAGAACATTGAGAACAAATCTCTCAAACATACAACACGACAAAATTACAAAATGTTCTCCATCCCCTGCAAATAGAACATTGAGAACAAATCTCTCAAACATACAACACGACAAAATTACAAAATGTTCTCCATCCCCTGCAAATAGAACATTGAGAACAAATCTCTCAAACATACAACACGACAAAATTACAAAATGTTCTCTATCCCCTGCAAATAGAACATTGAGAACAAATCTCTCAAACATACAACACGACAAAATTACAAAATGTTTTTCATCCCCTGCAAATAGAACATTGAGAACAAATCTCTCAAACATACAACACGACAAAATTACAAAATGTTTTTCATCCCCTGCAAATAGAACATTGAGAACAAATCTCTCAAACATACAACACGACAAAATTACAAAATGTTTTTCATCCCCTGCAAATAGAACATTGAGAACAAATCTCTCAAACATACAACACGACAAAATTACAAAATGTTCTCCATCCCCTGCAAATAGAACATTGAGAACAAATCTCTCAAACATACAACACGACAAAATTACAAAATGTTCTCCATCCCCTGCAAATAGAACATTGAGAACAAATCTCTCAAACATACAACACGACAAAATTACAAAATGTTCTCCATCCCCTGCAAATAGAACATTGAGAACAAATCTCTCAAACATACAACACGACAAAATTACAAAATGTTCTCCATCCCCTGCAAATAGAACATTGAGAACAAATCTCTCAAACATACAACACGACAAAATTACAAAATGTTCTCCATCCCCTGCAAATAGAACATTGAGAACAAATCTCTCAAACATACAACACGACAAAATTACAAAATGTTCTCTATCCCCTGCAAATAGAACATTGAGAACAAATCTCTCAAACATACAACACGACAAAATTACAAAATGTTTTTCATCCCCTGCAAATAGAACATTGAGAACAAATCTCTCAAACATACAACACGACAAAATTACAAAATGTTTTTCATCCCCTGCAAATAGAACATTGAGAACAAATCTCTCAAACATACAACACGACAAAATTACAAAATGTTCTCCATCCCCTGCAAATAGAACATTGAGAACAAATCTCTCAAACATACAACACGACAAAATTACAAAATGTTCTCCATCCCCTGCAAATAGAACATTGAGAACAAATCTCTCAAACATACAACACAACAAAATTACAAAATGTTTTTCATCCCCTGCAAATAGAACATTGAGAACAAATCTCTCAAACATACAACACGACAAAATTACAAAATGTTCTCCATCCCCTGCAAATAGAACATTGAGAACAAATCTCTCAAACATACAACACGACAAAATTACAAAATGTTCTCTATCCCCTGCAAATAGAACATTGAGAACAAATCTCTCAAACATACAACACGACAAAATTACAAAATGTTCTCCATCCCCTGCAAATAGAACATTGAGAACAAATCTCTCAAACATACAACACGACAAAATTACAAAATGTTCTCTATCCCCTGCAAATAGAACATTGAGAACAAATCTCTCAAACATACAACACGACAAAATTACAAAATGTTTTTCATCCCCTGCAAATAGAACATTGAGAACAAATCTCTCAAACATACAACACGACAAAATTACAAAATGTTTTTCATCCCCTGCAAATAGAACATTGAGAACAAATCTCTCAAAAATACAACACAACAAAATTACAAAATGTTTTTCATCCCCTGCAAATAGAACATTGAGAACAAATCTCTCAAACATACAACACGACAAAATTACAAAATGTTTTTCATCCCCTGCAAATAGAACATTGAGAACAAATCTCTCAAACATACAACACGACAAAATTACAAAATGTTTTTCATCCCCTGCAAATAGAACATTGAGAACAAATCTCTCAAACATACAACACGACAAAATTACAAAATGTTCTCCATCCCCTGCAAATAGAACATTGAGAACAAATCTCTCAAACATACAACACGACAAAATTACAAAATGTTTTTCATCCCCTGCAAATAGAACATTGAGAACAAATCTCTCAAACATACAACACGACAAAATTACAAAATGTCCTCCATCCCCTGCAAATAGAACATTGAGAACAAATCTCTCAAACATACAACACGACAAAATTACAAAATGTTCTCCATCCCCTGCAAATAGTACATTGAGAACAAATCTCTCAAACATACAACACGACAAAATTACAAAATGTTCTCCATCCCCTGCAAATAGAACATTGAGAACAAATCTCTCAAACATACAACACGACAAAATTACAAAATGTTTTTCATCCCCTGCAAATAGAACATTGAGAACAAATCTCTCAAACATACAACACGACAAAATTACAAAATGTTTTTCATCACCTGCAAATAGAACATTGAGAACAAATCTCTCAAACATACAACACAACAAAATTACAAAATGTTCTCCATCCCCTGCAAATAGAACATTGAGAACAAATCTCTCAAACATACAACACGACAAAATTACAAAATGTTCTCCATCCCCTGCAAATAGAACATTGAGAACAAATCTCTCAAACATACAACACGACAAAATTACAAAATGTTCTCTATCCCCTGCAAATAGAACATTGAGAACAAATCTCTCAAACATACAACACGACAAAATTACAAAATGTTTTTCATCCCCTGCAAATAGAACATTGAGAACAAATCTCTCAAACATACAACACGACAAAATTACAAAATGTTTTTCATCCCCTGCAAATAGAACATTGAGAACAAATCTCTCAAACATACAACACGACAAAATTACAAAATGTTTTTCATCCCCTGCAAATAGAACATTGAGAACAAATCTCTCAAACATACAACACGACAAAATTACAAAATGTTCTCCATCCCCTGCAAATAGAACATTGAGAACAAATCTCTCAAACATACAACACGACAAAATTACAAAATGTTCTCCATCCCCTGCAAATAGAACATTGAGAACAAATCTCTCAAACATACAACACGACAAAATTACAAAATGTTCTCCATCCCCTGCAAATAGAACATTGAGAACAAATCTCTCAAACATACAACACGACAAAATTACAAAATGTTCTCCATCCCCTGCAAATAGAACATTGAGAACAAATCTCTCAAACATACAACACGACAAAATTACAAAATGTTCTCCATCCCCTGCAAATAGAACATTGAGAACAAATCTCTCAAACATACAACACGACAAAATTACAAAATGTTCTCTATCCCCTGCAAATAGAACATTGAGAACAAATCTCTCAAACATACAACACGACAAAATTACAAAATGTTTTTCATCCCCTGCAAATAGAACATTGAGAACAAATCTCTCAAACATACAACACGACAAAATTACAAAATGTTTTTCATCCCCTGCAAATAGAACATTGAGAACAAATCTCTCAAACATACAACACGACAAAATTACAAAATGTTCTCCATCCCCTGCAAATAGAACATTGAGAACAAATCTCTCAAACATACAACACGACAAAATTACAAAATGTTCTCCATCCCCTGCAAATAGAACATTGAGAACAAATCTCTCAAACATACAACACAACAAAATTACAAAATGTTTTTCATCCCCTGCAAATAGAACATTGAGAACAAATCTCTCAAACATACAACACGACAAAATTACAAAATGTTCTCCATCCCCTGCAAATAGAACATTGAGAACAAATCTCTCAAACATACAACACGACAAAATTACAAAATGTTCTCTATCCCCTGCAAATAGAACATTGAGAACAAATCTCTCAAACATACAACACGACAAAATTACAAAATGTTCTCCATCCCCTGCAAATAGAACATTGAGAACAAATCTCTCAAACATACAACACGACAAAATTACAAAATGTTCTCTATCCCCTGCAAATAGAACATTGAGAACAAATCTCTCAAACATACAACACGACAAAATTACAAAATGTTTTTCATCCCCTGCAAATAGAACATTGAGAACAAATCTCTCAAACATACAACACGACAAAATTACAAAATGTTTTTCATCCCCTGCAAATAGAACATTGAGAACAAATCTCTCAAAAATACAACACAACAAAATTACAAAATGTTTTTCATCCCCTGCAAATAGAACATTGAGAACAAATCTCTCAAACATACAACACAACAAAATTACAAAATGTTTTTCATCCCCTGCAAATAGAACATTGAGAACAAATCTCTCAAACATACAACACAACAAAATTACAAAATGTTTTTCATCCCCTGCAAATAGAACATTGAGAACAAATCTCTCAAACATACAACACGACAAAATTACAAAATGTTTTTCATCACCTGCAAATAGAACATTGAGAACAAATCTCTCAAACATACAACACAACAAAATTACAAAATGTTTTTCATCCCCTGCAAATAGAACATTGAGAACAAATCTCTCAAACATACAACACAACAAAATTACAAAATGTTTTTCATCCCCTGCAAATAGAACATTGAGAACAAATCTCTCAAACATACAACACAACAAAATTACAAAATGTTTTTCATCCCCTGCAAATAGAACATTGAGAACAAATCTCTCAAACATACAACACGACAAAATTACAAAATGTTTTTCATCACCTGCAAATAGAACATTGAGAACAAATCTCTCAAACATACAACACAACAAAATTACAAAATGTTCTCCATCCCCTGCAAATAGAACATTGAGAACAAATCTCTCAAACATACAACACGACAAAATTACAAAATGTTCTCCATCCCCTGCAAATAGAACATTGAGAACAAATCTCTCAAACATACAACACGACAAAATTACAAAATGTTCTCCATCCCCTGCAAATAGAACATTGAGAACAAATCTCTCAAACATACAACACGACACAATTACAAAATGTTCTCCATCCCCTGCAAATAGAACATTGAGAACAAATCTCTCAAACATACAACACGACAAAATTACAAAATGTTCTCCATCCCCTGCAAATAGAACATTGAGAACAAATCTCTCAAACATACAACACGACAAAATTACAAAATGTTCTCCATCCCCTGTAAATAGAACATTGAGAACAAATCTCTCAAACATACAACACGACAAAATTGTTCTCAGACCACACGAGCAGAAAAAATCAAAAACTACAAAAGAGCTCCCAGAATTAAAACCACACGATACCGTTAGAATTAAGTTGGATAACAATTGGTTTAGAAGGGGTAAAATAATTAAGAAACTAGAACAACCTCGCTCATATTTAGTAGCAACAGAAGAAGGTAAGACAGTCAAACGGAACAGACAACACCTTAAAACAAAAGAAAACAATTGCATAAATGAAGAAGTAGATTATGAAAATATAATTCCATATTCAGAAAACATGCATGAAAAAACAAAAACAGCACTACAAAATTTAACACTCCAAAGTGACAAAACCACAAAAAGTAATCCTCCCCTATAGGTACAGAGAAATATAATAAAATAAATAATAAAAAAAATTAATAAATAAAAAAAGGAAGATGTGATATCATCATCATCATCATCATCATCATCATCATCATCATCATCATCATCATCATCATCATGTGGTAAATGCACGGGACAATAAGCGTCGCCCAGTTATTTCCCTTCTTACAGAGACAGTTGGAACTCTCCTGTTTGTGTAAACTTCAGTCTAATAAAAATCTCTCGTCTTATAGCACGCTTTACATCTTCCTCTCTCCTGTTCTTGATCTTTCAATACTATTCCTTTCCATTCACGCTTGTTGTATGTATATATATAACAACAACAATCGGTAACGGCAATGCAGAATACCGGACTGATAGATTAGACGGTGGATTTCAAACCTGGGATGGAAAGTTCCTTATTAGCATCAATCAGTCAGCATCTGCGCATATAAACTAAAAGATTAAAGTGGTGCAGAATGTCTGAGGCCAGAATGGGTTAAGGCCAAGGCGATCCATAATACAGGCCTAGCAAACATGTGACTGAGGGTGGACATGTGAAGACCAAAATTACTACTAAATAAGACTGTATCATGAAGAAATAAGCATTTTTTTCATCTTCTGTAAAAACAAATTGTATATGTCACAAACATAACAAATTTTGTAAAAATTATCAAAATTGTTTCTCTGAACATTATTTTGTTCATAAAGTATTTGATTTTGTAAAATGTTGAATTTGCTTTCTGATTGTATTATGTCATATGTTCTGTAATCAAGTTGTCAATATAAACAAATTGACTCATGATTTTTGAAATATCAAAAATGTGCCTAAATCATGACGAATAAAGTGTTTTTTTGTGAATTTAGTTCTTTTATATTTTTGTACTTTTTACATTTGATTTGATGGAAATAAATCAATTATTGTAAGCTGCTTCCTAATAATATGTATAGTTGGTAATTACTGGACATACTAAGAAATTTCTTACTAAAACTTTTCTCTGTAATTATTATTTAGTAGTAATTTTGGTCTTCACATGTCCGCCCCAGTCGTGGACCCCAGTCACATGTTTGCTAGGCCTGTATTATGAATCGCCTTGGTTAAGGCAGATCAGCTACAGTGAAAAACTTACATAAAGTCTGTCCACAATTCCAAGTTCAAGTAACAAGAAATTTGACCGTACATGAGAATAGAGGAGTGATTTACAGTATGCAGCATAATGGATGGCACTAATGGCTTCTCAGTGAGGAGTGTCAGAGGTCATATACTGCAAGCGGTGCCGGTATTGATGAAGCAGCATATTTGGGATATGGAGTCCATAATAAAAAGTGGACAACATTAGTTTTCTTGGTTAGAAAAAGAACAAGTCTTTTTGCAATTATGTGTCACTACAAACAACCTGACTTTTTTTTGAGTGGCAGCGGCGTGCGACTGTGATTTCAACACGTTCCGTTTTCTCAACTTTTTGGTGAGCCACTCTATGCCTTCAAATATATCCACATATATGAGGACTTCAACCTGTAATTTAGAAGTAGCCATGCAGGCAGGCTCTTTTGTAAAAGTCGCAAGATGAGACTCCGTTTGAGTTAAGCCAAGCGTAAATATTCCTGGTAACTGGCGGTACAGGAGTGCTACCCATTTTTTTTATATAGACTACAAAATCAAGGACCAAAAGAAAAACAATCTCATTTGAGAGAAAAAAGGGAAAATATGTATGTGGTAAGCCAGTAAAGAAATAAAAAATATATTTTCCAGCAGAAAGAGAAAAAGGATATCTATGTATGTATGTTGTTTTTTTGTTTTGTTTTTGTAAGTAGAAAACAAATATACTCACCTTCCAACGGTCCTTACAAAAAATATATATATATATTCATATATTCATAGAAAAATTGTTTTTTTAGAAAAAAAGTGATATTTGTTCTCTTTGTAGATTTAATTGTGCCACTGCAATTTACAATTTAAATATTTTGTTGGCCAATATGTTGTCGTCTACTATCTTTGAAGAGGTCGTTAGCGCCTGTGTGTCTGACTCCTTTAAATTTACTGAAAAGACATTTTCTTTTAAATTTTTCTCTTTTCTTTTTTCTTATAAAAAATAGAATGTTTCTGGGTTTCTTTTTTTCAGTAAATCTTTTTCAATGAAAAATGTTTTTACTTTTAAAAGAAAAAAGATTTCGTAATTTTCTTCAGTGAGCAAAATGTTTTTGTTTTTTTTAGAAAAGGATTTCGTGATTGTCTTTAGTGGTTGACTTTTGGTTAATTCCTTTTTCGGTCACCCAAATTATTGAGTAGAGAAAAAGGTTTTTTTTTTTTTTTTTTAGTTTACGAGCGCAATCAAAATGAGACATCTCATTTTGATTGTTATTCTGGGGTCACCAGTTGGCATAAACTGTAAGACCAACCCCTATAATTGTATAGGCAAAGGAGTCATCTAATCCTGTGTTGAGATAATAAATGGGAGTTATCTGTCCATGGTACAGAAAGTACTATAAGTTATCTGCCCCTTATTACTATATAAGAAACTGTGGGTGCAGCCATTTGCAATTCAATAGTGAACAGTGACAAACGTTGGAAGGGATACTTTCCATACTTTACATGGCACTCTGAACAGAATTAAAAATACTGTCAAACGTGGAATTTTTTTAAGCACTACGTCGGACAGTGAACTTACCCACTATCAGCCACCATGGAGCAAGAATAGGTGCAATTGATGAAACAACTTATCGAACTGCAAAAAGAAGATATTGAGCCCCGAAAAGAAATGCTTCGTGGCCATTCCAGTATGTTACGGGTTAAAAGACCAGAACGATCCTCAATAGGATTGGATACCACAGACGGAGAATGGGCACTGTTTTTGGCAAGCGCAAGAACGGTGCAAAATATTGTTATTGCTCTGCGTCTGTTTTTGACTCTAACAGTGGTGAGTTACGGACAGTTGACATGTTGGCGACACGGAGAGAAGACAAGCAGTTTGGAGTCAACCTCGGGAGAGAGCGGAAATGAATAGATCGGCAGGCAGAGTTCGGCAAAGATTTAGAAAGTGATGAGATGAGCTGACGAGTGACAACACTGATAGCCTCGACAGACAACTTAATCTCAGTTAACTAAGATGTGAACGTTAGCGTTTGAAGGGCCCTTTTCCATGACTGTATTACACACTCACCTAGGGCTCCATAATGTATCTGAGTTTGTATTTTTCTTGTGAGTTGCGTTGTTTGTTTTTCGAAACTTGTAAACCAGTGCTGTGTCCTCGACGATTTGTCAGGGAATAGACGACACGGCTAGAATGACGATGAAGATGAGAAAACCACGGCACACACAACGTTAGGGTCGTCGGGAGGGCAGCACGTGGTCTTACACTGATAGTTATTTTTAGTCTGCTTCAGCTGAAAAATCTGTGAGCATCAATGTTAAAAATAATTGAAAGCCAATGCTACAACATTAGGAAAGGCACACTCTTTATCTTCTATTTTATAAAGTTGAGTTTGAATGAATCTTAAGTTTACATTTTTTGTTTCACTGAAATCATGGTGCACATATGAATAAAACTGCTGAAGCTAAATTCCTCTTTAAATCCTTTGGGTAAGCATTGATAAATTTTTAACAGCACTGCGAATACCTTTAAGTGTTAACAGATGAATTGAAGTGACATTATGTGGTAATGTATAAGCTACTCTCTTTCTTTCTCCTTTCTTTCCTTTTCGTTTCTTCCTTTTTGTATCATGGAAAATGGTATGCAGTCAAATGAATAGCTTTGTGATACGTCCAAAATAAAATAAAAAAGCTATGATTTCACATGAAGGTGTTAACTCCATATTTTCAACCAATAAAAATGATTCCTGCTCACAAATTTTCTTGTAACAAAAATTAGAGAAATCTTTTGGAGCAAATTGTTTACAAATAAAACAATAAACTGATCCTGAATATATTAATCACTCTCTCTTGTATTTCTCACTATTGCTCTTTGTACCAGCAAAAGTTTCTGCAAATAACACCTTACTTATTTGCCACTATTGAAATGCCAGTTCAACTTGTCAAATGGTTCATTGTGATGTTGACCATCACTGAGTCCACACATAATCCAATAAGCTACATCATCAGCAGAGAAATCAAACCACAACTCTGAAACCATTGCTACATTGTGATTTCAATGTGTAGAGGGATTACTTTCACCACTATCACAACAGTTCAATAAACTGCCATCTTTTGAAATCATTGTAACACTAGTTATGCTGTTTATTTCTATTTCAGCACATGTGTGAAATGAACCTCCTTCCTCATCAAATTTTGGTTCTGAAGTTATCAAAGTGGAATTTATTGCATTTCTGTCCACTCCTGATGATGGAGATTTGTTTTGACCTAGAATTGATATATCATGTTGTGGAATTTTTGTGAAAAAAGAAGTCAGATTTGTAGTATTAGCCAGGAGTCACCGGCACTAATGGTAGGGATTAGGTTTGTGAATGGTGGAAAGACCCGGATAGTTCTAAAGAATCCTATGTCTGGAAATTTCGAGTGAGAACAATCCAAGTGGATGTTGCTAGAGCATTGATTGGAGATGGATCCAATGAGTTTGAGTGTGTGTATCACTTGGGAGGTTACACACTCCTGTAAATAGTCCCCTTTTGTTGTTATGTGATGTCCTGTGTATTCCTTCTCGATCGATGACACTACTATCACTTGTACATAATGCCTAAGTTCAGAATGATTGCTCACCCAGCCAAAAACATAAATATAAATAAATAAAAATAATGGTCATAGATTAATTATGTGTGCGACTTACGCACATTTATGAAGGAAAGGGTTATTTTGTTTATGACATTCAAATTTTGTGGGGAGTGGATATTAGTTGTGGTGAAGATTCAATTACTTATGCATATAAGTAATTGAGTCTTCACCACAACTAATATCTAGGGCAAATTGGGAAAATCTTCATGGGCTGTCATATTCATGTTGTTTATTTTAGAGATCAAGGTTTGGAAAAATTTTGAAGTAGTAGAATTATGGAAAAGATTTCTTGGAGAGTTCCTGCAGATGTGCAGAAGATGTTTAGGATTTTGAGAAATTTTTAAATGGTAGAAAAACTTGGAGGTTATTGGTTTTTGAAAAATTAGAAAACAGTTTAATATTAGGTGTATGCGTCAGAAGTAGGCATATGAGTTGTCCCCCTTCCTGTTTAAGAGAACAGCATTTATAAAATAGTGGCAAAAGAGAAATGGAATATATAGTTGATTAGTTGTTAGTTTTTGGGTCAATAATAATAATAATAAATTAGAGAAAAGTACGAGAGAAAGCAACTAATAAGCATATTCAGAATTACATTAAGTTTAGGGTTAGAACGAATTGATTGCCATCATATAAGCAAGAATAATAGAGACCTCCCCAACCATTAGACACCATTAATTGTCATGATGAGAAAATAAACTTCCGATAAAGACAATGGAAATGAATTTCACTGTGTTGCATGTGCATGGGTTTGCTGCTGTAAGTGGGGACTGGTGTATTAAAAATTAACCCTATTGAAAAATAAATGAAGAAAAGAAAATTAGCTATTTAAAATTTACAAATTAACTTTAAAAAAAGAGGAAACTTATCTATGAAGAATGGGGTTCTCATGCAAATATGAAAAAAATTTATCAGAATGTTCTTTTTGAGTGTGTGAAACAAAGAGCATCCGAGCTAC
This sequence comes from Sepiola atlantica, assembly GCA_963556195.1. Classification (NCBI taxonomy): domain Eukaryota; kingdom Metazoa; phylum Mollusca; class Cephalopoda; order Sepiida; family Sepiolidae; genus Sepiola; species Sepiola atlantica. Next base: position 48,480,116 of record OY744544.1, read on the forward strand.
ATTGTTTGCACAGCCTTGAGTCAAATTTGACAAAATGATGTATTAAAGTTTTTTCTAGGTATCAAATATTGCCAGGCTGTCCTCGAAATCATTAAAGGCCGCACAATTGGCTGTCAGTTTATCTGTGTTGAAATAACATTGAGAGTCACGCAGTGCATATAAGATAAAGGGCAGACCCGTCAAGTTCAATGACGTAACAGCATGTCTCCAGCTTACACCTGCAGGAGGGGATGGTGACTGAGGAGGTTGCCTTTAACTGATAGACGTTTTTGTTTTCTTCCTTTCCTTTTTTAGTGCGGGAAAATTACTTCTGCAAGTGACGGCAAGTGAAGAACATGGAGAGAAGGACTCATCCACGGCTCACCAGAACAGCGGTGACTGATAAACAGTAAAGTTAAAATAATGGAACTTTTAGAATAAAATATATTTTTTAAAGAAAAGGCAAAATGTTTTATTTTTATTCAGCTATTCTTTTCCAGCTAGAGACTCAACGATTCCTCATCCCTAGAGTCAAGGCAAATTGTTCTCTAACACTACAGAGAAGTAATGAACAGACACTCAAAGACGTTTGAACCAGTGATGCCAAAATAAGAGTTTTGTGGATCTGATTCATAGCGTGGGCATAAAATTTATGACAAAGAACTTTTAGTTATGGGCCACATCAGAAGGCTGCATGTTCGTATCACAAACTGGTCAGAGAGAATGTGACTTTTGTGACTCCATAATAGTGTTGAGACCATACTCGAATCTTGTCATGATGGTGCTTCAAACGAAAATTCCACACTGGGCGCACCCAAGGCCACTATAGTTTCACAAAGTGCCGTGACCAGGATCCAATCCAGGGAGACATCCATGCAAAAAGAGACAGAACCAACCCTGGATATGATCTACAGAAAACCACGCCATAATTATCTGTAACATAAAATTAGTAACCTGGAACAATCCTCACATCGCATCAACAGAAGAAGAAAATAGAAGACATCGTCAACCCAAGAAAAACAAAGCAAACGGTTTAAAGTAGGTGACTCTGCTTCACTTCATTCTGGGTGCAATTTTTTGATTTATATAATTTGTATAAATTATTGTTAGATAAATTTTTGTTCAGACTGTCTGCTACTTGAAAAAAAATGTCTAGACAAAATGGCTGACACCAACCTAGCCCTTAAATAGAGTAATCTCAAGCAGGTAACTAAAACTCCTAAAAGGAGAGGAGCTCAAGCATATAAACTCCCTAACCCTAACTAGGCCTCTGACATGGTTTGTAAGGTAAAGTGTTGGGGTAGGCCGATAGAGCCATTTATTGATACTGGATCGAAGGTCTCACTCCTTAAAACAGCAGTTTTTGAGGAGCTTAAGACTGTCAAAGAAGGATTGAGAAATTTAGATCTTACAGTGACCTTAGCAAATGGGGAAAAAGATGGCATTAAACATCATGGTCGACTTACCCATTAAAGTGAAAAATTATAGCTTCATCGAGACTATATATCGTAAAATTTCCTCCACTGCGGTCACACTTCTTCAGTCTGGCGCTGTAAAAGTTCTGTCACAGGACCACCTGGAAAATGTGGTCCTCTTTTTTAAAGGGATGCTTTATCTTTCCTTTTCTTGTGGGCAGAGGAGACGTTGACCGGAATCCTGCCTACTTTGGCTCTATTTTTGTCCTGAGCAAAGTGGGGCTGAGACGAGCGGAAAAGCAGGAGGAGATGGTCTGCAGATTGGCGTTTTGTGGGTGGGGAAGAAACTTCTTTCATAACTTCGTCTTCCGTATAAGACTTTCTAGATTTCATTTTGGTCTTGGCCTCGTTCTTGATGTTTTCTGCTGAACCAGAACCTTTGACAATCATGAGGACCCCCCCCCCCCCTCCTCCTCTTCTTTAGCAAGCTCTTTAGATTTAGATGCGAGGACCATAAGTTTGCATTTTACTGGTTTGCTGTTCTACTGTCGATTGTAATACTGCTATTTCATCTCTGCTACCAGCTCGCCAGGTGTTGTTTTCGTAGAGGAGAGTGGATCGTTGGGGAACTCTTTCTCATTTTCTGGGGCTGCCTTGCAAGGTTTCCCGGTTTGGAGAAAACACGTATGGAGGTGATATTGTTCTTTTTGATTTTATGCACGACTGCTCCAGCCTTACTTATCTTTCTTACCCTTCTCTGAAACTGAGGTAGCCGCCGTTGTTTAAGTGGCTACATTTCCAGCTGGGATAGCAGCAGGGTGTCCTGTTGGTGGGGTCCTCTTCAGACAGAACTTTATCATATACCTCTGCTGGCAGTGCTAACAATATGGACAACAGTCCTTCACAATGATGGACATTTGCCAGGTTTCATATCTGAGCATCGACTGTATTGCATCAAACTCAGCATGGTTCAGACAGATGGTGTGGTTGTTTGCTTGCGGGAGAAAGAGAGAAGAAATTACTGGGGAAAGATATTCAGGCCATTTGCACCACTGTGCCTCGGCCCCTACTGCTAGCAGCGGACCACCACTTCGCACCTTTTTCTTTCTTGGTCATCAGTAACAGAAAGAGATCAACTAAGCCCTCACCATCGAGACGTCACTTCCGATTTCCGTTTTGGCTCCCACTTTCTCTTTGAGGGAGCACTCCTTACTATCTGCAACCACCATCTAACATACCTCCCTTTCCATTCTCTCAAAATACCTACTAGGGAGGTATTTTTCTACATCCTCTCTTTCACCTCGTTCCATTCAATCGCTAAGTTAAAAACAAAACAGAAAACCCCTTTTTCATGCCTATATCTTCTTTTATGGCTGACAATCTTCTTTTTTTTTTTTTAACATAGTTCACCCCAAACAAGGCAGGCCACCACTGTAGACGTAAGGGGCTACTGAGAAAGGAAAAGGGGAGAAGGAAGCGGGGGTCAACCTAACTTGGGATCTGCGCAGCGAGATGTCTGTTTACATTAGTTTTAAATTTCTGCATGTCTGTTCTGTCGGGGAAACAGGGGGCAGGGAGAGAGTTCCAGAGGCTAGCAGTACGAGGAAAGAAGCTACTTGAGTAGAAGGCTCTCCAGCATCTGGGGACCTCCACAGTGAATGAATGAGATTTAGTTGATTGTCGAGTTGGTCTAGTGAATGTACGTCGAGGGGGCACCAGAGTAGCCAACTCATCAGAGCATAATCCATTGAAGTATTTGTAAAACAAGCATAAGGATGCTACATTGCAGCGATGGGACAGACGCTGAAGCTTGGTTGACAGTGAGGGTCCTATTAGGTTGGCGATTCTTTTTTGGATCTTGTCAAGAAGGGAGAGACTAGTAGATGATGTACCAGCCCAGATATGACAACAATACTCCATGCATGGGCAGATGGTGGCTTTGTAGAGATACAGGATTATGTCAGGTGTGAGGAGTTTACTAGCACGGTAGAGGGAGCCAACTTTCTTCAATGTATTTGTTCCAACTCATGTTACCTGTGAAGGTCAGACCGAGGAGTTTGAATGATGAACTCTCAGGTAGGGTGCTATTTGCCATGACAATCGGTGGTTGAAAAGGTTCCCTGTAGTTATTGAAGGAAAGGAGCTTTGTCTTTGCGGCATTAAAAGTTACCAACCATTTATGACCCCAATCCACCACAGCCTGGAGGTCATTTTCTAAAGATTCAGCCATTGCCTCGGATATGATCGCATCGGTTTTGCCAACATGGCGAGAGTAAAGGGTGGTGTCATCAGCAAATAAACCAATCTCAGACTCTGTCATCAGGGAGATCGTTTATATAGATCAGGAACAACAAGGGTCCAAGGATAGAACCCTGGGGTACACCAGCATTTATGCCATGTTGCTTAGATGAACGGCCATCGAGGACAACCTGAATTTTTCTTTTGTCTAGGAAGGATCTAATTATATTTAGTAATTGCCCAGTAATACCGTATGAGCGTATTTTCAGGAGAAGCCCTTTATGCCATACCTTGTCAAAGGCCTTGGATATATCAAGCGCTACTGCCCTAGCTTCTCCTGCCTTGTCGAGTGTATGATACATGCATTTCGAGATGACCGTTAGGATGTCTGCAGTAGATCGTGCTTGTCTAAATCCATACTGGTGGTCAGAAAGAAGTTTAGCATTAACTAAGTGCCGTACTATCGCTAGATTGATTATGGATTCAAAGATTTTAGCAAAGATCGGCAGTAGACTGATTGGGCGATAGTTCTGAGGATCGGTTCTATTCCAAGAATTCTTGTAGACTGGTACCACAGAGGCAATTTTCCAGCTATCGGGGAAGCAAGATTCAGCTAGACATTTATTGTAGAGTTTGGAGAGGACAGGGGCCAGTTCAGCAGAGCATTTCTTTATTACTATTACAGGTATAAGATCAGCCCCACAAGCTTTGGAGGTGTCAAGGTTTTTTATGATGTCTCTGACCTGGGATGGGGTGATGACCAGGTTATCAAGTGTGGCTTCGGTCAGCAAAGGGAATTTGGGGAGGGGGTTGTTATCTGAGTCCAAAGTAGAGTTAGAAGCGAAGCGGTTGGCAAGTAGTTCAGCCTTATCAGTGGCCGTGCAAACGACAGCATTGTGGTTTGATAGTGGGAGAATCGTTGATTGACCATTATTCACTACACTATTGTAGATTTTACAGAAATCTAATTTTCTGTAGTTATCCCTATTGCTACTAATCATACAATTCGACACTCATCCTCTTTTTAACGAACTCAAGAAACGACCCTCTAACTCCCTACCCGATGGTTCATTACAATTCATGCCGGAGCCGGCTACACATGCTCTTTGTCTATCTCTTCCTATGGGGGTACTTATAATCTTGGCGCTGGCGACTTGCCTTTCACAATATCCTTCTTCCAAGGAGTCCCATTCATGTCCACATTGACCCACTTGATTTTCCTAACTATTGCCGAAGTGCCGGACATTCTGGCACACATGTCAATCTGCCTCAAGCAAGTTCAATTTTCACCAATCTAATTCCATAATCACATTCAGATCCGTTATGAAGCTGCAATACTCTCTTAGGTCCCACTGACCCACAAAACAACAATGACTCCTCTGTCATCCTCATCCCATCAGCCTTTCCATACGGTCTCCTTCAAGTCAGTAACAGCAACCAGGCAAACCTCATACCGGCTGGACATAATATAACTCCTTAGCTCCTTCGAGCCGTTCCATACTATGGAACACCATGAGAATTCTCAAATGTAACTCTCATCAGGGTTTTTGCAATCAACCTTTGACCCCAATACCATTTCCTCAACCCCAAAGAAAACAAAAATAAGTACTGTCAGCATATACAGAATCGTTCACACCACAAGTCTTCTTTTCATTACATAACTTAGTCGACCACGAACTTAACAATTCATTTACTTTAGTCCATTTTTATTTTATTTAAAAAAAAAAAATAATTATTCCAATACAAGGAAAAAAGAATTTTCTGGCTAAGCCCAAAAAACAAAGGAAATTTAATCAAATAAGTCTCTCTCCCCCGTCAACCACCACCACCACTTACAGATTCAATACCACAAAAAATTTCAGACTTTCCGAATCCACTGAAATTCTATTTTTTTAACAATTCAACAAGTACAATTTTTACCGCTTTACAAACTGAAAAAAACCCAAAAAAACTTATCCTTTTTTCTTCTTCCTGTCTCTCTCCAATCACCACATTTCCAATTCACACAACATTTCCTAACTTTTCTTTCTCTCTTCTTTCTTAAAGCTAAAAGGTTCGCAAAAACCAAGAAGAGAAACGAACAATCAAAACAAAAACAACTGAACAGGGGAATCGTCCCCTTTCTTCTCTCCTTTTCCATTCTTACTCTCTCTCAACGGAGGATCACAACTGGAAAGAAAACAACAAACAAACAAAAACAGAAAAAAAAAATTACTGAAAGCAATTATTCATACAAGCTGAACATGAATTTCTTTCTTTTGCTTTTTTTCTTGAAAAAAAAAATAAAAGAAAAAAGAACACCAAAACCAACAATGTTGAACTCAATTAACATTTCACAATTGAAAAAAAAATAAAACAAAATTTTTTTTTTAAAAACAATTATGCATACAAAATAAACACACATTTCGATTGCTGATCAGCAATAAAACTGAAAGAAAAGGCTGAAATGTTCAATAAAACTATTTGAATTATTTTGCATCAAAAGAAAACTAGAATTGATATAAAAATAAAGGAAAAAGGAAAAAGAAAAGGAATATGTTGTTTTTTCTTTCTCAGTATTTTGGGAGATAGGGAATCCTTGGATGGAGGATGACAGCTATGACACCCCTCAATGTCGATTGTTGTGTCAACAGATGCACCGACGATAGCAGAACGTGTTGCGAGATGTGGGTCATCTGCATCCAATGTGTTGCAAAAGCAAATAAGGCTTTTTGCTGATAACGACGAAAAAGGTTAAAAACGAGTATGTCATGTTTTCCTAGGTTGGGAAAACAAAAGCGAGTCAATCGATAAGAAAGAAAGAATAGTTTTTCTTTTTTCAATATTTTGTGGAAATGAGAATTCCTAATGCCAGAGATAAAGAAAGAGTGATAATATTCGTCACCAGCCAATAAAATGTTCACATTTTTTTTTAACTACTTATTTAATTTCCTCTTCAAACAGTGTTAATAATTATTCTTTCTATTTTTCTTTTCACTTTAACAGTCTATTATCACAATTAATAATTTGTAAAAACAATTTTAAAAGTAACTTATTAGTGTGTTGTTCTTCTTTGCCTGTCTCTCTCTCTTTCGGCCGACGTCTTGTAGAATTTCTTCCTTTCGTCTATCTCCCCATCTCATCTGTATTTCTCTGTCGTCGTCTGCTTTCTTTTTTCGCTTGGACCCCGCTGTCTCCTTTCGTCGGACCCTGTTGAACCTTGGTTCAACGCTTCCTACTTAGGAAAGCTAGAATCAGAGCAATTAAATCAGTGATGCCAGATACTCCAAATCGGAAATGTTGGATATTCACTTATCTTTTGGGGTGTGCACCCAGGTTTCATCTCATCTTTTTGTCATAATCGATAATACAGAGACTCCGGGGTTTAGTTTCAGAAGATGTGGTTATTTACATGCAAGAGAGAGGGAGAGAGAAGAAATAATAATATTAAGGACATTGCGCCACTGTGTGCTGGCCTCTGCCGTTAGCAGCGGACCACCGCTTCACACCTGCTTCTCTCTTGGTCGTCAGCAACAGAAAGAGAATGACTAAGCTCCCCTACTGTCGTGGCGTCACTTCTGAATTCTGCTTTCACTCACGCTCTCTTTCAGAGAGCCCTCCTACTATCTTCAACCGTCACTATCTAACAGATATTCTAAGGTTAGAAAACGTATATTGTTCTTCAAAGAAAATGTAATATTTGAAGCTAGCTGGAGATATTTCAGGATAAACTTGTAAAGACATTACAATCAGTTGAATATAAAATGAATAGTTTCTCATGACATTTTCAGATTTATATTAAGTAGACAATAATAATTATAATAATCACATAATTATCATAATAATTATTATAACCCCGGAATAGATTTGAAGAATATAGAACTTTTATAATATTTGCATCCTAATTTTTTTTCTAATATTTATATATTTTTTTTATAATTTATATTTTAAATATATTATCTAATGTTCAAGAAGCCCACTTCCTCAGGAAGCCATTTGCCAAGCTGAAAACCTGGCCAGTCCACCACTGATTGTGGGAAAAAATGCAAGAAAAAAGTTATTTTGGATTGGAAATGAAAAACGAAACAGGTGGTGTTGATATTTTTATTGCAGAGAAATAGGTAGATAAAGTGATGTAAGTAATCGAATCATACTGATCAAGTTGATAGCTGGTGAGAAGATTTTCACAGCAATATCTGTTTATGCACCAAAATGTAGCTTGATCGAAGACACAAAAGGTGAGTTTTACGACAGGTTTAGTACAGTAACTAGTCAGGTTCATGAGAAGGAAATAATTGACATGAGATTTAAATTATTATATTGGAAAGACCTGGGGTTAGCGGTGTGCAGAAAACGGATATGGTGATCCAGAAGGAAAAAAATCTCTGGATTTGGTCTTGCCATGCTAAAAATAAAGGAAAGTCATCTCATTACATATGATCTGGTACAGCTAAGACATAAGTAGATTATCTGCTGATTAGGAAAAAGGACAAAAAGCTCTTGGTTGATGTGAAAGTAATACCTGGTGAAGAAATTGTGACACAGTCACAAATAACTGGTTTATGCTAAGATGAAATAAGCTCATGAGTTAAAGAGAAAGTTTATCCCCAGGAGAAAAGTTTGGAGGTCGACTGAAGAACATGTGAAAATTGAGTTTAGAGACCATTGGGTTATCAGATCCATTTCAGGAAGTGTGAAAAGAAAGTGGAAGATGCTAAATACACTGTTGGAGCTAACAGATCAGACTTGTGGGTGAATGAAAGGGGCCAAGATATAGGGTGACATGGTGGTGGAATGAGGAAGCTGAGCAATCTATCAAAGAAAAGCGAAAATGAAGGAGTGAGTGGAGAAAAGGTTTAGTGAAATAAGTATATGTATCTGATGCCAAACAGAAGAAGAAGAACAATCTACAAAGTCAAGAAGGAGACTGAACAAGCTAGGTTTCCAGTTATACTGTGAAGGGATGACCAAAAATATAAATATTCACAATAGTTAAACAGATGGCAAAAACAAATATGGATATTGTTGGACAGAATTGAATGCGAAATAAAAATAGGGTGCTAGCAACAAATTAACAAGAGGGACGTTTGGAAATGCTATTATAAAAAAAATTGTTGAATACTGAGTTTTCATGTGATCAAGAAAATCTAGAATTTGCAGAAGCACTATCTGGTTCAGTCGAAAAGATTGAGAAAGAACTGGTACAGGAAGTTGTGAGTACGATGAAGACAGATGTTGTGGCAGAAATGTTGAAGGCTGTTGGTGAAACAGGCACCAAGATGATCACAGACTTGAAAACTCAGATCATAAACAAAGAGGTTATTCTGAAAGACTTCCTCTCATACTTTCCTTGCAGCCGACTTTGCTACCGTAACTATATCTAAAACCTCTCATCCATTCTTTCAATGTGACCAAACCAACACATTTTCCTGTTTTGCACACATTTCCTTATACTAAGACTCACATTACACATCCATCATATCATTTCTCTTCATGCAACACATCCCCAACCCTAACTCACCAGGTTTCATTTTAATCACATGCCTGATAGTTTTTCTCTGCTGGTTAGTAATGACAGCAGTTCCATAAACGTACTCCATCTACTTCTAACTCTTGCAATCACACTAGAACCTGCCTCACCTTGTGCTCAAATGGTATCACCAAGGTGATGCCCACATCTGAGTTTTCATCTCTCTCCATTGTCTCACACTTATTGCATATAAACTGGTTATCCTCTCTTAACATACCCGTAATTCCTCTGCACTTATTGTGTACATTTCCAACACTACAACCACTGATCATCACTTTGGTCTTGGTAACATTCACTCTCTAACTTTCCATAGCATTCCTCCAAGTAGGTCTTCTATTGTTTCACAGGAAAGTACTAATTCATCAGCATAAAGCATCTCTTCTAGACAACCCATACGAAAATTCATGGACAATGCAATGCTTCTAAGACACAGATGAAAAGCAATGGACCCGCTACAAAACTCTGACGTAATCCTACTTTAACATGAAAGAATTAACAGCACAGTTGGTGAAAGCTAATAACTTTGAAAATTTCTATACATGGCTTCAACAACCTTTACCAATAACTTAATTTTATTTATCAATTTTTTTTTTTAATTTAGAAAAATATTTAATTTGATGCTCTAAATCACTAATTTTATTTACTTTCGTTATTTTGTGAAATTCTGGGATTGTTAGAGGAGAGTTCAGTTTACTTAATTCAAATCTAAAAACTAATTAAACAAGCAGCATTTTTGTTGTCTTCCATGACACGGATTTCAATAAAATAACTGAATCTTTTTTTTCTGAGCAATTACAAAGTTAACAACTTTCTTCTATTTATCGAAGAGAATTTTCTTCCCTAAACAATTATGATTTACTCATCTGTAATATTTACAAATAGAAAAATATGCAATCACTGACATATTTCAGATCAAAAGAATAACAAAATCTATCATTTTATTTATATAACACACAATTTTCCCAAATCAGATTGTCATGAAATAGCTTCAAATATATTTATATATTCACTCTCTTTAACTTTTTTCTTTTTTAATATTTATTATACTTGACTTCGGTCTATAAGCCTAACCTCCTTCTCCATTTCAGTTTTGATCTTAACACATACATCTAATCTGCATAGAAACCTTCATAGAAACTTTCTCACCAACAGATTAAACATTTAAGACAGTTAAATGAAAGTAATTCTGCTTGCCCATAAAGTCATCATAAATTAATTTCCCTTCTACTGTGCCTTTCCTATTCATTATCTTTTCTTTCCTTCCTCTCAATTCCTTATTACAAATGGTAAGGCTATCTCCAGTGTGAAAACATCTTTTTCTCATGGCTAAAAGCTTTATTTAGTTTAGATGGCGTTTTAGTATACTTCTTCAGATATACACAAGCTAAACAAGAGAAAAAGAGATGTTTCCACATGCCATTCTCTTATCTCCGATGTGAACACGTTTTTATTTCATTTTTGTATATCTGAAGATATATATTATTATACTAAAACGTTATATGGACCGAATAATGAACCCTTTTCCCATAAAAATATATTCCAGACATTTTTCTACCATACACACACACACACCCACATAACGTTTCTAATATGGTGGAGTTAGGTGTATGCAATTGTTTTTTTCTGTCTGGTTAGTTTACCTGTGCAACCGAATTAGTTCAACATTTTATGAATCTAAAAAATGAAATGGTGCAGATGAAGCAGCAAAATCATTCCGTGATAATAATATTGCTAAGAAATTATGCATCACCCACCATATTCTCCTGAACTTGCACCAACCATCTCTTTAAAAGTTTGAAAAATCGCTTGAGCAAATTAAGACTTACTTCAAAAGAAGAAAACTAAAACGAGTTAGTTTTCCTTATTAGTTGAAAACCTCGCAATTTATGTATTTATTTATTTTTTTACAAACATGGCATTAAAATCTTATTGGCAGATGAAAAGAGTTTAGAGAGAAGAATAGCGACGACATTAACATGTGTTAAACACATCTTAGTGATTTTTATTTTACTGAACCTTAAGAAAGAAAAAGGATAGAACTCTTGATATATATTTCTTATGATGTCTTATAACATTAAGTTATATATATTGACCATTAAAAATGAACAATTCTATTCACTTATGTACAAGTACATTTTTTTAAATTAAAGTTTTTTATTTATACTAGTAAAAATATGCGACAGGAGATGGGGGGGCATATTTTTGTTAGTATAAATAATGTAAGTGTTGAGTTCACTAATGCACAGCCAATTGTAACAATTTCTTGTTGACAGATACCAAATCTCCATAAGATGTTTAATTCATTTTAGTTAATTTCTTGTTTATTTTTTTCAAATTTCTTAAATATCTTCTCTTTGAATGACAAATTTGTCTTATTTCTATAATTATACATATGTTGTATAGCGAGATAATTGCTAACTAAACCGGTCTTACTATTAAACACCGAACTGGATTAAAAATAAGACCTGTCAAATAGCAGATGGACCGTCTTGCAAGCTCAAAATCCATCTGGTAACAAGCATCACATGTGGATTAGTATTCAGACACGTACCAACTACAACAGATGAAAGATCTCTTGCTTTTTTTAGGAGATCTCTCTCGGAAAAGGATACTCCGATTTAAAACGTGCAAAGAACCTAGTTCACGTCAGCAGGTGAGCCAGAGAACTGTAGCTTGGGAAAGGTTTTCACATGCAACTACGACAAAATGTAAACCAATTCTTCTTGGTTTCAAGTGAAATGTGCCCTGAAAGGCAGTTGTGACAAAAGAACTTACAACATGGACAGACTGCATTATATAAAACGAAAAAATGAAAAAAGTCATCCAGTGGTTATACTTTTTGGAGTGAAAGACAGAAGGCTGTAAGAGAGAAGCATGTGTAGTAATGATCCGACTATACATGTATAATTACATATTATACGTTTATGGGTCTTCGCTTTCTTCACCAATAATACCTCTGCCCTCTAAAGATGGCAAACTTTGTGATTCAAAACACATTGTTGTTAGGTGGAAAGAAAATGTGAGTGTGCTTTTAAATAGATCCTTACTGGTCTAAGAAGAATTCATCCAGTTAATTCCACTAAACTAGCCAAAAAATTTGGCCCTTTTTCTTGGAGAAGTCAATACTGCCATTCACAAATTGAATAATGGTAAATCACCAGGTTAAGTGCAGAAATGTTTAAATCTGGAAGTGAAATGTTAATGTTATTCCACTGTAAAAGATCTGAAAGATTCTATCATGGTAATTACGAAGAAAAAATGATTGTAGAAACTATCATGTTGATGAAGCCATTCTGGAATCACCGAAGAATAACTGTCTTAGAAATGATTGAAGAAATGCAAGAAAAATGTATTGAGCAGAGAGTGGACAGTTATCAGGTATTTGTCTTAAAAGTTTTTGCTATCATTAATTTGTCGCAGATATTAAAGCAATTAGTTGTCCTGATCAATTTATTTTTATATTGAAACTTTATCATGATGACACAAGAATATGGATTTATATCAGCGGTAAGCTAACTAATCCTGTTTCAGTAAGGAACTAGCTGTACATTACCTAGGTTGCAATAAAGTCATTTTAGCTTTTAATTGTTTGCACATCATTAAAATTAAAGTAGATAGCAACTATTATATTCAATTTAAGATGAGTTATCCCCCTTGTTGATTTTTATTTTATGTGATTATTAAAAATGCTTTATATTAGTTGGCATAGTTTGTCTTGCACACAAACTGGTTATCACCTCTCAACCTACCAGTAATTCCACTGCACTTCTTGTATAGTCAATGCTTACAAATACCAGAAAAAATTAAGTTGCACAAACTGAGTTGCACAAACTGAGCAGGGGAACTTTGCTCTTTCTGAGGACTCTCCAACACTACAACAGTGATCTAGGAAACATTTATTCTCAGACATTCACTTTCCATAGTATTCCTATCTCTCTCCACCTATATATATATAGGTATTTATCTTTTTTTTCCCTTATGTATGTATGAATATATACATACATACACACACACACATGCATCCATGCTGATAGCTATGTATCCTGTGTCAGAGACACATAAAAATTTAAAAGGATGCAGTCCCAGGACCACACAGAAATCTTTTTATATAAAAAAGAACAAAACAAAAAAAAAAAAACCCACAAAACAATACATTGCAATGCACAGTAATTCCTTCTGGGGTGTGAGTTCTCTGTTAAGTGACTTTGCTTTCTTTTAATATTTTTTTTTTACCTCCTGTTTTTTTCCTTTTCTTCCTCCACCATGTTTTCTTTGCAATATAATTTTGTGGTATAAATCGGTGAAATACATTTCAATATTTTCTTAAAAACGGAATTACATGAATGGGTGTGAGATGGTTTTAACTTGTTTCATCAATAAAGATTTCTCATCTCTTTACCTTCTTCACGTTCATCTATGTAAATTCAACCTTTATTTATAAATTTATCGTTCTCTCTATCTACTTAATTTAAATATACTATTCAATATATATAATTTTGTTCATAAAGCTTAAAGAAAAGCATCAATGATGCAAAAAGTAGATGATAAATTCCAACAAAGTTAAATTCAGTAAATATTACAACGGAAGAAGAACCAGTTTGAATCTGCATTTGAATAACTAAAATTACTAAAAACTAACAATTGCATTATTATAAGCCAAAGTCGGCTGAATGACATTTACCCTTGACATACAAAAAGGTTTTGAATACAACTACTATTGCAGGGATTATCATTTCCAATCATTTCAAAATTTTATGAATGTCAATTTTGTTATTCAATTGAATTCATTCATTTATTTATATTTTAAGAAAATTACACATTATATTTATTTAAAGCAGAGAGTGGATTCGTTTTTGGGTTTCCAGAATTCGCAAAAGTGAATTTATTTGTCATGGGTCCAGAGAGAGTGGGGGGAAAAGAGTGCGGGACAATTTAGTAGAAATTTTTACAGGTTCAGTTAATACAAGGGTTTGTTCTGAGTCATAGCATAAATGGAGGTTCATTTGGAGTCATAAAAGGGACCTATAAAATTTTTCTGGGATCCATGAATCATGGGTCCCAGGAAAAGTCATGATGATTCACTAAATTAAAAAGCTACTAGCATCATTGTATATAATACATATATCTATCTATATATAAAAACTCTAGACCATTATATCTCAGTTGCTTTACTACCCCAACCATTAGCAGTTTTATTATTTCTCATCACCACCTAGTAAATGCTAAACTTCTTTCTGGCCAACACTATGGATTTAAGCAAGCCTGTTCTATTGTGGGCATACAAAAAGTCATCTCTGAATAAGGTAGGTAAAGTTAGGGCGGTAGCGCTTTATATATAAAAAGCCTTTGACAAGGTCTGGCATACAGGTCTCAAGAAAATTAATTTGTATGACATTACTGGATAAATATCTAATATAATCAGATCCTTCTTAGCCAAAAGAAAGATCCAAGTAATCCTCGATTGCTCTACACCAAAACATGACATTAATACGGGTGTACCCCAGGAGTCGATCTTTGGACCTTTATTATTCCTGATTTTCATAAACGACCGCCTTAATGCAATTGCGCCAGAGATGGGTATATTTGTTGATGACACCACACTCTATTCTCGACATGTGGGCAAAACGAACGCACAAATATTCAAGGCAATGGCTGAATCCTTAAAAAATGACCTCCAGTCTGCAGTGGACTGGGGCCAAAACTGGATGGTTACGTTTAATGCTAAGATCACAAAGCTGCTCTGTTTTAGCAACTATAAGAAACCCTAACCCAATCATCAATTGCTATGGCTAATCGCACCCTACCGAAAGTTCAACATTCAAACTCCTTGGCCTAACATTTACAGGTAACATGAATTAGAACAAATACAGGATAAGTCAAAATGCACGCAAATTTATATTGAACAAAATTATTCTACCAATCATATATTAGTTAACATTATTTATATATATATATATATTTGATATATGCATGGCGTTTGTATAATTAATGATATTTATACTTTACAGCTCATTATTTACATCATGTCACTTGATTTGGAAACTAGACTGGAACTAGTAAAATTGTATTATTAGAATAATGAAAATGCAGCTGCAACAATGAGAAGATACAAAAAGATAAAAGCCATGCGAAGTCATCCATTTTCTTTTATTTACTCTGATATGATTGATAAAAAAATTTGAGAGCACAAAAACACTCTATGATTTATAAAGCGGCAGGTCATCAGTAGAGGAAAATCGTGTGGGTGCTGTTGTATGGGCAGTCACAATCTAACAGTCAACTAATCCACTTGGCCATGCAAGTTCAAGAGTGTAGCTGAACTCACATGCATTCCTCAACGCAGTGTTACACAAATTCTTCATCAAGGTATGCAGCCTTACCGCATCAGCCTAGTCCAATCTATCGATGATGAAGACAACCCAAAACAACTTGCTTTCGCAAATTGGGTTATGGAAAATCAGTTGGTGATAAAAGATGTGCTGTGGTCAGTCGAGGTTTATTTCTCGCTTGACGACTTGGTTAACCGCCACAACTGTGTAATTTGGAGCTTTGAAAATCCAAAAGCGGTTTTATCTAAAAGTCTGCATCCAGAAAAGTTGTGTGTATGGATGGCATTTAGTGCCGAATATTGATTGCAACCATTCTTCTTCGACTCGACAATTGATCGAGTGAATTCTACTGCCCTGCTTTGCGATCATTTCATCCCTCAGTTAGAGAAAGTGTAAAATGAGGAATGTTGTCTTTCAACACAACGAAGCTCCCCACTATTCGGTGTTGGCTCAAAACTTTCTGGCTTCAAAATTTCAATAATATTGTGTGATTGGCCGAGGATACGGAACGCTGGACTTCTATTTTTGGAGCATGCTGAAGGCTTGTATATTCCATCAATTTCAGCCTAACAATCGTAATGAGCTCAAAGATTGCATCATTTAACAGGTAAATAAAGTTTCCTGTGATGAACTTGGGTGTGCCGTGAATAATTTGGTGAAACGTGCAGAACTGGTGATTAAAGAAGGATGCGGTATAATTGAACATTTGTTGTAATGTTACAAACCCCATTAACTCTGCTTTCTTTTGATTACATTTAGTTTCATTTAATAGACATTTAATAAAAACTTTATAATTTGCGTGCATTTTGACTCACCCCATACATAGAAGATACTGCCAAGTCAGCTACAAAGAAGGTGGGCTCCCTCTACCAGGTTAGAAAACTTCTCACACCTGCCAGTAACCTATTCGCCCATACATGGTGTATTGTTGTCACATCTGGGCTAGTGCAGCAAACACTAGTCTTTCCTTCTTAGACATGATTAAAAAAAAAGCTTCTAACCCAATAGGTCAAACACCGTCTACTAAGCTCCAGCCCATGATGCGCCCCTGTGCTTGCCTTTAGAATCCCATCCCTGCTCCCCTGACAGTCAGTTGATATAACATGCAGAAATTTAAATGTAATGTGAACAAACATCTTGTTGCACAACTCCCCAGTTAGGATGCCCCTATAAAGCTGGTCTAGCTCTTATGTCTCAGTGGCAATGTGCCTTGTTTGAGGTGAATATCTAATAAAAATAAAAAAGTCTTTTATATCTATCTATATATATCTATCTATACATATATATATTAATATTTTATAAGGAGTTGACAGGTTATCACACACAATGATAAGAGTTCTAATCAAATAAAAAATATTTTCACCTACACTATTTTCATTTCACATGTTTATCAGAATATCAAAGAAAATAATGTAAGAAGAGGAGTCCGAACAGTACACATGTTGTTTAACTGAATTTAATGTTCTTTAAGAGAGATACTTTTCTCAAAATGAATTATTTGGAGCAGAGTCTATCTTTAACTGGAGAAGAAAATAAATATTTTTAGATAATATAAGGATAACTGAAAAAGAGTGGAATTCAAATTATTGTTTCTGGAAAACAGGGTGAGATGTATAAGAACCGACAAAGACGGAGTACTTCCTGCTAGCCTGACTCAGCGATGTGACTAACTGAAAACTGAATAAAATGCTAACTACGGCTTTGTTTTCTTTGAAATGTTTACCAGAGATTATATGAAGGTAGTGGGAGTGTACCTGGAGTATGGCTAACCGATAGACACATATGAGGAGCAGGTAGAGAGAGAGGGGGGTATGTACCTGGAGTGCGGCTAATAAACTCACATAGAAGGTGAGAGTGTACCCAAAGTATAGCTTACCAATAAACTCATAATCGGTTTCGAAGGAAAACAATACATGTTAAAATATTATTTTAATGCATATCAAAGACAAATGTTTTGCATTTAAAAATGTTAAGAAAAATAAATAAATCAACTAATTTAACTACTAAGACATTTAATTTTTTAATTTTTTCTTTATTAAACCTGTAATGAAAGATTTGATAAAGCTCTTCTTCACTAGAGAAGCAATGAATGGCTGATTAATTTACACTAAAATGATTAGCTCAATATTCAATGTAAAAATATAATATATATATAATATATATATATATATATATGTATATAACATTATATAATATATATATAACATTATATAATATATATATATATATATATATATGCATATAACATTATATAATATATACTGTTATAATTTGTATAACATTACATAATATGTGTCTCTCTATATATATATATGTGTGTGTGTGTGTGTAATATATATTAAAGAAATGTTATACATATTATGGATACCATAAGATTATATAATGTGTATAACATTATCTAACATAGAATATATATATAATATACTTTTAACATTATATAATATCTATTATAATATGTAACATTATATAATAGATATATACATATAACATAATATACATTTAATATTATATAGTATATTATAATACAAAATATTATATGATACAAAATATATATACTTGTCTGAATGAATTTGAAACAAAAACAACAATCTTAAATAAGATTAAAATAACTAAGTACACACACAAAATAAATGCCTAGTAGAAATTATTAAGACATGGATAGTTTGCCTTTTTGTTTATAATTCATTTAAAAAAATGATAATGTACTTAAACCACAAGAAATGTACAAGGAAGTACACATAATAGTATTTAATTTTATAAATATAAAATAATGAAGAAAGTAAGAGAAGGAATTGATAAAAAATAAAGAGACAAATAAATAAGAAACAGAGTCGAAGAAAATCTGAAAAAACTGAATCTTGTGAACACATTCAGCCAAAAATGTTCAATATGAATAATGAAGCAATTTACCTGAATGGACACTTGGGTTCAAAATAGAGATTTGTTTTTGAGACAACTGGAATTCAGATAACGTAAATTAATTTTTATTCATACAAATGAAGATATGTTGCGGATTAACAAACTAATAATATTGGAGTTTGTTTGACTTTGAGTAAAGGAAAAATCCAACTTGAATTGTAAAAACTGAAATATTAGAATGGTTCAAGTGAAAATTCCACATTCAACCAGAAATACATTTTGTCTCAGTAAGAATGAAAATGAGAATGTTATTTGATCCGTTTTTCAGTAAAATTCTTCATGAAACAGAAACAGCCATACACACAGTCACTTGTACAGACCAAACACTTGACGTGCACAATTATTTCAGAGAAAATCCTATCATTCACTAACCAAAAATGAATAATATGCAAAACCAAAGAACATGTCAAAATAAGTTTCAAATAATAATAATAATAAAAAACACTTTAAATAATGAACTAAATAGACAATTTGGCATACATACACAAACTTGCATGACTCAATCAACTTTCTCAGCCAAGTGAACAAAAACAAAAAAATCACTGATGGAACCCAAAAAGCAAAATATATTAAATTCTACTTAATAAAATATCTATCAATTAATCTGTTAATTTTTTTAAAACTGAGAATTATTGAAGGGAAAGAAAATACTGTTACTGCAACATAATGACGGAATAATGTTATAAAAATGATTTAAACATATGTTTAAAGCAAGTATTCTATCGCCAAAGTAAAGACAAGCCTCCAACTCCTTTTGCCATCATGTGATTTCATTCTTTTTTCGTATACAGTATGGTATTCAATATCGTTTTACAATGTTTTCCACTCCTCATAGCATGCATGAAAGCAGTGCAACAAGATGAGTAGGAAAAGATAGAAATCTCACAAAGCCTAACCATGCACCTTTTATTATTCGCTTCTGTCAACATGGAAAGGCGACATTTGCTGCTTTTCTTCATATTCTTTTCATTTCATTCTTTTTACATAGTTTCTGAAATGTCTCCCCTCACCCCTCCCATTTGTGTTTCTTTCCCCATTGTATTTTTGTCCATCATTCAGCAGAGAAAATGTCCAGCCCAATATATGATGATGATGATGATGATGCCAACCAGAGCTGATCAAGCCAAAGAAGACTGGAGTAATGATAATAATTCATCGATTTCGGTTGTTCAAATAATGGAAAAACCAATCTAGCTTGGTTGTCCAAGAACCTCCATAAGCATTGCTAAATTGCTCTTGGAAGTAAGTTGCAGCTTCCTGCTCAGATCTTTCTACGGCTAGGGTTTTACGAAGGTAGCCAATATCATCAAGGGACTGCAGCTCTGGGATGCCGCAAGACAACATCAGTGTGAATAGGGTAATGAAAAGCTTGGCATGTTTCCGCAAGGCTAGGTAAGCAGTACCACATAACTCTTGAAATCTGAAAGACACATAAAGAGAAAATAAAAAAGTGGTTGGCAGTAGGATCTTTCAAACTATTAAGAATGACACTACCACCTTCATTAAATGTTCTATTTACAAGGACATTTAAAAAAAAGATATTTAGAAGAAAAAATTGAAATCTGGCCAAGTTCAATAAATATCAAAAGCTAAAAAACATTTACACATATAGAACACTGAAAGTTTGTCCAACCACAAAAAAAATGGAATAAACTTACATTTTGCTTTCTTTGTGCTTACTAACAACAAAGGACCTTTTATAACTGACAAAACCGTGTACAATTGTTTTATTAAAATAAACAAAGTGAATGTAAAAAAAAGGATTCATATCTTAAGTGTTAAAAATAGCAAAACACTGAAAATGTTTTTTTGGAGAACCAAACTCAGCTTATGTTTAAAAGTAAAAATACTGAAACATATTTAAACAGGTATTTTGAATAATAATTCATCTCAGATTCAAAAATGTATAAAAAAATGCATGGATGTGAAACAAATATTGAACATATGTTAGAAGAGTAACTTGGGAAGATTATAGGTGTTCATAAAAATTCTAGTATTTTAAAACAAGACTTATTTCTCATTTAAATAAAATAAAATATATAAGTTCATGAAAAGAACAATATTTCAGTATTTAAGGCTCAAGAACATTTGTAGCTATCTTTAGAATATTTATTCAAACCAATTTTCTTTAATTAACTATGCAATTTCGATCTGTCCTGCTCATACCTACAGGGTTTCCACCACACAAGCTTAAGAAAGGAGAAATTGATTATCATTTTTTAGTTCTGGTTTTTATTTTTATTTTTTCTATCATTTTAAAGATCTAAAATATTTGTATGGTTATGTTTTTAAATATTTTAATATTGTTATGATTATGTGAATTTATTTTTTAGTTTGATAGTGTAATTAAGTCATTTTTATTTTTTAATATTTTTCTAATTGAGAATTATAACTATATTTACAGATTTATTTTCATTTATTCTTTTTAGATTAGTAATAAAAGATCCAGTAGGGTTTAAACAAAAACTGGTTTGATAATCTTTTTCTAGAACATTGAAGTTTAATCGAACAATATAAATTTAAACAAGAAGTTTCAATCTTTTTTTAATAAATAAAAACATTTATGATATATTAAAATAAGTTCTATAGTTTAAAAGTAATAATAAAAAAAAAATCAAATGATTGTTGAGAGTCACTTGTGATGTGAAATTTTGATGCCACCCTATTATAGGCATATTTAGATTTAAAGGTTCAAAGACATCACTTCTATCTCGAACGAAGCACTAACATCAGATTCTCACTTTTTCTCCCTTCTTTCCTTACTGGAGACTAAGTCAATAAACTAGAGATGTAAAGAGATACATTTTTAAGAGATATTAAGTCTGTTTCTTAATTGTTCCACCTGAACTAAATGAAATTTAAAAATTTGTTTCCCCAATTTTTTGTTGTTAGAGAACAGAAAGATGAAATGGTTTTAATTTTGCTCTTAAATGATTTGGATTTCTGAAAAATTTATTTAGCTTTTAAAACAATTTAAAAACTTGTGAAACTGCTATAATTATTAATAAAGATGGGTAAACATTTTAGGCATAATTAAAGCTGATTCACAAAATCTAAGTTATGAAAGGCTTATTTTTTAGAAACTGCCAATGAAATTTGTCACGGGTTTTGTTGCCAATTTTTATCTGACACTGCAACTTTAACAAAAACCTATGATATTCAACTTGGAAATTTACTTTTCGGGAAGGAAATTTACTTCATTACTTTTTTTTACCAAACATTGGATTAAGTCAATTTTTATTTTGGAAGAGACACGAAATTATGCAAAAAAAACAAAAAAACCAACAACTTGAGAATCACATTAAAAGATAAATCCATAAGCTTCCAATTAATGAGCATTAAAAAAATTTTGACTGTAAAAGTAAGAAATGTTATTGATATGAGAAAGGCTGAGAAGTACGCACTCTTCAAAGAGTTTGTTCTTTTGTGGTTGATCAGCACCCTTTGCTATCACTTTGATGAAGTCTTCTGTAAGCACAAAAGGCACTCTCTCACGATTAATCCCAAATTTCTTTTTCTTGTGGTTCAGAAAGTGGCCAAAGTCAATATGGAATACCTAGAAAAATGAAAAAAAACAAACATTTATTTTAATAGAAAACTTCTTCAGGTTCTATAAATATGTAAAGATTATCATGAAATGAAATTTACATGTATGAAAGAAATAACAAAATAGTTTTTAAATAGACAAAACAAGATACGAAAATACATGTCCATGTACATATAGAGATCAGCAGCATCTAGTATTTACGAAAGAAGAAAGATTGAATGAAAAGAAAACAATGACGTAAGCAGTTTCTTCCAACTGGCAACAAACATGAATGCTGAAACAATTTTTTACACAGCACTAAACTGTTGGATTGAAACTGTTGTAGTGTATCAGTTAGTTTGTTTTTGTTGCTACATTCTCCTGTTGCTGACGCTTTTTGTCGTAGTTTCTCATGAGACACAAAAAAGAAAACAAATAATATCGTTAGTTGTAAAAGGTTTTTCTCATATTTTATTATCATGTAAGAAATACAAAAACAATTTTTTTGACTGTGTACATGTTGGAAAGTATGTGTGACTGACTAATATCGACCAGCGTGGAATGCTGTGTGTGTACTTGTGTCAGCAGTCGTCAGTGTACTTACAGCTGTCATGTATGTGTGTGCGTTACTGTTGTGTTCTTGTCTCTGTTGACAAGAATTTGTCTTTTGTGCAGAGTACCTTCTTCACTCAGCTTCCTGTCTTCTCTTCTGTCGCAGGCTTACATCATAACTTATATACATATAATTTTGATTCAGATATTTTTGAGAATTCCTTTGTTTAACAAATTATAATAACTATTCAACCTATTTAGAAACCTCATTTGTTTTATCTATTGTCCATTGACTAACGTAATGAATAACATTCTAACACAAAATTGTATTTTCAAAATTTCTGAAAAAAATTTGTGTTTTAATAGTTTTTCAGCTAAAGAATTTGACTTCTTTATCGGTAACTTATAGCTAAACTATACGTCAATCGTCTTATCATGCTACACTTCTTCAAAGAATAACAACGCAAGTCTCATCCTCAGATAAGCCATTGGTGGAGTCGATATCCAATAGTCAATTTCTGATAGAGGGATTGTTCGGTGAGCTTGATCCCATGTGAATTAGCCACTAACACTTATCACTTGATAATGGATGTGATCCTAGAAAAGAGTGCAGATCTTTAACATGAAGAGGTATCCCACCAATCCGTACCAACTAAATACTGACCACTTTGGTTACGCTTCCAGTCCTGAATTTATTGCGCAGGGTCTTAAGTCAGACAGCATCCCAATCCTCATATCTCTCTTCAGTTATCTGTGATTCAGGCATCATCAATGTCTCTTACCCAGATGTGGTACAGCATTTTAGTTGGTACCATAGAAGGAGAGGTTATTCTTGGACATGACGTTATGCCAGTAGACAGACTCCAATCCAGTACAATTCTTACTGGCTGCAATGATCTTAATGGTTCCATGCCATTTCCAGTCAGTGCATGTCTGCACCGGAACCTGAAATGCAAATTCCAGCTTCTTGCAAACTCTTTTAAGTGTCTGCAATTAAAGATTGTGTCATTGTCACTTAATATCTCAGTGCGTTTCATGCATGAAATATTGTCTGATGATGAATGACACTGGAAAAGTCTTACCGGTGCTGTGGCTGTCATATTGCAAACTAGGAAGAACCACAATCAGTAAAAGTAGGTATCCCAAACTGATTTTTTTTTCAACATATAAAAAATATTTTTAGGTATACATATATAGTGCTGCAAAATTAAAAAAAAAAAAAAAATTATCTTGGTATCTAAATTAGTACCAGTTATGGCCATTCAAAGTTAGTCGGACATTGCGTTTTGTGTGATACTGAACAAAAAGCCAACTTAATCAGTGTATCAGATAAAAGCTTTAAATAAGTGAAAACCCTTTATAAATATAATACCATAGTTCATCAAAAGAAATATTATATAGATGGAATTAATAATTCTTAGATATACCCACTGTTAAACATTGGTGAAAATCACATGCTGTCAAAAAAATTGTGCAGAAACGATACAGAATGGCAACTTTGACTGTTCATAGAAGTTTTATTTTAACAGCTAACACATTGAAACTTATAATTATGATTAATAACATCGTACAGATTAAGCTAAAAATTTTTTTCATTAGTACATCCATAAAAACCTTTTATTTCTAGCATGTAAATACGGCCCGAGAGCAGTTGAGCAGAAAAATGGGCCAAATGTACACCGTATCAAGCTTTTTGTAAAAAATTAAAGATACAAGCGTGAAACTTTTATACTCGACTAACTTTAGGATGAGGAATTCAAAAAAAAAAAAAAGAAGGTTGTTTTCTTTATAATATTGGAAGATTTATCCAACTTTCGACATGTAAAAAATAAAAAGGGATTGCCATCAAAACCTGGAAAAAGAAAAGAAATCAGCAGTCAATTTTTAAACAAAGGCTTATTATAAATTTCTTGAAGACCTGTAAGGTCAGCCTGACTGTCAGTGAAGCGATTGAAAATCTTGTTCTTGGTTATTGTGATTTTTCTTTCCTCCGATGCAGGTTAAAATAAGTCATGAATTAAATTTTTTTTCCCAAGAAACTTTTTGTCTTTGTCAAAGATACTTTTTCCTTGTTCAATTTATGTCCCTAATTCTCCTAGAACTTGACTTTTTTCTTATTTTTTGCAAGTATTTTGCGATTATATTTTTTCAAATTATAATAATTTTTTTTTTGTACGTCTTGCTGTCCCATGATTTCCCTTTCTGATGACCCACCCGCTATATTGATCCTTCTACTGTGCCATGATTTACCTTTCCGATGATCCACCCAATATATTGATCCTTGTACTGTCCCATGATTTCCCTTTCTGATGATTCACTTGCTTGATTGATCCTTGTACTGCGCCATGATTTCCCTTTCTGATGATCCACCCACTATATTGATCCTTATACTGTCCTATGATTTCCCTTTCTGACGATCCACCCGCTATATTTATTATTGTACTCCCATGATTTCCTCTTCTGATGATCCACCCACTATATTGATCCTTATACTGTCCTATGATTTCCCTTTTCTGATGATCCACCCACTATATTGATTATTGTACTCCCCCATGATTTTCTCGTCTGATGATCCACCCACTATATTGATCCTTATACTGTGCCATGATTTCCTTTTCTAATGATCCACCCGCTATATTGATTATTATACTCCCCCATGATTTTCTCGTCTGATGATCCACCCACTATATTGATCCTTATACTGTGCCATGATTTCCTTTTCTAATGATCCACCCGCTATATTGATTATTGTACTCCCCCATGATTTTCTCGTCTGATGATCCACCCACTATATTGATCCTTATACTGTGCCATGATTTCCTTTTCTAATGATCCACCCGCTATATTGATTATTGTACTCCCCCATGATTTTCTCGTCTGATGATCCACCCACTATATTGATCCTTATACTGTGCCATGATTTCCTTTTCTAATGATCCACCCGCTATATTGATTATTGTACTCCCCCATGATTTTCTCGTCTGATGATCCACCCACTATATTGATCCTTATACTGTGCCATGATTTCCTTTTCTAATGATCCACCCGCTATATTGATTATTGTACTCCCCCATGATTTTCTCGTCTGATGATCCACCCACTATATTGATCCTTATACTGTGCCATGATTTCCTTTTCTAATGATCCACCCGCTATATTAATCCTTGTACTGTCCCATGATTTCCCTTTCTGATGATCCACCAGCTATATTGATTATTTTACTGTCTCATGATTTCCTCGTCTGATGATCCACCCAATATATTAATCCTTGTACTGTCCCATGATTTCCTTTTCTGATGATCCACCTGCTATATTGATTATTGTACTCTTATTTCATATCAGTTTTTAGTTGACTGGAATGTTTTAGCAGCGCTTTAACAACTGTCCTACGACTGCATTTCATATTATAGTTATTCTCCATTTGCAGTTTTGCTGCACAATGTTTTTCTTTCATGCATCAGGCTGACATTTAGTCGATCTTGGTAGTAGTCTTTACGTACATTTCCGTTTAGCGATCTTCACTCGAGTTTTTGATTTTCAGTTTGCCTGTGTTAAGTTTGGTCCGACAGTCTATTGTATAAATCCATACTGAAATTTCAAATTTACTGAAAAGAGTTGCACTAAAACAGTCCTCCATTATCACTATTTATTTCCGGAACCCCCTCCCACACACATTAGAGAAAAATATTATTTACATCTTTCTTTGGATCAGAAATAGTGGAAAAGCTGAATCCAAGATCCATGATTATTTTGATTTAAATCTGAAGCCGAAGTTGGTTGTTTCGATTACTGAATCGAATCCTGCTAATGAGTTTGTATTCAAATAAAAACA
Source organism: Sepiola atlantica (assembly GCA_963556195.1). Lineage (NCBI taxonomy): Eukaryota > Metazoa > Mollusca > Cephalopoda > Sepiida > Sepiolidae > Sepiola > Sepiola atlantica. The sequence continues at coordinate 48,506,415 of OY744544.1, forward strand.
AACTTCATTGTGTGTACAATAAACAAATCAATGTGGATAAAAATGAGATAATTATCTTTTGACAGATATTTAATAGCGATAAAAAAATATATACAAAAATGTGTGGATGTTAGGATGTGCAAAACTCATAACAATATGAGAGATTTGTTTTTACCTGTCCTTCTTCTGTAAGCATAATATTTTCAGAATGTCTGTCTCCAATTCCTAGAACAAAAGTAGCCACACAGTATCCAGCACATGATTTTGTGAATGTATCGATAGCAATGTCATACCTGAAATGAAAAGTAAATGCTGATATACAACAAAGAAAACATTTAACACATTAAAGATTTTTTTATATTCATTACAAGATCAAATCTAAAATCGCATTTGATCATCTCGGAAAGATAACACAGAAATAATGGTTTAAAAAAATACTGCATCAAAAGAAAGTTTTACAGCAAGAATGTTTTACTAGCCATTCACCTCAACGAATACAACACAATAATAAATATACAATATGATAAATGAGCCGCATTATAATTATTCAAACTGCCAAATTTATCAACCAGGCCAACTGATGTTTTAAAAATAATCAGAACACTTAAAAAAAAAATATTTTTAAAAAATCTGTTTCTAAAAGTATTCCACCCAAGACAATATCATCAAAATCGATGATTACTGAAGTGTACTATTTAAAAAAACAAAAAACACATGACAAAACTGATCATGCAGTAGAAACTATGTTCTAAATAACTTGTGCATACATTAGTTCACATACTGATGAGAGTTCAAGAACTGACACATCAAAGCTAATGCACATTACATTAACAGTTGCACCAAATGCAAAAATAACCATAGTAACATAGCCAACGCTGCATTATGCATGTTTGAATACAAACTTGATGTCCATTGATTTTGCAAGATTTAACATCTACAGATGTTGATTCTGGGTTTCTAGTCACCCTCTTCATCAGATAAGAATAGTTAGAAAAACTAGTTTAGTCACCAATGACCAGATCTTGCAGCAACTGGGTTGCATAGTAACACAAACTGGCCCATTTGTCCCTGCTATACAAAATCATTTAAAAAAATGATATAATGCCCAACTTCATGACCAGTTTCAGTTAGCACTTCATCGTTATGTTAGAAAAAAGTGATGCTATTCACAACACCATCACCATCTTTTTCGATCATGCTATGCACTTTAGTGGCAAGGCTTACAAAAGATCTTTTGAAAAAAACTTCACTATTCCTGGCAATCATATGGCAAAAAATTCTATAAAAACGTAAAATTATGAAAGAATCCTTCATTTCCTCGCTGACTGCATGATGAAGATGATGTCAATCCACCTGCATAATCGTTACTCAAAGCACATCTCTACCCAGGCTTTGGTAAGCAACAAAGCCGATCTCAAAAATGAAGTAAAGCAGCAGTACTTTATGTGTTGACCCAACCAACTTAATACACACACAAGTCAGACATTTTCACTTTCTCAAAACTCCAGATCCGGCCAAATCAACTAATCATTATTATATTGGACTTCATTTTCATGAAACTTATCACGCATAACAGAACATACCTTTCAACAGGTTTATTCTCAGAAATTGAAGCTTAAATCATAAACAACATCTTATAATTACTTAACAAAAATTGAAGGCTGACAGGAGAAAGTTCTATATTTAACTAATTTGAATAAACAGAGCATAATTATAAATTCTATCATTATATTATTAGTATTATTTAGAGTTATATGCATCATAAAACCTAGGAGTATCATTATATGAATGCATAAAAAAATTTCATTAGCATAAAAAAAAAGAAAAGAAACAAAGATTTCACCAGTAATAATAAAACTAAATTGAGTTCATTAATCATTTTCTGATGGGACATGACTGAACATTATAAGGATTATCTGAGAACTGCATATTTTAATATAAATCAATTGAGTTAAGACTAATATGAGTAATGCTCATAATAAAATTAGATGACATGATTATTATACAAAAGTAGTCTTTAACTATGAATGACACATAGTAATACAGAAATAGTTATACATTTTTTTAATGCAATGAATACCTAATAAATGAAGAAATGACAGCCATAATTGTGCAGCCAATTAGCCTCATCATTTATAGTCAAATGACATTTTTATGTACTTACTGTTCTTTTGGATTACGCTCTCTGATCCATTTGTGAAGCTGTGAACTGTCCAGTTGCATTGAAGCAGCTTTACCCCCCCTGTGTTGAATAGCCATCACAGTTTTAGCAGCAGGAACAACTTCAATGAGTCCCATCTCTTTTCCAGTTGATAGACATCCATAAGGTATCATTCTGAAAAGAAAAAAAAAATTGTTCCAAAGAAATTGACAAAAATATGTGGCTACTAAAGAAAAGATTAGAAAATGTATTTGTTGCATCAAAACTCTTTTCAAGTGAGTAGGGAAGGGGGAGACAAAGTGAGCAAAGCAGGGGGATACAAAGCGAGCAAGGCAAGGGAGAGAACAAGGCAAGGGGAAGACAAAACGAGCGAGCGAGCATAGCAAGGGGGAAACAAAGCGAGCAAGCGAGAGATAAAGCGAGCGAGGCAAGGATGACACAAAGCGAGCGAGGCAAGGATGACACAAAGCGAGCGAGGCATGGATGACACAAAGCGAGCGAGGCAAGGATGACACAAAGCGAGCGAGGCAAGGATGACACAAAGCGAGCGAGGCAAGGATGACACAAAGCGAGCGAGGCAAGGATGACACAAAGCGAGCGAGCGAGGCAAGGATGACACAAAGCGAGCGAGCGAGCGAGGCAAGGATGACACAAAGCGAGCGAGGCAAGGATGACACAAAGCGAGCGAGCGAGGCAAGGATGACACAAAGCGAGCGAGCGAGGCAAGGATGACACAAAGCGAGCGAGCGAGGCAAGGATGACACAAAGCGAGCGAGGCAAGGATGACACAAAGCAAGCGAGGCAAGGATGACACGAAGCGAGCAGGCAAGTGAGCGAGGCAAACAGGGAGAGACAAAGCAGCCGAGCTAGGCAAGCAGGGAGAGACAAAGCAGGCGAATGAGCGAGGCAAGCAGGGAGAGACAAAGCAGGCGAATGAGCGAGGCAAGCAGGGAGAGACAAAGCAGGCGAATGAGCGAGGCAAGCAGGGAGAGACAAAGCGAGCGAGGCAAGGATGACACAAAGTGAGCAGGCAAGTGAGCGAGGCAAACAGGGAGAATAAGCGAGCGAGGCAAGCAGGGAGAGAAAAAGTGAGTGAGCGAGCGAGGCAAGCAGGGAGAGACAAAGTGAGTGAGCAAGCGAGGCAAGCAGGGAGAGACAAAGCGAGCGAGGCAAGCAGGGAGAGACAAAGTGAGCGAGGCAAGCAGGGAGAGAAAAAGTGAGCGAGGCAAGCAGGGAGAGACAAAGCGAGCGAGGCAAGCAGAGAGAGACAAAGCGAGCTAGCAAGTGAGCGAGCGAGGCAAGTAGGGATTGACAAAGCGAGCGAGTGAGCGAGGCAAGCAGGGCAAGGCAAATCGAGCGAGTGAGCGAGGCAAGCAGGGAGACAAAAAGTGTTTTGACCCTGTTTAGGGGCAGAAATGACACAGAACACGGGATTAGGTGAACAATATATATATTGAAGAAAAGATATGTACAAAGAACAAGAGAAGTGGTATATCAGTCCTGACTGCCAGGGTAGACTGGAGTTCAATCCAATTACGAGAAGCTTAAATGCATCCAGTATTTTATTAGGAATGGAAGAGTTCAACTGCTAGTCATATAAGTACGGCACCATAACACCCCCCCCCTCCCAAGCCTTACCTCCTCAGGAGTCTTAATATCGTTTCTGTTTTGGATTTATATCGATATAATTTGGACCTATTCATTTCCTTTTAGACTGCCGCTTTTCTGTGACTGCTTGGGGTACTGGTAAGTCAAAGGTGTTGCATATTACGTCCATCACTTTTTCTACCCTGGGAGAGCTGCTAGTGTCATCTGACAGTCTTTTCTTAATCTGGCGTAGGTGTCTTTTATGAGAGAACTGAGATCTTTGGATTATGTAGACCATAGATCCAATCCTTTTCTCTATTGTACCAGGTTCCCAAAAAACATTTTAAAATATACTGTCTCTTGGGATGTATTGTTTCTTTGGTACAGTAGAGGCGTGATTCTGTACACTTGGCAAAATTGTTGCAGGGCCTTTTCCGTGGGAGTATCGCAAGCTTTTTTTAGGGCTCTTTTTAGAGTGTCCACAAAGTGTTCCACCTGGCTGTTTGACCGAGGATGATATGGGGGAGTCGTGATGTGTCTGATCTGAAAAATTTTGCAGAATTCTTTGAAGTCGGATGACGTAAACTGCATTCCGTTGTCACTAACCAAACAATCAACCACCCCAAAACGGGCGAACAATTCATGCAAGAAGTTGATTGTCACCTCCGTAGTGGGTTTCTTACAACGTAATACTTCGGGCCACTTTGAAAAACTATCAACAACGATTAGAGAGTAGAATCCTTCCAATAGACCCGCAAAATCCGACCACGGTCGGTCTGTCTGTCTTTGACCACGGACTACGTTTGATATGAGGTACCTTCGCCACCAAGGCACAGCCTTCACACATATTTACGACATACGTAATGTCCTGATCCATTTTAGGCCAGTACACGAAGCTCCGCATCAAACTCTTCATCCTGTTTGTCCCCGGGTGGCCAACGTGAAAATCCCTTAGAATTCTCTTTTGTAATTTCTTTGGAATGACAACTCTCTCGTTGTACATCATCACAAAATGAAAAGCTCTTCGCAAAATGTACGCCTTAACCGCCATTTTAGCTTTTGTACTAATGATGAATTCATCCTCAGAGGCTTCTTGTTTAATTTCATATAGTCACTGGGAGCTCTCTGTGTTGCACAAAATTGCTTTTATATCACCTTCTGCTTGCAGGGAAGCGATCACAGTGTCTTCTAGTGGCTCTCTCTCTGTCTTGGCCCCAATCTAGACAATCCATCCGTGTGATAGATTTTTTTTGCGAGTAAATACTCCATTTTGAAATTATAGTTCAGTAAAATCGTTCCTCATCTCTGTAATCTATTTGCCGTATACACAGGTTATGGTCCGTCCGTAACGTGAACAATCTACTGTGTATATAGCAGTGGAACTTGGTTACAGCAAATATTATCCCTAGTCTCCTTCTCAATTTGGGGATATTGTTTCTCCGCCGGAAGCAAGATCCTTGATGCATGCGCGATGGGTTTATAAGTTCCATCTGGCATTATATGCAGAATTATGCTCCTAATCCATATAAACTAACGTTGCTAGCCACGATTATGTCTAAACCTGGGTTGTAATGCGTAAGGAATAAATCTGACGTCAGCATTTCAATAGTTTTATCGAATACTCCCTGGCATTCAGACATCCACTCCCAGACTTTATCCTTTTTTAATAGTTCATTCAGTGGAGCGCGCAAATTATGCATCTCTGAAATGAAAGTTTGGTAGTAATTTGATAGTCCCAGAAAACTCTGTAGTGTTGTGATGTTTTCTGGCGCCAGCATGTTCTTAATCGCGGTAGCCCTTTTCTGGATCCGACCTTCTTCCATCCATGACCCAGGTATTTTATTTCCTCAAGAAAAAAAATCACATTTTTCATATTTCACCCATAATCCTGGATTTGCAAAAATACTTGGTTGACATATTTCCAATGCTATTCAATATCTTTACTGTTGATTAGAATGTCGTCAAGGTATGCAATAGAACAAGTTCGCCCAGCATTGTATTCATCACTTGCTAAAAATAGCTGGAGCAACTTTCATTCCGAAAGCTAGCCTTTCGAACTTGTATAAACCGCGATGCATATTTATACACAACAGTTTTGAACTCTTCTTCCACGGGTATTTGGATGTACGCTTCACTCAGATCTATTTAAAAAAATATCTGCCTCCATTTAATTTTTTAGAAAACCTTCTCCGGGCTGTGCAGTGGGTAATGATAATCTTTTAGTGCTACATTTAATCCCGTCGAAAAGTCTGCATACACGCGAATCTCTTTTGATTTCTTTTTTACATAGACCGTGGGTGGTGCCCACTGACTATACTCCACTTTTGATAAGATGCCAGTCGTCACAAGTCAGTCCAATTCCACATTTATTTTGTCTATCGACGCAAAAGGCACATTCCTTTTTCCTTTACATACTGGTTGGACTTTTTCGTTCAGTTGAAATTTGGCCGCCATCTTTGTGCATCGAACAAGGCCGCCAGAAAAAACTTTGGGAAAAGATTCTTTTAATTCCAGCTTTAGTTTTTCTGATTTGGTCGTCCGACTATTTTTTTGAAAAATGTATTTATCGGTAACTTCTATAAATTAAATGTTTGCATCCAATCAGTTCAAACAAGGTTATTAGCAAGCGAACGAGCGAGGCAGGAGATAGACAAAGCGAGCGAGGCAAGCAGGGAGAGATAAAGCGAGCGAGCGAGGCAAGCAGGGAGAGATAAAGCAAGCGAGCGAGCGAGGCAAGCAGGGAGAGATAAAGCAAGCGAGCGAGCGAGGCAAGCAGGGAGAGATAAAGCAAGCGAGCGAGCGAGGCAAGCAGGGAGAGATAAAGCAAGCGAGCGAGCGAGGCAAGCAGGGAGAGATAAAGCAAGCGAGCGAGCGAGGCAAGCAGGGAGAGATAAAGCAAGCGAGCGAGCGAGGCAAGCAGGGAGAGATAAAGCAAGCGAGCGAGGCAAGCAGGGAGAGATAAAGCAAGCGAGCGAGGCAAGCAGGGAGAGATAAAGCAAGCGAGCGAGCGAGGCAAGCAGGGAGAGATAAAGCAAGCGAGCGAGCGAGCGAGGCAAGCAGGGAGAGATAAAGCGAGCGAGCGGGGCAAGCAGGGAGAGATAAAGCGAGCGAGCGGGGCAAGCAGGGAGAGATAAAGCGAGCGAGCGGGGCAAGCAGGGAGAGATAAAGCGAGCGAGCGGGGCAAGCAGGGAGAGATAAAGCGAGCGAGCGGGGCAAGCAGGGAGAGATAAAGCGAGCGAGCGGGGCAAGCAGGGAGAGATAAAGCGAGCGAGCGGGGCAAGCAGGGAGAGATAAAGCGAGCGAGCGGGGCAAGCAGGGAGAGATAAAGCGAGCGAGCGGGGCAAGCAGGGAGAGATAAAGCGAGCGAGCGAGTCATGCAGGCAGAGGAGATAAAGCGAGCGAGCGAGCGAGTCATGCAGGCAGAGGAGATAAAGCGAGCGAGTCATGCAGGCAGAGGAGATAAAGCGAGCGAGTCATGCAGGCAGAGGAGATAAAGCGAGCGAGTCATGCAGGCAGAGGAGATAAAGCGAGCGAGTCATGCAGGCAGAGGAGATAAAGCGAGCGAGTCATGCAGGCAGAGGAGATAAAGCGAGCGAGTCATGCAGGCAGAGGAGATAAAGCGAGTTAGGCAAGGGGAGATAAAGCGAGTCATGTAAGCAGGGGAGATAAAGTGAATTAGACAGAAACGGAAGTGAGGCAGATGTAAGGGAGAAAAATTTTTAAGAACACAGGATTTTCTTTACCTTAAATCTATGCCTTCATTTTTCCATATGGAGTCCATAATTCTTATGACTTGAAGTGTCAGCATGTCCTGCCTTAAATCTGAAAAATTAAAAGTGGCTTAAATCTATTATTATTATTTAAATAATTGAATTTTTACACATGTTTTTATAATTAACCAAAATGTCTAGCCATTTTACTATCCATCATGTGAGAACTATGAGAAAAAAAATGGATTTTATGCTGATGAATCTGATTTGTGAGAAACGGGTGGTTTAGAGTTAGGACAACTTGAAAGCTTTAGGAGCAGATGAAAATTGGCCGATTTAAAAAAAAAAAAAAAGGAAAGAAGAAAGGAAAAATAAAAGATAAATGATGAGAAATCCATAAAACAAAATGTAAAAAATCTGTATCATCAGTGGTGATTATCTAAAATTGAAACAGTGGTAGTCAATTATTTTATCCACTGAATTCATGCCCTCACCCAGTCATCCACAGAATGTTTCACAGCTCTTCAATGTGTCTAGATTGAGAGTTTTTCAAGTGAAGATTGAAACCTGACCCTTTTGCTAACAGTGAAAAACTATCCCTATTTCATTAGCACAAACTAAAATATACTCGAAAAAAAAAAATATGACTCGTTGGGTCAGCCATTGAGCTTGGGTTAAATTGTTTGAATCAGGAAAACATGAGTTTACATAGTTAAATGTTAAAAAATAAAAATCTAAAATTAGTCTCTTTCTGCTTGCTACCTCTCTAACGTTTTCCTCTTCAATTGAGTTAAATAGTATTACTGCTTGTTTATAATGGACTACTTCAATCTTTTTATCTTTTCCTTCGATTTCATAAACAAAGCTCTCTCTGTTTATAAAAGATAGTGACAGAAGCGAGAGTTATACACAACGTATAAAAAAATAATAGTGGTGATGGGTCAAAAGTGATAGCAAGAGAGTGGTCCCTTGAGGAGTTATTTTCAAATTACAAATAATTAGAACAATTAAAATGGAAGTTTTTTCCCAAACATAATCATCATTATATTCGGTTTAACGTTTAGTTTACATGCTGGCATGTGTTAGATGGTTTTTAGAAACTGACTTCAAAACTCATTTCTGGTCAAGTTTCTTTGGAAATCATTTCCTTAACCAAGGCAAATTTTTTATAGGCCGGATGCCCTTCCTGACGCTAACCCAGTATTTTTGATCAAAACACTATCCCTAGGTGATTGCCCACCAAGGCTAAAAGAGTGTTTCACCTTCTCTAAACTCAAACTTAAAACTGAGGAATATTGTAGCATGTATTTTATGTGATTTGGAGATATAGGAAAGAAGTCTTAGGGTAACAAACATTGATTAACTCAACATTAGTATAATATATATATACATATATACACCGAGCCATACTATGTGTGTCTCCAACAGGTTATGTCTGCACACTTCTTCAACATCGTCATGGCTGAACAGCCCTATCTACCCCGGCTTTCTAATCAAAGTGATCCTTCCCATACACAGATAATTACCCAAGACTAACAAGCTCTGTCAGCCCTCAAAAGATTGGTTTTAAGCCGTTTTACATGCGCGCACACACACACACACATCATCATCATCATCGGTTTTATGTCTGTTTTACATGCTGGCATGTGTTGGCCAGCATGTAAAATGTATCCCTCTTTCTCTCAAATCCATTTTTCTCACTTCCTTCCATGTTTTCCTCGACTTTCCCCTACCATCTGAGCCAGTTACCTCAACTGCTCTACATCTACTAACCCAAGAACTCATCCATTTTTTCAATGTAATCAAACCAACAAAGTCTCCTCTTCTGCACCTATACTGTCCAGATTTAATCTTCCTCTAAGATTTAAGCCTGTCTTTAAGACTCATATTACACATCCATGCAACTTTACTCACCAGGTTTCACTTCCATACATCATCACCCTTCGTACACATGCCTGATAGACTCTTCTCTTGGTCGACAGCAATAATGCTCTGCTGGTTAGTAATGGCAGAAGTTCCCTGAACTTACTCCATCCACTCTTTATTGCTATCACACTAGCACCAGTTCCTCCCTGTGCTCATCTATATATACATATATCAGTTATTTAGGAATTTGTTTGTGGAATGTTTTTTCGAAATATAAATTATCCATAATTGCAAAAATCGCCTGTCAACACCAGTGTTATCATTTATCTAAAAAGAAACAAACCACCTCAGATGTTTGATTATCCTTCACTTTGATGCCAGAGATATAGCATAGTGTTTTCATTGACCTAATTAAGCAGTCACCTTTTATACAAACCACAAATCATAACACAAGTGTGTTTCTGCAAACATGATTTCAAATATGTTGTTTAGCATGTTTGGTATAATTTATGGGTTCCATGAGGATCAACAAGACGAGTTGACCAAGTTAACTTGGCCATTTCAATCTCTTGGTTTAGACGAGTTTGAGAGCAAAGTGATGTGTTGGAAGGATTGCAATTCAGCTGCCATTATTATCAGTATGCCACCACCAACACGTGTTACAAACCAGTCAACAATTTCTCCGTATAACAACAATACTTTAGGTAGATTCAATTTTCTTTACGCCACACAGGAAACAATTGGTACATAAAATAAAGGATCATATTACTTCTTCCAAACTTTAAATAGGTGCAGTTTAAAATGTTGAAGTAGAATTTTACCATACTAACAAAATAATTTTAAAAACAATAACAAAATGAAAATAAATATACTGCCAATAAGAGCAGAAATATTTTATAGTTGAATAAAATAAAAGCAACTCACCATCTCCATTCTTGAAAATGAGTTTATAATATGGTAACCAATATTCAGCCAAGGGATCCGGGTTTTGCCATACAAGCCATAATGGACGTTTTTTCGAGGATTTTAAATAGCAATATTGAACTCTATATAAAACAAAATTAGAAAATTATAAACACAAATGTTCATTCTTATAATAGATGGAAACTGTACAAAAAGGAGACAGACTTGATTGAATTTATTAATTTTGAAGTAGATACTTCATCTCCTTTGCTTGTGAAGTAACTTTTCATGTCGTACAATAAAATTTGAAAGACTTTATTTGAATATAACACACACATTTTTATATGTAAAATTATACGGACTGAATATTAAAAGTTGGACCTAAATAGCATTTAAGCTGACAGATCAAACTTTGATTTTAACTAGCCAATTTTCATTTCTTATTATTGTACCATGTTATTGGCAATAAACTAATGAACTTTACTTAAAAATAAACACCTAAAAAGTAAGAGTTTGCGTTCCTTATTTGCTTTTTTAGTTTAGATACTGAACCTAACAAAAAAGACACTATGCTATGAACATAGAAATATTCACAAAACAAATTTGAATGTAATGGATCCCGGACAACACCGGGGTCGGTACAGCTAATCTAATATATGAACTAAAGTTAGTCCTCCACCTATATTTGTGCTATATACCATTCTTAAAAAAAGAATCATAAAAAATATGTTTTGTTTATCAGTAGAGCACATTTTGATCAATGTTAGAAACTATTTTTTATAACTTTTGATCAATTTCTTCAAGTTCAAGAGATATTCTAATCAAGGGAGGTGCGAGAGCGCTCTATCCCTTAACAGATTACACGAATGGCCTATGCTGGAAATCTCATTTCTTTGATCAATCATAACTCAAACACCAATAAACCAAATTAGTTAAAACTTTGCACAAAATTTTTATTTGATAGGTTCTATAAGTGTGTAGAATTTCAGCATCATTAGTCAAGGCAACCCAAAGATCTAGAAAGTTCAATCATGTTATCTGTGTGTACGTACATATGTGCCACCCTGTATCTCATCAACTATTTGATGGATTCAGCTGATTTTTGGCAGAGATAGAGGTTCTAGGTGATGGAATTTTAATTTCAGTTTACCATATACCTTAGTTTACCAGAAAATTCCAAAATACCTTATGAGAAGGCATTGTATTGAGGCATAGCCTTTACAAAAGTAGTGACATTCCATGAAAAATGCCAGTATACTGAAATCATATGCTCTTAATAGGGTTAAAATGAAAATTCATATACACTAAATGTACAAAAGCAAGGAAATTCCCAAATTTTTACACTTTTATTGTCATTAAGGGTATGACTACATATCAACCAAACCATTTAATTATCACATCACCACAGTATAAATCTCTATGCATGAGTGAATGAAGTGTGTGAGGTGCGCTGAAGAAAAATTCCTACCAGTAAAATACATAGCCCTGTTGTGCTCGCATACCATTAATGACAATAAAAGTGTAAAAATTTTCTTACTTATGTACATTTAGTGTATATGAATTTTCATCTTAACCCTATTAAGGGCATATGATTTCAGTATACTGGAATTTTTCATGGAATAGATATTAGACATCAATTAATAAATATTCCTAAAATTTCAGTTTCTTTGGAGTATTTTAAAGGGTTCTGAGGGGCCATAATGTGGACACAACCTCCCATTTAAAAATTCAAATATTTTAGATTTGCATGATCCATAGTAATTAAACACCAATTAAGCAAGATCCCCCAAATTTCATTTTTTTCTAAACCTTTAAATTTTCTAGAATCAAAATCATGTAATGGACTTTGATCAAAATTGGAATAAGGATTTTAGGTATAAGTTTAAGTATCATTAGATCTTGATTTTAATCTTTGTAAAGGAACATAAAAAGGGGTACAAAGCTGTTCTGTCCGGGGAATTCATTTTACTGATCCCAGGTTGGGTATATATATATATATTTATTTGAATAATATAAAGATAATTATTTTAAATTAGATCCTATCGTGATAGGGAGATACTTGATATTGGAGATAGAGCATTATTATAGGAAATATTTAAGTGATGAAAAAAGTAAAATTACATATTTTACATGATAATTAGGTGTTTAAATAAGGAATATTATTAAATGGCCTTTAATCCATGGATTTTCAAAAAATTACTTTAAACATTAGAAGGAAAGAAACCAATAAATTACTAATTATTACTAAGTAATTATATGAAAATTTGCAACAAGAATTTTAAGATATGCTTAAAGCAAAAGTAGTTCACAGAAAGTTTCAATAATGAGAAGAAAGTCATTGTGTCAATGCTGTTGTTGCAAAAATCCAATTTGAACATAGCATTATGTAGTGAAATGTGTTTGATTCAAATAACATCCAGGAATGGTTATATACATATACTCGATATACCTGTTGGGTCACAACCAATACCACTATTTATTCTACTTTGATTTCATTTGACAATTCAAAAACTGAATATATGTTAATACATTCTTACATAAACAAAAATAAGTCTTTACTTCTATATTAATTTTCCATATTATTATTATCATATTAAAGTATTATTATTCTTTATTATTCTAATATAAGATTAAAGAGACTAATAATTTTGCCATCTAATTTATAGTGTGTACATACACATAAATTAGATGACCATATTGAAAGAATCACTCTTTCTCTAAATGCTCACAGAGACATCAAGACATATTAGAGAGAGAGAGAGAAATACGTAGATAGCTAAGACAGAGAGAGAGAGAGAGAGATGGGCGATTTTTTTCAACAAATTATAATTAAGACTAATAAGAACAATTAAAGCAAGTTTTCTTCAAACATAACTCAATCCCAGAACTAAAGTATATTTTAGCATGTATTTTGTATTATTAAAGTATATACAAACACGTTAACTCACATTTAGTATAAAACATATATACTATCACATATGTATGTGTACAAATTCTTCCACCATCTCAAATTTAAAAGAAGAATCTTAATGCAAAGTAAACATTTCTGATTTTTTCAATATATATTTAGAGTTTAAAAAATTGTTTGTCAGTACAAAAAAAACGCTTCTATTGACTTACAGGATATCTCCAAACGTGTGGCTGTTGTTAAGTGGAGAGATAAATCCTTGCAGAGCTTCTTGATAATCAGCTTGTGACAGCTGATCGGTTAGGAAACGCTTTTGGTCTTCCTGAAAATAGATTGGGAATATGAAAAATAATGCAGCAACTCAATTTCAACACAATTCATATCTACAATATTTTATAACAACATTCTTTTTTTCTTAATCTAAATTCAAATTCTATAAACAAAATGTGCATGTTTAGAAAATATTGTTCAAAGATTTGATTTTTTACTTGTGTGCAGACATTCAAATAACTCAACTTCAAGAATAGAAAGCTTATATATATGAATGAGGGATTGCAAGCTCAAGGCTAGCTAGATCTGTGACCCAACACATTAATAAATATATATATATATATATATATAACACGTCACTCTATAAGCCTCGGGCCTGATGTGTCAAAATTTTAGCCCAATCAGATTATTATTTTACAAATTACAGTCATTTAAGCGAAGCTAGTTGCTAATTTTCAAAACAATCGAAAAGTCTGAATTTCGTGTGTGGATAAGATATTGCTTTCTGATAGGAAAAATAACGTTCAAGCAAAGCAATGGCTTAATAAGTGTAGGACTCTGCTCAGTCAGAAACGACGGTTAAGAGGTGATATGCTGACTTTAAACATGCCTGTACAGACACAAATGATGCTGAACGCCCAGTTATCCCGGAAAACAAAACAAAGTCCACAAATTCATTTTAGCTGATAGTAAATTGAAGTTGCGTGAGATAGCAGAGGAGTTGAAGATATCAGAAGGCAGCAGTGTATTCCACATTTTGCATGAACATTTGTCAATGTAAAAGTTGTGTTCAAAGTGTGTGCCACGTTTGCTAACAGTCAATAAAACACAACAATCCAGAAATGTTGTTTGCTACTGTTTTAACGCAAAAAAAAAAGAAGAAGAAAAAAAAGTTGTTTTTTTGCATCAATATGAAACATGGATTCACCACTTCACTCTGGAGTAAAATCGTAAGTCAACTGAGTAGAAAGAAACAGGTAAAAGCAAGCAAAGGTGCAAACATCAGAAGGGAAGGTCTTGGTCTCTGTATTTTGGGATTTGCAAGATATTTCATTCATCGATTACCTTGAGAAAAAAAAGAACCATCAATAGCGAATATATTTGAAGAATTATTGGTGCGTTTGAAGGAAGAAATCGTTAAAAAAAAACGGCCAGAAATAAAGGAAAAAGTTCCCTTTCACCAAGAAAATGCACTGTGTTACAAGTCAATTGCAATGATGATAAAACTACATCAATTGTACTTAGAATTGCTTTCCCCAAATTTAACCCTCAGCACCTACAGGCTGTTTACAGACCTCAAAAGAATGTTCAGGGATAGAGATTTGGCTCAATTGATGAAGTGATATTGGAAACTAAGCCATATTTTGAGATCAAAGTCAAATCTTTCTACAAAAAAAAGGCATTGAATTGTTACAAACATTGGAATCCGTGTAACACTCTTAAAGGAGACTATGTTGATGGAGAAAGTCAAATTTTGCCTAAAAGTTCTTGTTTTATTAGTTAGGCTCGGGCTTATTTAGTGATGTGTTATATATATATATATATATATATATATATATATATGAGAAGAATACCCATCCCAGAACAATTAAATTCCCCAAACAGAACAGTTTTGCACCACTTTTATGTTGCATCTTATGAAGATTAAAATCAACATATAATGCTATTGAACCGTATGTCTAGAATCCTTGTTCTAATTTTGATCAAAATTCATTACATGATTTTGATTCTAAAAAATGATAACATCTAAGAGATATTAAGAAATTGAAATTCATGAAATCTCGCTTAATTAGTGTTTAATAACTATGGATAAAATTTAATTAAAATCTGAAATATTTGAATTTTCAAATGGGAGGTTGAACCCATATTATGTTTCCTAAAAAAACTTTAAAGGGACTAAAATTTGAGGAATATTTATTAATTGATGTCCTAATACCAAGGCAATCCATAATACAGGCCTGGCAAACATGCGACTGGAGTCCACGATTAGCAATTATACATATTATTAGGAAGCAGCATACAATAATTGATTTATTTCCATCAAATCAACTGTAAAAAATACAAAAATATTAATGAACTAAATTCGCCAAAAAAATCACTTTATTCACCATGAATTAGACACATTTTTGCTATTTCAAAAATCATGAGTCAATTTGTTTATATTGACTATTTGATTACAAAAAATATAATAATATAATACAATCAGAAAGAAAATTCAATATTTCATAAAATCAAATACTTTATGTACAAAATGTTTGGAGAATTTTTTTTACAAAATTTGTTATGTTTGTTACACATACAATTTGTTTTTGTTTTTTACAGAAGATGAAGAAAATTATTATTTATTCATGATACAATAATACATATGATACCAAATCTTAGTAATAAAATCAACTTACATTAACAAAAACAAAGATCAGTAAAAGGATTTTGAAAGTGTTTAATGGCAGCAAAGATTTCAATATCATGGTTTGTACAGGTTAGCTGTCTAGGATCAAACAGACAAGCTACCATGTAAAAGTCATACACAGGGTGGGAATCTTAAATTAAGAAATGGATGGACTGAAAAATCATTGGAAATTGAAGATTACTCTTTCCATGAAATTTGGCCATATCAGACAGATGATCCATTTATTATTATTTTTTTAATTTTAGGTACCATTGTTTTGTATTACCCATGACATCATCAGATTTTGGTATTTAAGGTGCTGCATGTGTCCCGGACTTCGGAGTGGATAACACCAGACAATGTCTCATGCCTGCTTTCCATGCAGTTCGTTTGAAAGGGTTGATACCAGTCATGTTGCAAGCAGTCAAGTAACTTCGTATGCACTCAAGCCATGTCTTCTTTGGTCTACTATGCACCCTTGTGCCTGGGGTATGCGTGCTATTGAGTTGATGCAGGAGGTGGCATGCTGTAAATGGCTAAACTACTTGAAACGCAGAGTGCATAATGCATTCAAAATCCCACCAATACCCAAAAGTTTCTGATAGGGCACAGTTGAAGGGATTCATTCCACTAGTTTGCTGCCGCACATCCACCTGATCTTGGCATGGTCATTACACCAAAGCCGCTGCAAATCAGAAGCATTTGAGGCCCATGTCTCACTGCAATGCAAGATAGCGAAACGAACACAAGCCGAAAAGACCTTGCCCAGAGTCCTGAAAGAAATGTGCCTAGATATAAGGATTATCAGCATCCTCCTGAACAGCCCAAGCAACATAACAGCGGGCAGTGATAGCACGTTTGCAACCGCCACCACCAGAATTCAACATGTCGTCCAGGTAGCAGAAGGTAGTTTCAACATCAAGTCGGGTGCCATCTACATTCACATGTGCCACCGTTCAACCATCGATTGGACAATCAGTACCCTGATATCTGCAGCAAACATAATCCAGCTCAACTACCTATCTCACAGTAAGACTTCTTGTAGACCCATAGTTTTAATGGAGTTTACACCTACACCTCTGCGACAGACAACCTAGGGAAACATGCCAGAGTTCTGTAGGAGGTCGAGACCAACACCGGAAATAAGAATTGTCTTTTTGGTGTACACAATACAAGAAAGTTCTGAGCGTCTCCTCCAAGATTGTCAAAGCTATTATTAAATGGGTGCAGCTGTCATTAATGAAATGCAGATTAAGACATAAACTAGGATACATGGAGTAGTCTAGCATAGCAGTGGCAAAATCTTCTCTACTCATAGACCATGCATATTATCGCTTAAAGAATCATTAATAAAGTTAAACATAAGTGATATTTGAATGAATTATGCCATGAACGCTATCCAGCATAGGGAATAGTTTCACTAGTTTCTCATGCAAGAGCCTTCGAGCAATTTCAAAAACAGTGACATCATCTGTCAGGATTACATGAGGAATCAGAAATAACTCTCGACAAGTATATGTAATCACATTCAAAATGCTACAGTAATGGTAGTTGGTTAATTTGTCTATGATACTGACAGTTTATTTGAAAAGCTTGGCTTTCAAGGTATGTAAGTGATTAACAATTTGGCAAGTTTTATATATACATTTTGAAAAGAATTTATAAATTGAAGCCATCTTTTAAAACTATTACATATACAAATTTTAGTTTGAAGAAATGGGTTTATTGACTGAACACTAAACTAATAAATTAAATATTTTTAAAGGTTAACTCAGTTGTGATCAAAGTATATTTTAATTAAATTTTCACTCATACATATTTATTTTTAACTCAGATATGCATATTCAACTAACCTAATTTTAATTCATGAAAGCAGTGAACTTTCTTGATCACAATTCTATGGAGATGCGCATTTGTCAAAGGAGCATGCCAAAGGATTTTATGTAATTGAAAAGGATTGTATAAAAGGGAAATAATACAATTTAAAGATTTTATTTCATTGTCTTTGAATTTTTAGCAATTTGAAAAAAAATATGTGGGTGTCACAATTAGATTCAAAGAAAATCAGGTAAATTAAACTTAAAGATATACTTACTTCACGCATAAAATCGGACTTCATTTTATCTGACAATTTAGCCAATTTATCTAAAGCTTCCAATTGTTTGAGAAGATTCCTTAGGAATGCTCCACATCCCCGACAATAAGCTTCTAATATCAAACCAAACCTTAACCGAATGGATGTTTCATGCATTTCAGATCTGAAAGACACAAGTAAAGATTAGCAGCACAATTTACACAAGTTTTTGATGTTACAATAAAAACTGGACAATTTTAAATGAAATAGTTCAAGAATTATCCCTAAAAAGTAATGTGCTTTCATCTGTATAAGCACCGTAAAGTCACTTTTAATGCAGATATTATTTACAGAAAGAAAAAAAAACTAACCTTAAATGCCAGAAAAAGAACTGACCAATCCTTTGATTCAACAAGGCTCTTTTTAAGAGAAATCTTGTTAAACAGTTATCTAAGTAGGGTTCATATTTTAGTGCCTGAAATTAGACAAAAATAAAAAGTTGGTGAATACCACAACAATTATTAGGCAAATCAAATAAATAAAAGAGCAGACTGTCGATGAGAAATTATAAGAGATGGGCCATACTGAATTTGGTTGATAAAAACAAAACAAAAATACAATGAATTACAAAATATGGAAATAGTGTATTAAAGAATCTATACAGCTAAATATAATGTATATCTATATTAATAAAATTCTTGTTTATATTTTCGTTAGAGTTCTTAGTTAAAAACTACAAGAAAAACTCTTCCTCCAAAAACAGCTATACCATCTTAAAAACAAGAAAAACTTCCTCCAGCTATACCATTTTAAAATGATCAAAATGTGTATAAAACATGATATACTAATTCGATAATTCCAAGAAAATTACATTTTAATATATTTTCAGTGTAAACCATAAAAATGGTTTACAGTGTATAAAAAGCAAGACTTAAATTTGTTGCATTAAAAGAAAAATGAAGGTTTTAAGTAAAAAATGCATAGAAATTTATCAGAAAGCAAATGATTAACAATTTCTCAAATAATATTGTCATTTATTTCTTTATAAATTAGTTAATAATCAAACAGGAATAAATCAACTTCAAAATTTTATTTTAAAATCTCAACAAAATAGTGACTGTTCACAAATTTCATTTATATTTCTATAAAGACTATTACCTAAAAAAAAAAAAATCAATTATATTTTTAAGGGTCTGTTTTTTGTTAAATTTGTTCTGAATTTAAAAATTTTTAATGATTGGAAACTTTTTATCTACTTTTTTTTTTGAATTGTGAAAAAGCAAGCTTTCCTTTTTAAATTAAATTTTAAAGAAAATATGATGGAAGTATGAGTAAATTTGATTTGTGAAATTTGATTTGTGAAAATTGATTTCATCTGTAAAAAATAATTATCAGAATGTGACACAATGGACATTAGGGAGTAGGGGTATAATAGTCCGTAAAGGATAACTGGATTATGAGTGACCCTGTAGTTTTGCATACAAGTGTCAGTTTTGCATTTTTTTACGAGGCCTGTCTAACAAGTATCCGACCGTAGGCCAGAAAAACTATTTCAAATATCTGACGGGGTTGGGACCCTAATCCCCTTCAAAGTAAGCCCCTTGTGCTTGCACACACTTAGCCCACCAATCCATTCACTGCTGGAAACACTTGTGGAAGTCTTCTTTTGGAATGGTGTTCATCTCCGCCATCGCGTCCGCATTATCTCTTCTCTAGTCTCAAAACGAGAACCTTTCAGTGGCGTCTTCAATTTTTGAAACAACCAGAAGTCACAAGGAGCCATGTCTGGAGAGAAGGGAGGTTGGCGAATGACTCGAATTCTGTATTTGGCCAAATTGGGATGAATATGCGGGTGCATTGTCGTGATGCAGTTGCCAGTTTTTTGCCGTCTACATGTTTGGTCTTTTGCGCTGAACTGCGGAGACGCCAGAGAACAGCTTGATAGTCTTTCCGATGCGTATTCGTGATGAATCAATTCCATGGATATCAAAGAAGACAGTCAGCATCACCTTGATTTTGCTTAGCACCTGTTGCACATTTTTTGGCCTTGGAGACTCGGGATGCTTCCATTGCGATGACTGTCTTTTTGTTTCTGGGTTGTACCCGTACACCCATTACTCATCTCCAGTTATCATTGTGTTCAGAAACCTAGGGTCAGTGTTGCCGGTTTCCAGAAGGTCCTGTGCAACTTGAAAAAGAAGGTCCTTTTGTTCTTGCGACAACAACTTGGGTACAAATTTCGCAGCCACTCTGTTCATGTCCAAATCATCACAATAAATTGCATGTGTGGAATCTTTACTCACTCCGACCTCTTGGGCGATCTCCCGCACGGTTGAACGACAATCTTCCATCACAAAATTTTTCACTCTCTCAACAACAGCTGCACTCCGAGAAGTTTGGGACCTGCCAGAACGCTGATGTACGCCCATTTTTTTTTAACTACTACTTAATTTGTTACACCACTCGCATATTCTCCAAACACCTGCTGAATCTTACGTATTGTTTTGCTTTGAGAATCACCAAGCTTTTGACAAAAATTTGATGCAGCATCTTTGCTCAACACGTTAAGTCATCTTGAGAGAATCGGTAATCCGACGAACATGTTGTGTGGCATCTCACTCAGCGACCAACGCGCAGGAAGGCGGTGATAAAATTCACACATGCGCATGAAGGTGTCTTCCTTCACTGTGTAAAGTGGCTCCACCCTAACGTGTCTATTTCGCACGGAAAAAATAACGGTTGGATACTTTTTAGACAAACCTCGTATGTGCATACATGAGTGTGGAAGTGACGGGGTTATAGCTAGGAGTGAACGAATCTAAACCTTCTGGTATGTGGGTGGTTGGGTGGGGTTATAGGTGTCATGACACAGGAGAAATCAGATAATGAAAGGTAGGAACAAACAAATAGCAGATACTAGCCCCTTAAGATGTTAACAGAGATTGTGGCTAGTGTAAAGTAGAGCAATCCTACCCAATGTTAATGGTGCTTGAGAGATGCTGGTTAAATGCATCGGACACATTGCATACAAACCATGCAATGATGAAGGGATATATTAAGACTCCTTTGAGTGTTCATCGCTTAGCAATATTCTTACCGGCAAGGCAAGTACGAAGACTAACAGTAAAATGTTGATAAGGAGAAGATTGCGTGCATTCTTAGAGGTAGTAATATAATTTGTTGGTGTTACACTGGTCAATTCAGACTAAAATAAGCAGATAGGATCACTAGAGTTCCTCAGAGGCAATAAATAACAAGCCTTAGACGGTATGGAAGCTGACCAAATTGACCAAATATGGGAAAGACACTCAGTTAACAGCCATGTTCATGTGAGATGTATCATGTACTTTGTCAGGAGAGTCACTAATTTCAAATGAAAAAGCTGTAAGATAAGGTCATTTAAACCTGATTAGATGGCAATTGATTGATTGGATACCAAATTGTTGGCAGAGAAGGAAACTGGAGGCAGTATGGATATAACTCATTATGATAGATTGTGGGCCAACATGGTTTGCTATCTGGCAACCATTAATCTTGACAAGACTGAGAATGTGATACCGCAGCTCAAGAATGTATTGTTTAAGGTCAAACAAAATCCTTAGAGAAAATAACACAGAATCTAACAGCAATAAAAGCGTTGGAACTTTCACAGAGGAATTGGTGTTTACTTATGCTTCCAATCAGCATATTTGCCATCTGGAATGATATCATCGAATGATCCCAGAGAAGTGCATAAATAATCGCTGCCAGGAAGTTGTGCTCTGTTCAGAAGGATTTATACTGATATAATGTCATACCTAGTGACAGCTAACTCCTGCCGATATGATCCATTCATAAGTGATTCTGGTTAAAACATTGAAACTAGAGAAAAAAGAAGAAAGTGCATATGCGGTGCTAATGAAAACTACTACAAAACTTGGGAAAGGAAAACCATGTCTTCAAGCTGTACACATTGGTGGCGTGCTGTACAATAGATCTCTGACCTTTTCTCTCATTGACAAATGATAGAAGTGTGTGTTAAGTGAACATAAAATTTACTTATGTCATCTAAATGACGATGATGATGACCACCATTTGACAATTATGCCAATCACTTGGTCAGCAGCAATTGCCATACAACTGTTGATGTTATGAGACCAGGGTAGAGTAACAATGGAAAAAAGGCCACAAGTGGATAGAAAACAGGCAGAAAGATACAGTTAAAACTTTACATCACTCATGCAAATGATTTCATGAGATACAATCCTGAGATGGAGAAATAAGCTCATGAAGTTGATTTTTTTAAATTGTTAGTTTTTATAAAAGTTAGTAATTTTTTTTCCATAATACATGGAATATTTCAATTCGCAATAAATACTTGATGGTTCATGTAGCTGTAATATGATTCTATTTGTGATGGTCATTGGTTCAAATCAAATAATCTTGAAAGGCAGTTAAAGTATAAACATTACAAAGCAGTTTTTTTTTTAAATATTAAAGTATTAAGCTTTGAACTGACTTTGTCTTAATTTGGATTCTCATGTTACTGACAGAAGTAACAAAAGAAACTCTAATGATATACATTTTTACCCCCCACCCCCCACCCCCCTACAAAATAAGGCTAATCTACCTGGACAATTTGTAAAAGATACTGGGATAATTTATCATTGGTCAGTCCTTTATTTAAACAGTCAACAGCAAAATCCCTGATATTTGTGTCCATATAGGAACAGTCAAGTAGTTCCAAGGCATCTTCTGGTGAAAGAGTTGGCCATTTTTGTAGCAATCGATAGATCTACAATAAAATGAAAGATAATACAATTAAAGATAAATAGTAAAGTTAATAATAATGTTGTTAACGTTCAAAGATTTATCTTAGTATATAAAAGTTACAGAAGTGACTTTTTTTATTTACATTTCAATTGCTTCTGAAAATATTTGTAAAGTATAACCTAGAACAACCTACGTATAGATTTATGATGTTATTTTTATTTCAAAATTCTTTAAGAATTAAATACTGATAAGAAAATGAAATCATTATGATTTTAATTCTTCCTATCAAGTTATATGAACAATTAATGAAGAGAAGGAATTCAACAAAATATATACTTAGATATATTCAACAAAAAATTAAAATGTTCAATGATGCTAACCTCGGCTACATCACCCCTATCATTCCATTTTACAGAATTCAGCAGTTTTGGTAGTGAATGAGGTAATACCAGACATGTATTCCTGGAGAGAAAAAAGAAAATCAATTTAGCACTTAAAAATATTTTCTAAATAAAAAAAGAAAGTAACATATGAAAAGAAAGTAATTTACAATTGAATGAGAATACTTTACTTGCAACTAAAACAAAAAGAGAATACTTTACTTGCAACTAAAACAAAAAGAGAATACTTTACTTGCAACTAAAACAAAAAGAGAATACTTTACTTGCAACTAAAACAAAAAGAGAATACTTTACTTGCAACTAAAACAAAAAGAGAATACTTTACTTGCAACTAAAACAAAAAGAGAATACTTTACTTGCAACTAAAACAAAAAGAGAATACTTTACTTGCAACTAAAACAAAAGAGAATACTTTACTTGCAACTAAAACAAAAAGAGAATACTTTACTTGCAACTAAAACAAAAAGAGAATACTTTACTTGCAACTAAAACAAAAAGAGAATACTTTACTTGCAACTAAAACAAAAAGAGAATACTTTACTTGCAACTAAAACAAAAAGAATACTTTACTTGCAACTAAAACAAAAAGAGAATACTTTACTTGCAACTAAAATAAAAAGAGAATACTTTACTTGCAACTAAAATAAAAAGAGAATACTTTACTTGCAACTAAAATAAAAAGTGAATACTTTACTTGCAACTAAAATAAAAAGAGAATACTTTACTTGCAACTAAAATAAAAAGTTGCATATTTAATCTGAACAGTTCATTACTAAACAACATATAAAGAGATTTCTAAGGAACTCATAAATTTAATAAAATTATTCATGAGGAACAGGAATGTATCCATTATTAAAACTAGCAAATACATGCTCCCTCCGGTCGAATATTTTTGCTAGGCTGCCGCGTCAGAAATGAACGCTCATGTGTAAACCCATGGAGCCTCAGTCATAATTCTTGGGTGGTTAGACGTTGATATTGTTTGTTTATGACCAAGAATATTTTTAGATGAAAATAAAGAAAAAAAAAATTTCGAACATACCCCGATTTTTGTATTACCCTCCCCCATAAATAGAAATATTTTTAGTTTAAAAAAAAAAAAAAGAAAATATTTTTTTGGACCCCCCCCCCCACCCCCATATAGGAATATTTTTAGTTAAGAAAAGAAAAAAACAAATATTTTTACCCCCCCCCATTTTTTTTATCCTCCCCCATACATATTAGTATTTTTAATGAAAAAGGAAAAAACCAAAAGAAAAATAGTAAAAAAAATCAAATACAGCAAACACGATTAGTTAGTTAAATGCTCTCGAGAAGAAGTTTACCTAAATTAAATTCATTGCAATGTGTGTGTTTTTTAAAATAGTAATTTTTAAATCAATTTTTATTTTAATTAAACAATTTGATTTAATAAAATAGTTAAAATCAACAATTTAAAAAACTAAATACAGCGAACAGTATTTTTCGAATCGGAAGAAAGGTATACCTGAAATAAAACAATAAAAAAACCTGTACTCTTTTACAGTAGGACCTGTGCTAATTTTGACCATGACACAAACCCTAACCCCCACTTTGACCCTAACGACGGAGTCAAAGTTAGCGCGGGTCCTATAGTGTAAAAGCACCAAAAATCAAATACAGTGAACACGATTAGTTATGTAAATGGTCTCGGAAAGAAAGTTTACCTAAATTAAATTTATTAGAATGTGTGTGTGTGTTTGTTTAATGACCTTTTTTTAATTAAACAATTTGATTCTAAAATCAGTTATATTGTTTTCCAGTACAATGTGTTAGTTTCTTTGTTGACAGAAAAGAAAAAAAATCACATCTTTTATTTTAATAAATAAAACATGGAATAATAAAAACAGTTTGTAAATAAAAGCTTAACAGTGTAAGTTAAAGTAAAAACGTTTTGTTTACATTTTAAATTACGCGCTCGTCTTGCGATTTGACGGAGGGAGGTAACCATATCAATGGATTAACTACGCAACTCATTTCATATGTATATATATATATAAATAATAAAAGAAATAATTATAATTTATAAGTAAGATTATTACCGAGCAAAATGTGGAAATCTGAAGAAAACAATCATGATTGTATATTTGCAAATACTAATTTATTAGAAGTTGAAAAGCAATTGATTATGTAAATTGAGGAATGCGCATAGTGTTTACGGCGGTTTTTGTAGTAGTATATAATGAAGCTAGCGGACTTAGTAAATAGTCATACTACTCTGATGGAGCTTCGGCTTCAGACAGACAGATACATAAACTCCATTATTAATAGATGTATCCATTCTATTTGCGCATTTAGTGATGAAAATGTTATTTCAAGCATGACAGCCCAATGGAGCAGCAGACCAATAAGACAAAAACAAACCTCTTATAAAAATGGGTGGATGCATGTAAAAATGATATTTTAATTTTAATCGTAACAATCCTATCGTTTTAGAGAGAATATATGTAAAAATAATCAAGAAATTAAAACATTTCTTCAATGAAGACATAACAATTGCATGATGGTCATTTGGAAGGAAGAAGAGACATTCAAGGTGAACTTTAAAGCATTACTTCTCTACTTATTATATTTGGCATTAAGTGTGTTTTATTTCAAGTACATTCAAAAAGATTGCAGCAGAAAAATAAGTTGAACAAACTTGCCGTCTCATTTACACAATAGAAGAGAGAAAGTTTAAAATTATCTGAATAGTATTTTTTTCCATGTCCTGTTTATTTTTTTGTAACGGCAGTGTCAATTAAATGCAAGTGAGATTTTTACAACAATAGACATTGAAAATTGGGAATGGCCTCTCGTGTGAATTTGCAGTGGATTCATTCAATGTATCAATGTTTTAGATTGTTTTTGTCAAACTTATTGTTAGTGTGGAATGTTACAGAATTTTGGTGGCTTGTTCTTTTTTTGTTATATAGAAATACTTGTTTCAAACATGAGTAATGCTTCTTTTTTTCTCTGCTATTTTAAATTTTCTACATTTACCAGGTCTCTTTCAAATTTAAGGCATATGGTAATCAAGTAAATAAATCTTTGATGGTTAAATTTACTCGTCTGCTCTTCTTCAAATCATCCTGAAATCAGCAGCAATTCTACTTACACTTACAAACATCAATGGATTATGATTGGATAACAACCAAGCATCACCATTCTTATGTAAATTAGTGCCTCAAACTATTTTCTCCAAAATACCAATTAGTAAAGAGTAGGAATTGGTTAACAGACAGTTTCCAACTTCAAGGGGGTTTACTGCTCCCATTGCACTAAACTTGGGATCTTGTTTTCTGTACTCCACCCAAATCTCCTGATCACCAATAACAAGCTGGTAACTGTGCCCTGGTGGTCATTTGAAGGATAGCTGCATCATCCTCTATTTCATCATTGTCTGTCACAACCTTGTGGGCATTTGTTGAACACCCACACATCTATTTCTTCACTAGATGTATCATAATAAACAAGTCATTCTATAGGCAAAATAAAAATTGCTTTTTTGTCCAGCTAGAAAATTAACATGTAACACAGTAAAAAAGAACATTACTCTATGTAACTTGGCGGTTATCATCTTTAAAAAATTAAAGAGATCATAAATAGATTGGATAACTTTACATGGTGTGTGCAGTATTTCAGTATATATTTAAATCTAAGCCAGTTGTAAGCCTAATAGCAACCATATACCAATTGATAATGCAGTAACTATTTCTGAAAGTATATATGGTCTAATGAACACAAATTAAATATGCTCCTAGACTTGGAGAATCAAACAACTAAATTAAGAAAGTTCCATGGTTTTAAACACTCATACTTGGCCAACATTTCCAAAGGCAGCCTAAATCTCTTCAGATAAAATACAGTATGCATAAAACCAGAATTATCAAAGACAAAACCTATGTCTGCTTGTGTAGTTGCTTATGTTGGTAAACCTTCCCTTTTTATCCTAACATGGCTTCTAATTGTAAACCAATAACAACAAAAACAAGACATTTTGGACAAGATAAAAAGACATAATTGAAAACCTGTTGCAACAGGGTATTATTGAATCTATAATTACAGAAAGAGATTATGTATTGTTTTTTCGAGACGATTAATCAATTTATGTAACTTGAAGGTTATCATCTTTAAAGAATAAAAGAGATCATAGATTGGATAACTTTACATGGTGTGTGCAGTATTTCAACTGCAATATCTGACCATGAAAACAATTATATTTTCATGAAAATGTGTACAAATATTCTTAAATTGTTTTATCTCAGTTGTATTCTATATAACTGTTTTCAACATCAATGACTGCCTCAGAAATGAAATAAGTGGTTTTATTCATTTTAGGCATCATCTTGACGATTGTGGCCTCTTGTGAATCTCTATTGTGGGGATATTCATTAGGCTTCCTTTCTTCAATGCTACACACATAATAATCCAAGTGATTTCAATCTAGTTTAAGTCTATAAGAGAGATGTGAGTGAACAATGACGAAAAAAAAAATCTGAAATCGAGATGAATTTTCCAACCTAGGAGCTATAAAAACCAATATACACATGAAATTTAACATAAAATGATCCCCCATTTTTAGACCATTCTAGCTTTTTAGGGTATTAACCCTGTCGCGGTCTGTCCACCACTTATCAATGCTTACAAACATTACCCAACTCAAATATACCTTCAAAGGCGAAGGCGTTAAGCCACGCCTCTAAAAAAACAAGAACAACTTTGCCCTTGTACTTTTCTACTGAGCAGCAGTCGTGGTAAATTTCCACTCCTTAACTGAAAGATACAAATTGGTCGGGTTTACCATCACCCACACAGTTCAGCTTCCTACATCACTTTCGCACCCTAATCCAAAATATCATCATCTAAGAAGTGGCCGGGATTTATGTAAACACAGTCAACTAACTTTCCAGCTATTTTGTCCATGATAAATTCGGCAAGGAATTAATTTCAGTCGTTTCTTTAAGCGCTGATGTAATGTTTCTTCCCAGAGATACATACGGCAGCTTTTCCTTCATCAGGCAGTTCAGCCAGAGGGTCAGGAGGCCCCCACCTCCGACTGTGTGGTCCAGTTGTCAAGCCAGGAAGCAGAAGAAAACACCAGCAATCAAACAGTCCTTTTCAGGGTCACACTCAAACTACTCAATGCAATTCACACGGCTGCCTGCTTCATTCACCTGACTCCAGCCTGCCTCTCCAGTCTCCTGCTCTGACCCCAGCACCTGATTCAGCTCACTCATGCACCAACTCCTTCCAGCGGCTCCTGCTCCAGCTCCTGCAACACCTACTTCATCTCCTCCTTTCCTGCAACCACTGCTCCAGCTCCTGTCCCTTGTTTCAGCAGTACCATGTTCCTGTCGATCTAGCCCTTGGCCACGTCCACACGGACCTACCTGAGGCATCTCATTACACCTCAGGGACGTCCACGTCAATCTCTGTGTTACATCATCCCATGCTGTCCAGGTTCCAGTTTCCCCCAATTCCTGCTGTCCAGGTTCCGGAAACATCCTTCCTGCTGTCCAGGTTCAAGCTTCTTCATTCCAGCTTTTCCTGCTTCCAGTGATGTCATGCCTGTTATTTCAGCTTTCCTTCTCATGTTGTTACCTTTATGGTAAATAAACAATTCTTTTACACTGTTCATCTGTCTTTGCCATTGCTGTAATTTGCCTTTGTCTACTTTCTTAGCTGTAAGATCGATCACCCCAGAGTAGTTGTACTGCTTAAGTGTCGCATCTGGCATTGCCCAAGCGTCCGGACATAAACTCCCTAGGTGACCGGACCCTGCAACAACCCTCCAAAATTTATTGCTATGCGAGATAAATTCTGTGCTTCATACTAAAAAGGTCGGAAAAAAATTACCCTACCATTAGCCCTAAGTCGAATGGCAAGCCCAACCCTTTAAAAAAAACCTTCCTGAACCCTAAGTTTGAGTGACAACTCATTAAAACCTCTGTTAACTCTATTACTAACCCTAAGTTCAAATAGCAAACCCTCATACAAAAACATCGTAAAATCACACGTAATTGCTTAAAAAATTGACCCCGCCTTCCCCCAAAAAATGCACAGAATTTATCCCCTAAAGCAAATAAAAAAGGGGTCAATGCCTTAAAACACTAGAATTTCCAAGATATCATTTTTACATTAAATTCATGTGCAGAACAGATTGCTTACTTTTAAATTCTAAAATTGTTTTTTCTTTTTTCGGTACATAATTGCCTAAAAAAAAGAAAGAAAAAAAAGAAAAATAGAACCTCATTTTTTTTTTTTTTGAGTGGGAAGATGATTTAACGAAGGGAGTTAATCTACAAAAACTTCTTTTTTTTCGTACTGAAAGTATCGACCGATATATTTTAACTTAATTTTTTGCTTTTAATTGCGCTAAATGCTGTTAAAATGAGCTTTTTCTGTAAAATGAACGTTCAAAGCTTATTTTTGTGTGTAATAACATTTGAAACCATTAAAAATATAATTGATCCAAGAAATAGACAAAAAAACAAACAAAAAAAAAACATGCCATTAGCATGTGGGGGAAGGAGATAAGTTTTAATTAAACAAGTTTTTCACCTTCCCTTACCCATATCGTTAATCATATTGAAGAGAGAAAGAAAGAGAAAGCGAGAGAGAGAGGAAGAAAGTGAAAGATAAAACCAACCAAATGGCAAGGTTGTAAAGCTCTCGCGATTTGGCAGAAATCTGTCTTATTA
The DNA here is from genome assembly GCA_963556195.1 of Sepiola atlantica. NCBI lineage: Eukaryota > Metazoa > Mollusca > Cephalopoda > Sepiida > Sepiolidae > Sepiola > Sepiola atlantica. Next base: position 48,536,116 of record OY744544.1, read on the forward strand.
AAAAATAAAAGCAGATTTAAGCGGAAACCGCTAATTAAAAAAAAAAATTTTTTTAAAAAAGAAAAGAAAAAAAAAACAGCAAACAACTGGCAACAGATTTAACCTGCAAATCGATTTAAACTTGAATATCTCCTAAAAGAAAATCATGTAACATTCACACACCCAGTTAATATAGAATACGATCAACTAACCGGAGCTTCCAAACAAAGTCCTTTTCTTGTTCTGACAACTCTGAGAGCGGATCACGACTGACTAACTCCTCTAATTGCTTCATTTGTTTTTCATCAGGTAGTCTATGCTGCAATTAGGAAAAAGAAAATTGGATCAATGTGAAAAAAAAGAATTAAAATTATTTGATTTAGTAAAAACCAATGCACAAACAATAGCTGTTGTATGTACTAAAAGTGATTTGAAATGTAAGAATTAGAAAAAAACAGAACATTAATCTATTTGCAATAGTATTTAAGAAGTAAGGTATAATAATTTTCAAGAAATCAATCAGGTTAGAAAGAAAATAAATCTGGTATGCATGTGACATCATCACTACACAAACATAAGGCAGAGTAAATGCATGATTAGTCAGAAGAAAAGCAAATGCTTATATCAAAGAATATGTTGATTTGCAGCTTCAGATTAATGTTTCAGCTATGACAAATTCCAACAAAACTTATACAAATTTAAAAGGTGAATAATTACTTCTACATAACTATCCTGAGTGTAATCGTCTTGGGAATTCCGTCTGCAGTATTCATCAAATTTGTCCATATCAAATGTTACAGAATGCGTAAATTTGTCGAATTCAATGTCCAGACAAGGACAATCTTTGTTAGGATTTGAGCCTGATAAAAAAAATAAAAAGTAAAATTGTTAAATGTAAGAGAATTTGGTATAGAGTGTAAATCAACTTTTGAAATATATATTAAAGATAATGCAAAAAAATATATAAGTTAATATTTTTTTTATTTACAAAGTAGTAAGACAAATGAGAAAATTGAAATTAATTAAAATCTGTTAAAATTTACATGGTTGATCTAAGAAAAAATCTTTTTAAATCTGATTAAAAATAAGGAACTGCGCCTCGCACGGTTGGATATTTTTCCTCTTCTGCGTTTTGTCACATTTTTTACACTACTTTTTCAGTAAAAATGTTATATTTTTGTTAAAACACAAGATTAAGCAATGAAATTTGCCATGTAAGTGTATTTTTGTACAAGGAATCAAAATATGCCATTGAAAATCTCCAGAAATTAACAGTTTCTATGTAATCTGCAGTAAATGCACATAAATTTGCTGCAATATCTTAAAAAGGGAGAACTCGAAGTTCAATTGTAATGCATTTTATGTACAAGAAACTAAAATTTAATACTAGGACTGTCTTAAAATGAATACATTACAAGAGTTCAAATATTTTGCATAAATTATAGATTCTGTACAATTCTATTTCAAGATTTCTTTAAAAAAATAAAGCTTAACTTTCATAATTATTGGCAGATATTTTAAATGTTTGAAATTCCAATTACTTTAACATACGCAAACATAGGTAAATGAGTGTTCAGATGAAACTACTTTCAGTCTTTCATGTAAGATTGACTTTTTTTTTACATTTTCATTTTTCTAATTGCTTAATTCAATAAGTTCATTCAGTAAAATAAACTAATTTAATCAATATTATTTACTACATAATACTTCATAGTGAAAATTTCAGTGTCATTCGGTCAAATAAAAAAATGTTGATATTATTGTATTTTAACATATTCCGCTAAATCACCCCCCCCCCACACACACACTTTTAAAAATATGAAATTCTACTTTGTTTAGGCAAGTAAACACCATGAAAATCTTGGTGGAAATGAAAACAAAAACATTTTTGAATTTATGGTGAGGGATCAGTTTTGCATATAAATTTAATATAGAATAATTCCCCATTTCCAAGCCCCACTATAGCATTTTAAGGCAGTAAATCCTGTGCGTTCTTTGTGTGTGTGTGGTGGGGGATCTGCTTTTTTTAATGTGTTTTTAAGAGGGTTTTTGTTTAAGTCTGACCACCCGGACTTAGGCTTCTGTGTGTGTGTGTGTGGTTTTACCGCCTGGACTTAGGCTTCTGTGTGTGTGGGAGGGTCCTGACCACCCGGATTCTGGCTTGTGGGGGGAGAAGGGCATATTGCCACCCAGACTTAGAGTTAGGGTAAGGTTAAAGGAGTGGGGTGGGGTGGGGTGGGGGTGGGCATGCAAATCGGATAAGTATTTTTTTTCTCCATTTTTTTCAGCATGAAAAGATATATAAAAAAAAATTGGGGGGGGATAAGTGCCCGTAAAAGCTAGAATAGCCCGGAAATGGGTATCATTTTACATTGAATTTATACGCAAAACTGATCCCACTCTAAATTGTTTTTTTCCGTTAAGTGTTTTAGGGTGTTTACACGTAATCACCTAAAAAAGTAGAATTTTTTTTTTAATTGATGGCTAGAAAATCATTTAGACTTAAAGTTCAAAAGTCTAGTATTTGAACTCCTAAAGAAAAATAGAATTTATATTTTATAAACGAACAACAAAATGCATCAACTTTTTGATAATTGATTTATTTGAAGAATACTCAGAAGCCGAGCAAAAAAATAATAAAAAATTAAATAAATAGCATATAAACGTAGTTTGTTTAGTTTAAATTTAAGTATATATCATATCATATATATATATATATATTCTGATAACAGAATAGCCCTAACTAAACATTTAAGAACATTTTTTATATTAATATTTCCAAATTTGTTCTGGAATGCAAATTAAAAAGTCTTTTGATTATAGCTGCTGCTGCTTACTGATATTATAACTATTATAGGTGATACTACTACTGCCAGCCAAAAACAAATTGTTGACTTTCACATTGGAATGTAAACTATTTTTTCGGATAAGATATTTAAAAGTTAGGGTTCATAATATGTTCTTTTCAGAAGGTTTGGTACGCATCATGTTTAAGTGTTTTCTTGGACATAACAATAAAAGAATGTGTCACTGTTTTGTACTCCTACCAGGATTAAGGGTTTTATCTCTCCTAATTGGTTTCCAAAATTCCTAAGAGGCAGCATAGGGAACTTTTAAAAAGCACTCCCGTTATTCACAAAAGTTGTGAAAATGACCTGTTAGCGGTGTTAACATTTTCATTACTTTACTTAAAACTCTTCAAATATATCATATAGATTATTACTTATTGATCCATATCAAAGTATATTCATTTCCAAACAAAATGGTGGTATTTTGAGAACTTAAAGTGCTTTGATTTTTAAAATATGACTATTTTAGTTGCACCCCCTTGAAATCTGTGCGGATCCAAAGTGTTTTTATGGTTGGTGGGTACAAAGTAGATATTAAAAATATTTAAAGAGAATTAAGTTAATCTGGTGAGATTCTTTTGTTTTCGACAACCAAGTATCAACAACAACAGCAAGCCATGTGAAAACAAACTGTACCATACCGAGATCATTCAGTGAATAAATATCACCTGTCTCAAAAATTGACCAGAATCTTTTGTGATTGATAGGACATGTGATAAGGATGACTGGAAACAGACGACCAAACATTGTTTTTGGAGAAATGAAGATGAAAACTGATGGAAATGCATTCATCACAACATCATCTCAAACAGTAAGCATTTTACAAGAATCTCTGCAATCAGAGCATTATCAAATCAGAAAACTCTGCAAACGTCAAGTTCATGAAGCAAAGCCTCATGAATACATGCAGGATATTGACGCACTTTTTTTGGATAAACCACTCTAGGATTGGTTATAGATACCACAAAAAACAAAAAAATTTTTTTAATTTTATGGTCAGACATTATTTGATTGAGTGACAAAATATAGAAAAAATAAAACAATTACATAATATTGAAATAAGACCAACACAAAAAAAAGATTTACAAATATAAAAATGTTGCAGTGAAAAAGTCAAAGATTTATTAAATTAAGCAAAAATTTCAAACCTGGAATTCCAATCGGATTGAGTAAATCATCCATTCCTTGAGGCATTGGCCATAAATGAATTCTGCCTTTATCACTAAGTAATCGATGATTAAAATCAAACATCTGTAAATTGCCCCATGCAAGAGCATAATCAAACTTGCAAAGAAAAAAGAAAAAGAAATGAATTGAATGAAAAATAGAAATCTTATAAACAGAAAAAGGTTTTCCATCAATTACATAAATAAAAACAATATTTGTCGTCAAAATTGTGATAATCGATACAAATCTACTAACATAAATATTATTACGTAAAAGAATTTTGTTCCCTACAAATCTCAAACTCAGCATGCAGTCTAATTGGAAAAATTCAGTAGGTTTCAACTAAAGTTTCTTAATAAAATGCAATGTTAAACAGTTTCTTTAGGTTTTTATTTTATTTCACCTGACAGAAGTTGCATTGTTTTTTGTTTTGTTTTTCAATAAAGTTAAATTCAAAAGAAAAATCACAGTTCAATTAAGAAACAATATTTTTGAGAATTAAGTCACATAAAAAAAAAAATATCATCTGAAGTGTGATGTTCAATCCCGATATCTAAGCATCTGAAAATCATGGCTGTCATTCAAAGAAATTTAATCTGTATTTGAATGACAAAAAGCCAATTTTTTTCTTCTAATGTCTATAAGAAAAAAGGTTTAAAACAAAAAAAAAATTCTATATTATTAGAAGAGTATAGAATGGGGAGCGAATACATTTTCATCATTTGAGAATCAAACATTTAATTAGAAATTGGCTTGTTTTGAAAATTAACATATTTTTAAATGTTTTTTTCAAGACAAAATTTCTTTTTTTACTGAAACTTATTAGCATCTAGATTAAATAAGTTTTTAGATGTGCCCATCTAAACATTTTAGATTGGTAAAGTAATTCCTGTAGAAAATTCCTTAATATAAAAATGAATCAATTAAACAAAAATTTCAAAATTAAGTAGAATTACACTTTAAATTAAACGTAGACACATCATCAAACTGATGTCTTGGTTTATTTAGTATCGACAAACAACCAATTCCTTTTATTATGAGTTAATTCTGTGAATGTGTGCAATGTGTATGAAAATTGAAATGTGTTTCAGAGACACACGGATAGGTGGTTTACCATGTCCTTTTAGATATGGTGTCAGGGATGCAAGATGCATAGTGAGCAACATAATTTTAATTATTTAAAATAAGAATCTAACAATACAAATAAAAAAATTTAAATGTACAACATTCATAAGTCAATAATTGCAAATAACTATTTTACTAGCTTTGTTCTATTCACCAGTTTCATTTTATCATTTCTTTCACTTCCTGTGGAGGAGGGGGGTATGAATAGTGTACATATGCTTGAGGAATGGAACATTCATCACATTTGTTTTTCTTTTTTATTTTATAATAACAAATAAGTAGCTAAGTTTTAATTTCTTAATAATTTCATGATTTAAATATTGTTACAAAAAATTTAATTAAAAGAATTTAGATTTAACATATAGCAACTCACATAATCAAAATATAACATCAATGTTACAACTGCAGCTCACACGATTTCACAGAAGATTTGACCATTTTATCTTTTATAAAAAAAATCAAATTCCAAGTTATATTGCTGATTCAAGGAGATCACTCATTGTTTCCAACGACCCATCTAGCCGAAGGGCCAAAATATAGTGTTGCTGTTCACATGACCACTATTCATTAGGATCATTAAATGCTCAGACACCAGGTTTCAGTCCTCAGATGACATGAGTTGCCACCCATGGCAAACAGGTGATCTCATTGGAGGGGCTTAGCGCTCCCTCTGCGCATGTGCAGTCGGCACATTCTACAACCCCAGCAAACAGGGGAACCATCTGAGAGGGAACCAAGTCACTGAAAATGTCCGCAATCCGTGCATATCAATCAAGAAAACATCTACCAATTTGTTCAGATGCAACTATGAATAATTCCAATGCCACAAATGAATTGGTAGAAAAACCTCTGTACAGAGCATCCTCAAATCTTTTTCTTCCTCCTGGCTCAGTCGCTGGAGGACTGTAAATTTGCCCCACCCAACAAAGTGGCAGAGTGTTTGAATATATAGTTACTCAGATCAATTTTAGGTCAAAGTTGGCATCCACCATTGAGAAAACCTATCCGAATAGAAAATATATACGTACTCGAATTCAAAATGTAACAACCAAAATAATCAGAATCCAATATATAAGAAATTTAAATGATTCCAATCAATAGAGGTTGAAACTAAATAAACCGAACATGATGATGAAAATTAGATTAACGTCTGTTTTACATGCTGGCATGTGTTGGACAGCAAATATATATGTTGATGATATAATAATTAAACTTGCAACTCACTCCATCCCCCAAAACAGCAGCCATGTTGGTTTTTTTTTTTCATTTATGAACACATTGAAACTAGTGTTAATGATGGTTCAAGGAAGATCGCTCAATTTTACATTTTCTCTTTCCTTTAACGACAAAGCTACAAGCTGAAATGGAATTAAAAGCAATAATAAAATAGAAAAATATTTGCTTACTTTTTCTCTACGTTCTCCTTTCTTTCTTATGCCATCCTTTCCTTTCACAGTAATTTCTTCCTAAATCAAAAAATATTAATAATTATCAGTGAAATATCAATACAAACTAGTTTTTATCTTAAAATGAGTAATAATATTTAACATATCACAGTAAGTGTTTCTTTGTGTCAGAACAAGACAAAATTAAAATTTTACACTGCTAAGCCAAAATGAAAAAAATCCAAGTTATTCTAATGTCCATAAAACATTAAAACTTCACTTTTACAATATTATTTTGACATTTAAAAAGGAAAATGAAAATGAATAATACAAAAAGAAGTTTCTTCCAAGTATTGAAACCATTTTAAGAATTCATATTTTATGGTTTCTCTTCAAAAATGTATCAAAATATAAGTTATCAGAATTAGTAAAGCTAAAAAGAAAATATTACCTTTGTCTTTCTTCTCTTTGCAACAGAGCATATTGATAAACATAGCCGAGCACTTCGTGGTACCTCCGCCACAAGGATATCGTATTCCAACCATTGGTTCCAGCGAGGATTCAGAGAATCCACACATTCAGTCTCTTTGGTTGGACAAAGCAGTTCTGTACCATGGAAAAGACCAGTTTTCACATAAATCTGAAGAGAGAAAATTTAAAATCAAAATAACAATCGTATCAGAATAAAATGCTGCTACATTAAAATCAATCAAAACACCAAATATGGAAATCAAAAAACAGATGTTGTTGCCAATATATACACAATTTAACATGTGAATGTAATATGTTAATTTTGAAAGCATCTATAATATGAGATTAAGTGAAAACAAAAACAAACAAAGCCATTAACACTAATAAAAAATGCATTCAGTTCTTTGTTGTTCAAGAGCTTTTGGACTAACATAAGATTTTTATTTTATTAATATTGAAAATTTCATAAAAATCAGGATTCCCAGGTTTCTGGTAATTATTTTAAAGCAAGAACAGGTCTATTTGTTTACATAGGGACTCATCAAATCACACTGCAACACTCCACTCTCTCATATAAACATATATATATTAAAATATGGGCAAAGTTCTTTTGAAAGCATCTTTTAAGAATTTAAAACTTTGGGAAAAAACCAGGCAAAATGCCCCTAGAAACCACGTATACTACTTTTCCCAAAATGTTAATACCCTATAGCGGCCACATGCTATTAAAAGCTCATATATAAGATATTTCTACATCGTTCAAATAACATCGGACAGACATTTCAATAACACCACGAATAAAGGACACTTCTAATTACAAAAAAAAAAATAGAATTTAATCTTTTTTTAATTGATGGCTAGAATGTAATTTCTGAGTACAATTAAAGTTTGAAAGTTGAGTAAACCTAAGAAAAACAGTAGTCACTTTTTAATAATCAATTTATTTGAAAAAGAATACTTGGCAGTAGTTTTTTTTTTAAATAAAATATTAATATCTCCTGATAACAGTATAGCTAACTACACATTTAAGGACATTATCGACATTCATATCCTTAATTTTTCAAATTCGTTCTAGAATGAAAATTAACAAAAATTGCTAGTCTTGTTTACAGTAAAACTGCTACTGCTTACTGATACTATAACTATTACCTAACGGTCAACGAAACAGTCAAATATGCAAATGAAAACAATATTTTTCAGATATAGTAATTAAAAATTGCTACTACAAAAGAATAAAACATACAATTATAATTTTAATTATTTGATTGATTTACTACTCAAAGTACAAAATATATTCATTAAAAAATGTTCAATACTTGTTAAACATAACAAAAAAAGATTCGGTCAGTTTTTTTTTTAATCCTCCATCTTCATCTTTTTTAATGGTTTTCTAGATTTCATGAATAAATTCCTCATAGAGTGGTAGCAAACTTTTAAAAAGCACCCCATTCATCAGAAAAGTTGTGAAAATGACCTGTTAGCGATGTTAACATTTTCATTACTTTACTTGCTTAAAACTCTTCAAATATATCATATATATTATTATTTATTGATCCATATCAAAGTATATTCATTTCCAAACAAAATGGTGGTATTTTGAGAACTTAAAGTGCTTTGATTTTTAAAATATGACTATTTTAGTTGCACCCCTTGAAATCTGTGCGGATCCAAAGTGTTTTTATGGTTGGTGGGTACAAAGTAGATATTAAAAATATTTAAAGAGAATTAAGTTAATCTGGTGAGATTCTTTTGTTTTCGACAACCAAGTATCAACAACAACAGCAAGCCATGTGAAAACAAACTGTACCATACCGAGATCATTCAGTGAATAAATATCACCTGTCTCAAAAATTGACCAGAATCTTTTGTGATAGATAGGACATGTGATAAGGATGACTGGAAACAGACGACCAAACATTGTTTTTGGAGAAATGAAGATGAAAACAGATTAAAATGACCATTTCAGTAGAATCCCCTTGAAATCTGCTGATCCAAAGCGTTTTTAATGTTGGTAGGTATTGCTAATATATATATATATATATATATATATATATATATATATATATATCACTATGAGTACAGTTGTGGCAATAGAAGGAAAGATCAGTAGATATATGAAAAAATTGCTGGGTTTGCCTCCAGGATCGTCAAATATAGCATTATATAGCAAACAGGGCAAACTAAAATTACCGCTCAAGTCTATTGCAGAGGAATTTAAAGCTGGGAAAGTCAGGTTCCAGATGATGCTGAACGATTCCAAGGACACGGTGGTAAAGGCAGTACAATCCTCTCTTCAAACAGGAAGGAACTTAAAAGTCCGAGACGCTATAACTGAGGCTAAAGAGAACCTATGTCTCAAGGAAGTCATCGGACTCACTCGTACAGCAGGCCAATTATTAGTACTCGGCCCAAATATCCTTGGACCGGATGACGATTGGATGGTAGCCGCACATCTCCCTGGCTGGCGCAGTAATTACCCCAAGATTATTAATGAAAATGGGCAGACATTGTTCTATCGTCAAGAACAAGCAAAAGACTCATCTTGGTTGAATTGACAGTACCTTATGAGAGCCGGGTAGAAAAACAATACCAATACAAGATAGAGAAATACGAAAACCTAAAGAGAGAGCTGACCCGTGAAGGTTATAGTGTTATCCTTTGAGCCGTTGAAATTGGAGCACAGGGTTTCCTTGCAGGCTCTCTGTATCAGCTCCTAAGCAAACTTGGAATTAAAGGTCGAAAAAGAGCTGAAGCCAGTAAACGCCTCAGAGATAATCGAACAATGTGCAATGTGGCTCTGGGCAAAAAGGAATATCACATTGTCCACTGTATAGTTATCTCTGTGAGAGAAAAACATTTTTTTTTTATATTTATTTAGTATTTATAAATTATCTCCCTTGAACCATCTGGATTATAAGTTACCTCCCTTGAATCATTTCTCGGTATTTAACGTTAGGAATTTTATTTATTTATTGTATTTATTATTTAGCTATTTTATCTTTACTTATTTTATTTTATTTATTTATTCTCTCTTCAATATAAGAGAATGTTTTCATGCAACAAAGATGATTAGCCGAAAAACAACAGATGAGATGCTAACAGTCAGTTGTTTTGATTTCATTGAACAGTTCACTAGATTGAAATGCGATTCAGATAATGGGGCCTCACATCAGTGAGGGGGGGGCCAATACGCGAAAAAGCCGTCAAGAGGAAGGACCCGAAACAGTGCGTATTCTCTCCTGATGACCAGACATTGCCTGGAGGCCGAAAAGGACTATTCCACAAGTAAAACTGCTGAGGAAAAATGAATATAAGGTAAGCTGTTTCTGTAAACAACAAATTCTTCTGTTGTCCGCTCGTTTCATAGCGAGTTTTTGCTACTGTTGGAGTAACTAGTTTCAGGCTCGATGAGCACAAGATACATTAAAAATAACAACTCCCTTAACACGCTTTTCTCCCACGTTGCACAACACAACCACTTATTCAATTTTGAACAGGCTAAAATCATTAAATATATATGAAATAAATCTCTATGTAGACTACTTGAAGCAGCACTCATCACAAACTACAACACCATCAAACAACAAAATGGTTTCTATAATTTATCTACACTAATTAGCAAACTCATTATGGTGGAACAAAAATTAACATCAGAACCTGGATAACCATCCCATACTATTAATAAAAAATACACAAATAACTAAAACATCGGAATAAATAAAGACACTCACACATAAATAAACTGATTAGATTTCATTTCCATCTCTTCTCACACTTTTATATACATATTGCACATGCATACATTTTTTAATGTTCATAATTATATTAATGATATTTGGTTAATAATACACTAATAATTAAATGGGAATAAATACATTCACACATAATTTAAGACACTATGAATATTATATCCTCACTCTTTTACTTATATTCACATATTACATATACATACACTTGTATAATCATAAATACTTTTAATAATTATTGATCAATACACAAATAAAGAACTAAAAAAAACACATTCATACATAAATTAACAAGTTATATTATTTCCAACCCACTTTTACACATATTTACACATATTACAAGAAATTTATTGATTAATTAATGAGACACAAATAAAGTAATCAAATAAATAGGAATAAATTAATACACCCACACTTGAATAAACACACATTCTGATTAAAAAACAAAAGGTTTTGGTATGATGCCCAGCCCCCTCTCTCCTTATACCAAAACCTTTTGTTTTTTAATCAGAATCTGTGTTTCAAATAAAAATCTCCACGCTTTTACATTCATATAAAAAATTATAATTGTTTTTCTTTCTCTTTTCTTTCTAATTCAGAACATAATAAATTCAGACTTCCGCCCCCACATCCACTATCGGCCAAGCTCGACTGTGACATATTTTGACCCAGACAAACTCCCTAGCTTAAAATAGATATGGGAATTTAATAAATCCAAGCCGTCAACCCATTCACTTTCTCACGTCCATTGAAATGCACAGACTGCTGGTAATAACGGGCTACACCAAAACTGTGGTTTTCATTTTTTGCTGATTTCTCATCCACAGCCATGCGGAATTTTGGACAATTTCTTGCAAATCAAAATTAATATCCGTATGATTTTTCTGCATTGTTTCTTCCTGAGGAAGTCTTCAACAAAAGACGAAACGTTGATGAATACATAAATAATATAGTTTTTGGCTTTCCTTTTTCATATATATATATATATATATATATATATATATATATATATATAGGCATTTATAAGAAATCTAAACTATTTTTCTGACGTTTTATTTTTAGATTTATGTAATGGATTGTGAAATATTTTTCTGGTTTCTCTATTAATGTGCTGTTGTATTTATATAGTTACTCACAAAGCTATGACACCTTGACAGAGGGATTAATAACAAATATTAATTTAAATAAGTGCATACATAAATAAACTGAAATGCATTTTAGTGCATGTAAAAATCAGTACAATAATTTTTGTAAAGAACTATGATTTATATTTTGTGTGTGTGTGCTTTTTGGTTGTGTATTAGCATGCAGACAATATTTTGGCTAGACTGCATTTTTACATTTAAGTTTTTCTTTCTGTTTACAATTGTTGTCAATTATTTTCTCAATTTGCCTCAAATAGAGATCTTTCATAAATAAACAATTGCAACAAACTATTTTTAAGGAGATACAAGTAAACTTATGGTTTATTCCTTAGCACGTAGGACATGCATATTGTTCAAACGTGATTCTTCTGTGCTGGCGTTTCCAGCTAGGATCAAAGTGCAGTATCTTTTTCCATCTTAAGTCAGAGGAGAAGACAATTCTTTTAATGCTATGTGGTTTCTTAGAAAATAAATATCACATTAATTTCACTAGAATGCATTTCAGTTTCTTAGAAAACAAGCCATTTTAATGAATTACTCCATCAAATTCTATTTTTCTGGCTTTAATTTACTATTCCTTATGTATTATTAAAACAAAATTAACTCCCAGGCTACGCCAGATAAGGAAAGCTAGTCACATTATATAATACAACAAATTGAAGACTTACTTAATCTCTAATTGATCAGAAAATTTAAAATTATTTTTAATACTTTCGATGACGTGCAATTTTTAAATAAGGGTGTTATTGGCAGTGGCCTGAAAATATTGCTGCAATTCTACCCTTTTCTTATATTCAAACGTAAATTCTGGAAACGTTTACAAATATTTGTCTTTATAGTATGTATACCAAAAGATAGAGAAAAACGATGTTTACGGGTTAAAAAATAATATATTAATTTATTTAATACTTTATAGTAAACTGTAACAGATTGAATTTTCCAACCATGAATTTGCCTTCTAGCAAATTGAAGATTTATTCAAGCCCGATTATTTTTTCAGAAAATTATAGGAAACTATTGTAAGTGTTTTTTTGCTAAAATATTATTTTAAAATGAGAGTATCACTAAGAAGAGCATAAAAAAAATTGATTCATTGTTAAATGCGTTAAAATCATCACTCTGGCAGTTTCTAGTTTGTCATTAAATAATAATTATAAACATTATTTTATAACTTACTAGCAGGACACGTGTCCCGGCGTTGCCCGGGGAAATATAACAGCCTGATTTTAATTTTTAAGTTAAATAAATAGATTCAGAAAATAAATCATTTCACTGGAAGTAATTTAAGTAATTAAAATAGGATTGATGTTTTACCTTCTGGTGCCAATATGTATAGACATTGTGGAGAGCCTACCCTTGAACATCCTACATAAAACTGCCCATGGCTAAAGCAAGGTGAAGTCAAGTTTAGACCAACCACTGCCAATGATTGTCCTTGGGCATTGTTAATTGTCATGGCAAAACACAATTTAACTGGGAACTGAAGCCTTTTAAATTCTATTGCAGAATCCGACGGAATAATGGGTATTCTGGGAAGGAATGTCAGTTTGCTCCTTGCCACACCAGTTAGTATTACAGCTTCTATCACATGAGGTTTCATGCGTTTAACACACAGTCTCGTTCCATTACATAGCCTTGGAACATCAAGATTCCGGAGTAACATAATTGGGCATCCAGCTTTCAGCTTTAATTTGTGTGTTGGCATACCAAGCAATTCTAATGAATTTAAAAATTCTGTAGGGTATTGTACAGCCTGGTCGTCATCGAGAGTAGAATCCACAGAAGTGAAAGTTTGTTTATCACCTGGAATTTCATCAAGCAGTTGTTGATTGATGACATGTACCATGTCATTTTCAGTAGCTAGAATTGCTCTCTCCGTTAGCCATTCAGGATGCACATAGTTTTCGGCTATATTTGGATAAACTTTGCTACTAAGTTCTGTGAGTGATGAAACAATTGAGCCAATACCTGGAGTAATAACAATCTTGCCATTGTTGGTTGTTGCAAGCTTGCCATCACCTATTTTTAGGAGGAGGGAGGCAAACTCACCAGCCATTGGGTCACTATTGAGATGTACACGCATGTTTGTAAATAACGTTACAGTCTTAATGTACTTCCACAAATATGACAATTTAATGCAAGCATTAAGCTCGTCAGCGGGACTTCCACGTGGAACAATAGGAAGCGTTTGTTGGAAGTCACCTGATAATAAAAGTAACTTTAGCTGGATCTGATCCTCTTTCTATTTGACAAATTGGATCAGCATCTTTTGTTAAGGATAATGGCAACTTAAATGTGGAGTGAGCTGTTATACCACCAGGAAGAAGAGTGGTTGCAATGGCAGATAATGTGACTGCCACAGCTATTTTGCCTTCTGACCTAACTTTAGCAAGAATTAACTTGGTAACAAATGTCTTTCCTGTACCTCTGGGTGCATCAAGGAATATCAGGCCACCTTGCTGATCTTCTACAGTATTAACTATAGTACGAAAAATATGAATTTGCTCATTATTTAGTTCGATTTAGATCGATTAGGTGAGGTAAGACCCAATTTTGTCAGTGTTTTACCATTCATCCTATAAGTCATAGCTTCTATATGTACTAAAGCCATATTGAAGATGTCGTCTGAAAGTGTTATATCAACTTCAGGCTGTTTATTGCATTTCCTAAGAAGGAAATCTTCAGTAAAAGCTTCTTCAAGTAGTCCATGTGCACTACATGCATCCCTGAATGTAGTCATAACTTGACCATTGATCGTTTTTAGGTCATTAAAGCTCTGTGTACCTCTAACATTGTGTAGAAGCAGTCTCAAACAGAAGCAGTGAAATTGATTTGGATGCACGATGCATACCCTGCCCAAAACTTCTGTTTTTTTAACGCACGGATAGCCTGGAACTGGCTTACCCTGTAATCGTTGCTTGAAGACCTTAGTTTTTGTGTCCCAGGTATAATAAAGTGGAACTTCTGAGTACAAAAGTGTACATGCAAAGAAATCTGTTTGACACAATTTGAAGAAAGCTGTTAGAGTGGTTGAAGGTGGATTTGCAACTATCTACCGCAGTACTTTCAGTAAAGTATATCCGCTGTCCATTTTCTAGATGAACTGATAGGTGAATAACTGGGGGATAAAAGTTAAGTATTCTCCAAATGGTTTCATTGGTTGATATGTAACGTTCCGTTTCGTACTCTTAACTTCATCATGAGCATTACTTTCAATTGTGAAGGTATCTTGATCACTACCTTTATTTACATATTTACAAATGTATTTTATTGATTTCACACTGTTGCAATATTCAACATTGATATGTGCATCAAAAATCTTACAAAGCAGTTTATTATGTGGTTCAATGCATCGGTTGTCTACAGGAACTGTTATGTTGCCAGGTAGGGTAACTGTCGTCTCAAAACCTCCAGCTAAAGGAGATAGTTGTCGATATTGTGGGTAGCCATTTGTATCCGATTGAGTTTCACTCAAGAAGTGTCTGGGATATCTCTTACTGCAGTGTCCATCTTTGAGACAGAGTGAACATCTGTTTATGTTTCCACATGGTCCATGAATCATATGGTGCCTAATGATATCATGTAAAAGATGCCACTGGATCCGGAATTTCCACACTGATAACTTAATCTATGTCAGAGGATCTCAATTTTTGTTGCACCTCCATTATGCTCCATCGCCATCTGAAATTGTTGGATATATACATTTTCTCTGTGAAGCATGCTTTGCAATGCAAGAACAATATCTAATTTAGTGTTTGAGAAAGAGTTATATCTAATCGGCCCATACATTTGCTCGCCAGAAGGTGAATCGTAACATAAAACGGGCAGCACTTTTCACGGCCACCATCGTCCGCCACCAGGCATTTGGCTCATGTGACTCAATCGCAGTCATTTAAAAATAGAGAATAGTGTTTATTATTATAAATAATCATATAATAGGCAACTCCCCCCCCCCCTCCCAATACATGTTATTTTATTTCGGTTTAGTTTTATTTGTTTTACTTTTCGAAATAGTAGAAGTAACGTTGATGGATTTTCCGCACATTCCTGAGTCTTCTGTCGATTTAAATATATTGTACAATTCGGTGTTTTATGCCCCCCTCCCTCGAATACAATATTTTTCTTTTCGGTTTATTTATATTTTGTTACTTTTCAAAACAGATCCACCACATCAACCTATCAATCCCGCCACACCCTACTGCTAGGCATTTGACTCATGTCACTCAATCGCAGTCAATTAAAAAAATAGCGAATCGTCTTCCTTATTGAAAATAATCATATAATCGTCATTTTATTTCTCCCCGACCATCCGAATACAATTTGTAATGCTCTGCAGGTTACATTAATTATGTGTGTGTTTCAGTGGTGCTCATTTTCCATTTGTCTTTTCAGCCAAAGAAAATGGAATTTCTATACAAAGATAATGTGGGGTGGGGTGATTTTAATGGGGCTCTGTAGGCCTATTTAATAAATCGCTGAGATTTCATCCCCCCCCCCTCAACATTGGATTAAAAAAAATGTAAATTTTCTCAAAGTATTTAACGTTGAGGTAACTTTTCACAAGGAAGCAATTGTTAGTGTAATTTATTTATTAATAATTTATAAAAATAATAATATTTATTTTTATTGTATGAAATAAACTGTATCAAAATAGTGAATAGTTATTTTGAAAATAAAAAGTTATCATTTAAATGAATAGCCATTAAAAGAATGGGAAAAATACGTGCGAAGGAAGAAGTAGGTAATGTCATTTGGCTAATCTATAACCTTTTTTTTTTTGCCGAACGTATTACGTTGGGTCAAATTCTGTAGAAGTAAAGTTTTTTGTTTTTCTTTTAGTAAGTAAAAACGTATTTGTTTTATCTTATTTTTTATAGTTGGAAGTTTTCATGTTTGTTATTATGTAATCGCTGTCCTTTAAGTGTAATAATGAGAAAAACGTAAAGGAAAAATGTATCTTTTCGGTTTGTTTATGTTTGGTTTATTTTATCAAAGTATTTAACGGTTAGGGAAGTTTTCCCAAAGAAGCAATTGTTATTGTATTTTAGTTAGTAATAATTTATAAAAGTAATATTTTTTTTTTTTTTTTTTGTACGAATTAAAAGTTTCTCAAAATAGTCAACAGTTATTTTTGGAAATGAACAGTTATCATTTAAATGAATAGACATTAAAAGAATGGGAAGAATCCGTGCGAAGCAAGAATTTGGGAATGTAATTCGGTTATTCTGTAACCGTGTTTTTTTTCTTAACGTAATCCGTTGGTTTTTTTTTTTCGTAAAGTATTACGGTGGGTAAAAATCGGTAGAAGTAAATTTATTTGTTGTGTTTTAGTATGGAAAACGTAATTTTTTTATATTATTTTTTAGAGATGAAATGTAATATATTTGTTATTATGTAATTGGTGTCGTTTATGTGAACTAATGTGAAAAACGTAAAGAATAAATGTATGTAATCGGTTTGTTTATGTTTTGTTTATTTTCTCTAAGTATTTAACGGTGATGGAAGTTATCCCAAAAAAGCAATTGTTATTGTATTTTATTTAATAATAATTTATAAAAGTAATATTTGTTTAATTATTGTAGGAATTACAAATTTCTCAGAATAGTGAACAGTTATTTTTTAAATGTTAAGGTATAATGTAAATGAATAGCAATTAAAAGAATGGGGGAAATCCGTGTGGAGTAAGAATTAGGGAATGTTAATCGGTTAATCTGTAACAGTTTGTTTTTTTTCTTAACGTATTCCGTTGGTTCAAATTGTGTAGAAGTTTTTTTTTTAAAAGTAAGTAAATCGTAATGTTGTTTATGGTAGATGTATAATGTAAATAGCAGAACAGGAACGGCGTATTACCTGAAATAGTCGTAGATCCGTAAGGGAAATCGGCATAACTGTTTAAGCGTAGTGAATGTGGCTGGCGTTTCGTGAACTGTACACGCTGTTCGAGGCTGAGAGTATGAGATTGCGTAATAGTATTTAACGGAAGTGACGTAGGCACATGTATTGAAGGGAGCGTCTGTTATATTTTCTGTGCAACATATGCTACTGTGTTGTAATGTGAAGACGGACGTAACATAAATAATAAGGTGTAAAATGTGTAAAGTATCTTTTGTGTAGTTGTGCCCGGTGTAGACTGGTAGCGTGGGAGGAGTAAAATGTTAGAGAGAAATGTTCTTGCTACTACCTCTATGGTGTCTGTTTTGGGGAGAGTGACTGATGGAGGAACGAAAGTAGTAATTTGCCCGAGGTGGATGTAAGAGTGTAGAGTTTGCTAAGAACACGCTCGAGCGAATAAGCTTGATGTTGTAGTGATTGTAGTAACCTATTGAGTTCAAGTTTATTTTCCTATTCGACGCGAAGGTACAGGGGAAAAAACGTCTTTACTTTATATATAAGATTGTACCAAACTTGATTATGTACTATTTAATGATAAATTTGTGTGTAATACGATGTTTGGTTGCAAACATACAGGCATTTTACTACAATTCTGATGTTTTGGCTGAGAATGTGCATTGCAAGATAAACTAATCATCATCATCATCAACCGGTTTATTTGTTGAATCAGACCACAATTAATCCTCTGATGAGGGTGGGGCCTGATTGTCTAGTCTCGAAATCTAAGTCTTCCTCTCCACTCCTGTCTTTGGCAAAGCTTGATGGAATCCATACCCATGGCCTTCCTATCACGTTTGACTATGTCCTCCCAAGTCAACTTGGGTCTGCCAGTGGTGATGTTCTCTGCTGGCACATTCAACTGCTGGACTTTAGCAATCCAGCCATCGCTACGCTCAATGTGACCCAACCAACGCAGTCTGTTCTTTCGCATGATGTCCGCAAGGCTTTTCAAGTCGACCTGTGAGAGCAGGGATTCAAAAGAAACGTACTGTTCAGGCCTCACCAAACAGATCCATCTGACCATTGCCCTGTCATTACGGTGCAGCTTCCTTAGTATGCCAGCAGAGACAGCCCAAGTTTCTGAGCCATACAACAGCACACTTCTGACACATGAGAAGTATACACGCCCTCTCGTAATTGTTGGCAGGTGTTTGTTTGTCAGGATTGGTAGCAGCTCTCTAAACTTTTTCCAGGCACACTTGCAACGTGTAGCTGCCGCGAGTTCACAGCCTCCACCTGATGACAGCACATCTCCAAGATAACAAAAGTCTGTCACTACTTCCAGCTTGTTGTCACCGGTATCCATCTCCGTCAGTGGTCTGCCATCTATTGGTCTTGTCGTGCCGGTGCAACGAAAGCACTTAAAGTGAGGATCTGCTTTGAGAGAGCCCTTTATGCCACTGCACCTTTTGTGAACCCAACCTGAACAGTGAGTGCAGATGATTGAGTTGCTGCCAGTTCCTTTCAGACATACAGCACACGGGTATTTTCCTGTTTTCTGTAGTAAGCTGAGGTTTGGACCTGCGATCATGACCTTAGTTTTACCCATGTTGACTCTGAGACCTTTCTCCTCCATGCTTCTCTTCCATCTATCCAGACGTTCCTTGAGTGACTGAAGTGAAGTATCAATGATCGCTAGGTCATCGGCATATAGCAGCTCCCACGGGCAGCCAGTATGGAATTCCAGTGATAGAGCCTCGAGTACAATGATGAATAGAAGGGGACTTAAGACAGATCCCTGATGGACGCCTACTCTAACCTCAAATTCGTCGCTGTAGCTGTTACCGACTCGTACCCGACTACGTACATTGGTGTACATAGACGTTATCACCTGAACCAACCACTCAGTAACACCCAGCTTTTGCAGGGCCCACCAGATGACCCTTCTGGGGACATGGTCAAAAGTTTTCTCCAAATCTACAAATGCCATGTACAGTGGTTTGTTTGCTGCTAGATGTTTCTCCATGACTTGGCGTATGATGAAAATTGCATCCGTGGTGCTCTTACCGGGCATGAAGCCAAATTGCATATCAGCAATCTGTATTTGTTGTCTGATCAGCTGTTCAACAACTCTTTCCAGGACTTTCATGACCTGATCAATAAGCTTGAGTCCACGGTAGTTACCTCTGTTTAATGCATCGCCTTTACCTTTGTACAGACTTACTATAATGCTGTCTTCCCATTCCTTAGGTATGCATCCTTCTCTGATGATGGCTTCAATCAGTTCATGCACCAAACTGGCCCCTAGTTCACCAGTTGGTTTGAGCATCTCAGCAACTATACCAGATGGCCCAGCTGCTTTATCAGCTCCCATTTTACGGATTGCTTCAGTGATCATCTCCTGGGTAATGGGGGTACTAGGATCTTCTATAGGAGGTTCATAAGTCAGCTCATCGGGGTTTCATAGAAATTCAACGTTCAGCAAGCGTTCGTAGTGCTGTTTTCATGACTGTTTTTTCGCTTCATCATCCAATGAGAGTTCACCAGAGTCGTAACTTATAGGGTTTTCACCCAAGACATCTTGATTGTCACGGCGCATCTGTTTTGCGAGCTTGTAAATGTCACTTGACTTGGGATTTATTTTGAGAAAAATCTCTTTATCGGCCTCTGACTTAGCATGGTGTACAGCAGCTTTAGCAGCACGCTTGGCTCCATTGTATGCTTCCCTACTACCTCCTGTTTTCCATGCTCTGTAGCATCACCTCTTCTCTCTAACAGCTTGATCAACAATTTCATTCCACCACCAGGTTTGTTTCCTCCAATTGTGCTTGGATGACACTCCACACACCTCCGTCGCTGCATCATTCAATCCATCCTTGAGCCTCTTCCAGTGCTCTTCAACACTCACTGCCCGTGTATCCCGATGTGAAGAAACAAATCTCTTAGCAAATTTAGCCTGAATGATTGGATCCTTCAGCTTCCACAGTTTTATGCGTGGTGTAAACTTGTGTTTGCATTTGCGAGAAGCTTCTGCCTTGAGATCACATAATAGCAGATTGTGTTGAGATACACATTCTTCACCCAGGCTGACTCTGACATTTGTGACACGTCTCCTGAAGCTGCGCCGGAATAGTATGTAGTCTATCTGGGTCATGATTCCTCCAGATTGGTATGTAACTAGGTGTTTAGGCCTCTTTTCGAACACCGAGTTGCCAATCACTAGATTATTAGCAACAGCAAACTCGAGTAGTCTTTCTCCTCCAGCATTCCTCATACCAATAGCATGTCCACCATGTACTTCTTCATAACCGCAAGGAGTGGAACCAATATGTCCATTCTAGTCACCACACACAAGCAGTTCCTCAGTACTAGGTACAGTCGCCACTAGGCTCTGCAGCTGTTCGTAGAAGTTGTCCTTTGCTTCCTCGCTGAGTCCAACTTGTGGAGCGTAGATGCAAACAATGGCAAACACTAACTTTCCAACAACAAGACGAACAAATATTATCCTGTCGGATATTCGCTTCACCTCAAAAACTTTCTCCCATCACTTCTCTGCCACCAATATTCCCACTCCACCTGTCCCTTTATCATTCCCAGACCAGTAGAACTTGCAGTTGGTATCCCTCCCGACTATTTTTCTCACACCTTCATTTCTCCATCTCGTCTCTTGTAAACAACACAAGTCAATCTTCTTTCTGGATATTGTCTCCACCACCTCATTTGCCTTTCCTCGCATGGTTCCAACATTCAGAGATCCAATGCGAAAAAGTTCTGGATGTTCGTATGATTTGCAATAGCCAGACCCTGAAGATCCACGCATCCTGGGATCTACGAAGCCCAAGACACTACCAGCAGCATTAGTGCTACTGGCACTGCCTTTCTTTTTTCCTGCTGTATTTCGACTAGACATTGTATTTAAGGCAATTTTACGGCTGGATGCCTATCCTTTACCAACTTGAACACTTTTGGCAGTCCAAGACGTCCACCGTTCCCATCTAACTAGGGCTGATGTCGTTTCCACTTAAGCATGTACAAATGTCATACATTACCAGTGAGTTGCTTAGCAAGATGTTGTTGGTGAAGTATAAAACAAGAATTCCACTTGTATGAACAAAATAGTGACACATAAGTGAAGATGAAACTAAGTAAAAAAATATTTTTAAATTTAAAAGTCTAAACAGTTTAATCGAATTGAGATAAACAGTGTAAAAGAACTTTTGAAAACACTGAAATCAGTGAAATGGTTTGTTTTTAAATATCAAGTATTGTTTTTTATATTTTTAATAATTTTGAAATGGTGTCCTTTTGTAAATAAGTAAAAAACATTTAATTAAAAATCCAAATTTTTAATGTTAATCAGTACATAATTTTTAATTTACAAATATTATTGCTTTTATAATGTAGTAAATATTTTTTGCAAAAACCTTCCTTGAAATGCTGAACCAAAATACATCTGTTTTTATTGCAGATGGAGAAAAAATAACATTGTTTTAATGACATTTTCAGTACTTTGGAATGTATAGAAAACAATTTTATTTTTTTTTATTAAATCTTTCAATAAAACAAAAATCATTTTCAAAGTTTCCACATTTCCGATCGAAAAGAAAATTTGTTTTCAATATTGAAATTATGATAGGGGGAATGAATGAAAAAAATATTTTAGACAAGATTTCCAGTAAAGTGCAAATTCAGAATAAATTATTTAAAATTAATTTCGACTATCTAAAATTAGAGAATAAATGAATTGGGGGAAAAAAAAAGAGTCTATTCAATCGAGGATTTTTTTTTCTGTAGCAGCAAGCCATGAATAATAAACTTAAAAGTATAAAAATATATTTATGGCTGGCTTACAGAGATTGTGACTTTTTTGACAAATTGGTTATCTAAAAGATTGTTTCAAACAACTTAAATCCATTCTTAGTCATGGATTTTCTCCATAACAGTTTAACATTTTACATGAGAAAAACAATATTGTAATCACTCACCTTTCCTTCTCCTTTAACATTAACATATGCTGCACTGTTGATTTTAATGCGGAGTTTAGTATTGATGGCCCAAATTGGGATGGTTTCTTGTTTGTCTATATCTCTCAAAGCTTGAACACCTACAGAGAGATTAATCATTGCAAATACAAAATTAAAAGGATTAAAGAAATAACAAAAATAAGAGAAAAATAGGAATGAATGAAAGTTATTATCTCAAACTTGTACCAATATTTATAGCAAAATTTATTTTATTATTAAGTACAATTTCACGGTACAGAACTACAATTAGAGAAAAGCTTAAAATGAGCTTAATTAGTATGTTAATTTTATAAATTTACTGCATGCAAGAAAACGTTAATATGTAAAAATTGGTTCAATCCAAGAAATTATTTTAATTTATGATATAATAACTCATTACAAGATTGTAAGTTCCTTATTAAACATAAGTTGGAATAAAACAAAATTTTTATTATTCCATTATCTATTCATATAGAAATACTTTGATATTAAAACAAATTGATGACTAACCTTTTTGTACATATGTTGGCATTCGGAATATATTTTCAGGTATTGCTGTATAAACAGCTTCTTTTGTTTGTAACATGAGTTGAGGGATTTTCTCTCTTGCTATGCATTCTCTAATGTACTACAAGAAAAGTTGGTCCACAAAAGTTAAAAATTTCATCTTTTTCATTTATTTTTTTTAAATTATCAAAAAAGAACAAAGGAAAATGTTAATTTGTAAAGTGTCATTTTAAGTTATGTGCGTGATACCATCACAGGGTGGAACTGAGCTAGTGTGATTGCAAGAATTAGGAGTGGTTGGAGTAAGTTCAGGGAACTTCTGTCATTATTAACCTGCAGAGCGTAAGCACTGTCAACCAAGGGAAGAGTCTATCAGGCATGTATACGCAATGTGATTATATATGGAAGTGAAACCTGGCCAGTAGGTGCGTTGTATGGTGAGAAATTATATGACGGATGTGTATCGTGAGTCTTAAAGACAGATTTAGTTCTGATGACCTCAGAGGAAGATTAAATTTGGACAGTATTGGGAGATGTGTGCAGAAGAGTAGACTTTGATAGTATGGCCATGTTGAAAGAATGGATGAGAGTTCTTGGGTTAATAGATGTAGAACAGTTGAGGTACCAGGTTCAGTTCATAGGAGAAGGCCAAGGAAATCATGGGAGAGAGAGAGAGAAGATGAATAAAGACCTGGTCAAAGATAGGCTAATTTGGAGTCAATTTCTTAAAGCCGTTCAACTCATACAAGCATGTTAAACGGACGTTAAACAAAATATGATGATGATTTGTTATAACTTCATTAATTTTAAGTTACAAAGGCTTAAAGTTAATGGATCAGGTCCTGAATGTGGTTGAGAAAATAACTGAGCAGAAAATGAGAAGTCAGATAAACATAGATGAATTGCAGTTTGGTTTTATGCCTGGGCAAAGTCCCACTGATGCTATATTTATCCGGAGACAAATGCAAGAGAAGTATCTTGATAAGAAGAATCTGTATTTTGCTTTTGTGTATTTGGAGAAAGCTTTTGACAGGGTGCCAAGAAATATTGTCTACTGGGCTTTGCATAAGTTAGAGGCAAATGAGTGGTTAGTGAAGGTTGTTCAATAATGCTCAAAGTCATGTCAGAATTAACAGAACATTTAGTGACAGCTTCAATGTTAAAGTAGGAATACATCAGAGATCTGTACTGAGTCGGTTGCTTTTCTTTTGTACAGGTTGTCCAGAAGAGATGCTTTATCTTAATGATTTAGTGCTTATCTGTGAAACCGTTATGGTGCCATACCTATAACAAACATTTGGACTCTTCCATTCTCAATAAATACTGGAAGCATAGGCTTTCCAGTGTTAAAACCAAGCCCAGTCTACACTGGCAGACAGGACTGATGTACCACTTCTCTTGTTCCTCTGTTGTATATATTTTTCTCCAATTTTAACTAAACCCTGTGTCCGTGTTTTCATTCCAGACCCTAAACAGGGCCACAACAACTGGCAACGAGATACTTGAACTTACACTGGATCCTACAACAATTTGCGAAAACCCATAAAAAGGACCTCACAAGAACTGGCTACAGTGTATTCGAACTTACACAGGGAAACAACAATAATGATTTTTTCTTGAGAACCTTAAAAAAAAAAAACGACCGGTGACGTGGGATTTCAAACTTACAACTGACAACGTGGTTACAGTAAAGGATTCAGGAGAACCGTAAAATAAACGGGCAACAAAGTATATAATATACTTTGTTGCCCGTTTATTTTACGGTTCTTTTTTTGGAGAAAAAAACAAAAAAAAACTTGGAGAAATCAACTACAAATTCACTAGATGACGTCCTAGTTGTAAAAACTGGTTTACCGGTGGAAAAAAAAAACATGTAAAGACCAACTTATTTTTCTCTCATTTGAAGAAAGGTCAGTGATTTTTTTTTTTTAATTGCTATTCCGACACTGTTGTAAATTTTAACAAAGGAATACATGATTTTTTTTCTCTCTCCAAAGAGAAAATGACTTCTTCCGAAAGAAAGAAAAGAATTGAAACCATACTTTTATTTTTTCTCCGTTGACTAAAGTGCCAATCGCAATTATCTACGACTACGTGAAAAGCCTACTAGAAAAAAAAAGTGATATTTTTGTCAAGAGAAAATAGGTTTTATACCCTTTTTTATAACTAAGATTACGTCTAGCAAGCATAATCTAAAAGAAAGAACTTTCTATGAGCTGAAAGGAAACATTTACTTTCTAAAAAAGGAAACACTTAAATTATGGAAGACTTCAAAGTTACTATAACAGAACTGGTAAAATTTCAAATGCAACAGCAACTAAAAAAAGATTTCAAAAGCTTCTAGAACAAAAGAAAGAAGCCGACAACAGACTACAAAATACAGAAGAAAGACTTCTAGAACAATAGAAAGAGGCTGACAAAAGTCTTCTCGAACAAAAAAGAGAAGCCGACAAAAAGATTGAGGTATTGATGTAAACAATATCGCATAGGGACCGAAAACGATAATGCTTTTTTCGCAGAATGCTGTGTGGAGTGCAATTGACAACTTCACATATTCCCCTGATGAGGATAACATTTTTGCTTTTTATTTTAGAAGATATGAAGACTTATATAAAATAGATTGCGAAAATTGGGCAGACTCTAAAAAGGTTTGCCTGCTACTTCGGAAATTAGACACCACCGAGTATACTAAGTTCGTGGATTTCATTTTGCCCTGAAAAACTAGCGGTTTGACTTTTGCTGAAGCTGTAAATCTTTTAATGGAATTGTTCAGCCCAAAGACTTCTTTGTTTCACAAACGCTGGAAGTGTTTAAACCTGATAATGAAGATTATTCAACGTTCACATCAGTCGTCAATAAACACTGCAACGATTTTAAATTAACCAAACTTAGTGCTGATAATTTTAAATGCTTAATTTTCGTACAAGGATTGGTATCAGGAAAAGACACTAAGATCAGGCGTAGAATTCTAAATTAATTAGAAAATGACCAGCACTTAACAGAAATTAGCTGAAGATTGCCAGAGATTCGTAAGTTTTAAGCAGGATTCAAAAGACGTCGAAGAGTCGGGCATCGCACACATACGAAAAGTATGTCAGAAATCGAAATTCAACTCTCATCCAAAAACAATTCAAAACAAAAAAGGGATTTTCATGCCTCAAAAACAAGCCAGCCCTATAAAAATAAATTACTGCCGAGCCTTTGTTGTCGATGCGGGAGCATGCATTGAATAACAGATTGCCCCTTCTGTTTTAAAACCTGTCTGACTTGTAACTAAGTCGGACACAAAAATTTGCATTGTAGAACGATTAAAGGAAATAAAACACGGGTAAAATCTACAAAGACTATCAAACATGGCAGCAAGAAGATATATTCAGGTCAAAATCTTAAAACATAAAACTACAATTGGATTCGGGTTCAGGCGTATCAATTATCAACGCGCTTACGTGGAGAAGATTGGGAAAACCGACCATACTAAGAACTAATCAAATTGCCAGAACAGTGACTGGTAAAAACATAAATTCTGAAGGTGAAATAATTACCAACATTACTTTTAACAAAAGAACAAAAAAAGAAAAAGTTTACATTTTAAAAAACAAATAATTTATTAGGCGTAGACTTAGTCTATGCCAAATAAATTATTTGTGTGTTTTTGTTTTGTTTTTTTTAAATGCAAATTTTTTCTTTTTTCGTCTATTCAACTATTCAAACTATGGGGATTATCAACTAAGATTTCTAGCCAGAAGAAAATAAACCTGACAACCGAGTCAGAAAAACGAAAAAAAGATTTTGTTTCAACCATTAATAATCGTATGAAATGGACTCAAAATAAATTGTCGGCAGAAATGACAGAAATTAAATCACATAAGGAAACAAAATTCATGCTGAAAAAAGCGTATATCAAACTGAAATAAATTAAGTCTAATTCTTTGGATAACCAGCTGAAGGTTAATAAGAGTGAACTCATAGTTAAAGAGCTTCAATCGCTAAAGTTAGAACTCAGAGTTTTCAGAAGAACTATAAAAGATAAGATGACTTGTCTTGAAGTAGAATGTTGAAGCAAACAAGACACTTTTTTTTTTGATTTAAAGATGTGTTAAAAAATCAGACATCTAGATTAAAAAGCTGAAGGATATCAAATCTAAATTTGATAGAGGCTAACAGTTCTCTCATAAGAGTCGCATAAACCAAATTAGGGAACGACTATCGGAAGACACCGACAGCACTACCCAGGAAGAAGTTATGGTTACCAGATACAACACTTTCGACATACAGCTACTTCAGAATAGCATCAATCCAAAAAGGAAATGAAACTAGACTCTTGAGGATGTAAGGCTTGAGAGGGAGGTGTTATGGTGCTGTACCTATAACAAACGTTTGGACTCTACCATACTCAATAAATACTGGAAGCATAGGCTTATCAGTGTTGAAACCAACCTTTATCTACACTGGCAGTCAGAACTGATGCAGCACTTCTCTTGTTCCTCTGTTGTATATATTTTTCTCAAATATACTTATCTAAACCCTGTGTCTGTGTTTTCATAGCGGCCCATAAACAGGGCCACAACAGAAACAATGGAAGATCTGCTTGTTAAGTTGGAGACTTGAAGAAATGCTATGAAAAGTAAAGGTCTGAGATGTTACCAAGACCAAAGTGATCAGTTGTTGTTGCACCAAAAACAGTAAAGTTCCCCTGCTCAGTTTGTGGAAAGGGAGTTGGGAGCAAGAAGTGCAGTGAGATTACTAGTAGTTTGAGACGATAACCAGTTTGTGTGCAAGAAATGTAAGACAATGAAGATGGATAATAACTCAGATGGAAAGTAGGACATTTGGATGGTGAGGCTGTTGAGATTGTCCAAAAGTTTTGTTATCTTAGTAATACCATTCGAGCACAGGGAGGAGCTGGTGCTGGTATGATTGCAAGAGTTAGGAGTGGATTGAATAAGTTATGAGAACTTTTACCATTACTAACTCGCAGAACGTTACCGCAAAGAAAAGAGTCTATCAAGCATATGTACAAAGTGCAATGATGTATAAGAGTGAAACCTGACCAATGAAGGTTAATACTATTTGTTACATGGAAAGAATAGATATGGGAATGATACGATGGATCTGTAGTTTTAAACACAGGCTTAGATCTGATGACATGAGAGGAAGATTAAATCTGGACAGTATAGGGAGATGTGTGCAGAACATAATTTGTTGGTCACATTGAAAGAATGAATGAGAATTCTTGGGTTAGTAGATGTAGAACAGTTGAGGTAGCAGAGTCAGGGCCAAGGAAAACATGGGAAGTGATAAGGATGGATCTAATAGAAAGAGGGATAAATAAAGACCTGGTCAGAGATAGGTCAGTTTGGGAGTCAATTGTTAAAAGCCATCCACCAGGTACCAGCATGTAAAACAGATGTTAAATCGAATGTGATGATATTTGTGAATACATTTTTATAATAATGTTCCAATAAACTTTAGCTACAAGCTAAAATAGCTACTTGAATATTCAACCATTTACAGTCTAAACTACACAATTTAGAGACCCAAAACATATTTTCTAATCCAGTCTTCTGAAAAAACTTAAATGATGAATCATATATATATATATATATATATATATATATATATATAAAGACAAAAAGGGAAATAATTAAACACAGGAAGAAATCAAACAAAATATTTACCAGTTTCGTTAGGATCAACAAAAGTCTTGAGAAAATAGTTCAATTTTTCTGAAGACGTCTGTTGATCCAAACAAAACTGGTAAATTTCTCGTTTGATGCTCTCCTCCTGTGTTTAATTGTTTTTCCTTTTTTTTTTTCATACATCTTGTCTTCACAGAATTATATTTTATGATATATAATGTATTTTATCCTCATATAGATATATATATATATAAGATTTTAAATTGATATTTAACATTATAATCGTAGCTACCTGGCATTGCTTGGGAGTCTTTTACGTTTGTTCTTAAACTTTCCTTTTAAATAGGATTTTGAAAGTTAAATTTACAGTATCATTTGGTAATTAAATAATTAATTGAACCAAATTGTTATAAAATTATAACTAATATAAAATATATATATCAGAAGCATCGGTTAATGGAAATATGAAAAAAAAAACCCCGAAAAAACAGATCAAAATATGAGAGATTTTTTTTCTTTCAAATAAATGAATAAAAACAATTATTAAAAAAAAAGTTCTCTTGCATCGTTATCTGGTTTCTGTCTTTTTCATATATATATATATATATATCATCATCAGATTTATTTTTAACAGGCCTTTGATCAGTCCTCTATAAGAAGGTGGGGGTCTGTTAGTCTTGATCGATGTCCTCCTCTTCAGGCAGTCGCAAGGATCAAAGTTCGCAATCTTCAGGGCTGCACAGTCATGTTTACACAGCTCATTCCAAGAGAGCTTTGGTCTTCCAGCCTGTCGACTTGATGCGATTGACATGTCTCTGACATGGGAAATCCAGCTGAAGCTTCGCTCGATATGGCCAAGCCATCTCATCCTGCCCAGTTTAAGTACATCAGATATTTCTTTCATGCCAAGCTTTGAGAGAAGAGTCTAGAGGTGAGTGTCATCCTCCGGCTTGACATGGCAGATCCATCTAATCATGGTTTTTTCGTTGCGCCGCCGTCTTTTGAGAGTGCCTGCCGATGCAGCCCATGTCTCGAAGCCATAAAGCATGACACTCCTCACACAACTGATCTACACCTGTCCTCTAGTCATGACATCCAGATGCTTATTTGTTAAGATGGGCAGGCGTTCTCTAAAGCCCTTCAGGTAGATTTGCATCAGGTAATGGCAGCAGTCTCACAATCACCATCGGCTGAAAAATAGTCGCCTAGGTAGCAGAACTCAGCTACAGTTTCCAGTTATATACATATATATATAATTATATAAATAATAAATGGTACGACACACAGTTTAATGGCGGTGACTTCCCCATAGTGTTTAGGTAAATGCTTCACCGTAGATAATTAAATTCATTCATTTGTCTTTATAGCCCAAAACAAAAATAATGTGTATACATTTATGAATGATAAAATGTCCCAGTAATTCTGATGAGATTCTGTAGACTGACAGTAAAGGCTTTGGACTGCAGTAACTTTGGTCGTGGTTTCAGATCTCACTAAAATTCAGCCAGGTTGAGGAGGCATATAGACGACAAAATGCGCATTCATGAATAATTATTATTATAAAGTAATAATTAGGAAAAAGTTAATTAAGAAAAAATATTAAGAAAATCTGAAAGGTGAAATGAATCCATAAAAAAAAAAAACTACATATGTCAGATTAACAAAAACGAATAAGGTCTGTTATTTTATGGTCAGGTAAGACGAGATAAGATTTAATTATAAATGGTAATATGCTTTAGTTCATCTAAATTAAGGTAGTATTAACTCAAGATCATTCACATAATTTAACGCTGACAAAGCTATATGATACCTTCTTAGTGTTATGTCAACATTAGCTGGCTTCGTTGGCTTGTTATCGCTTCAAAGTTTGCTACTTGAAACAAATATTTTTTTTAAATAAACATTTCATTCATAAGTTTGTTGTAAACACGAAACAAAAACTTTCACATTTATTCATACAATAGATAATTGGTAATTTTTATACAAATTTATTTATCTTTTAAATGTAAAGAGACGAAAAACAAAAGAAACCAATTTGCCTAATCAATGGTACATGTGTATGTGTGGAGGAGGGTTTTTTTTTTTTGGGGGGGGGGTCTTTTTTTTTTTTTTAAATTACAATTTAGAAATGGTTGGCAACTTGTTGAAAATGAAGTCAGTCTCCTCAAGAAAAGGCCAGAAAGGAACATTTGAACATAAACAATATTCCTAAAAAAAAAACTATTTGTTATATATAAATCAAAACACGCATTGAATTAAAAATAAAGAAAATTTGGCGTTGCTAATGACAATTTTAGAGAGAGAGAGCGAGAGAGTGCAAAAGTATGATGTCTCGTCGGTATATCTTTCTTTCTAGCTAAGATATATTAGTTTTTATTTAAATTACCTCCCTTGGAAATTAATGAACATAATTTAAGAAACTTTTGGAAATTTATCCTTTAAAAAAAAAAAAAAAAATTAAATCATGTTAATTAATTACTTTTACTATCGACAAAACTATTGTGTGTATATATATATATATAGTTCAGCAGCAAGTCATTTTTTATGCAAGCGTCATTAAAGACCACAAGTTTTCTCTCTTCACAATCTTTCTTGTCAATTTCTCGACGCGGCAAACGATTCTTCGGTTTTCGGGTGTTAATTGGTGGAGTATGGCACCTAACGTGTCGTGGGCCATTCCTCTAGCGCTTTCGGTCTCTCGACCGTCTTCAGGAGGCTGTGTCTTATTGTTACTAAGAGCCGTATTTATAGTTTTATTATTAGTTATATATCTATTAATTTACATATGTATATATATCTTTATTTATTTATTTTTTTTAGCTTAGGTGCCACACTCCACCAATTAACACCTGAAAACCGAAGAATCGTTCGCCGCGTCGAGAAATTGACAAGAAAAATCGTGAAGAGAGAAAACTCTGTGGTCTTTAATGACGCTTGCATATATATATAGATATATATACGAAAATAAACACCAAACATTAATTTATTGTAAACTGTTTTAAAAAAGTAGGCATACAAATAGGTGTCTTTGGTCTCTATTATATATACAGTATTTCAAAAGATGGTACATTATTGATTTAAATAAGTTTTGATGATCATATAGGTAGATAAATGAAAAAACTATAACATTTATTAATTTAGATTAGAAAAGGGGGGCTAATCACTTGCAGTGGGTCATTTTTCATTTTTAGTTATTGAGCAGAGAGTTATGCAAGGTAAACTCAAATTGCAATTAAAAAAAAATAATTATCAAGGTGTGCATGGCGAATGGAAAAATTCTAGAAAGCTGCGTAAAAAGATGAAACAGTTTAATGAAGTGTATGAACGAATATAATTGATGCCTTACTTTATATTGGCTAAGTGGGTGCTCCTCTAATAAGTATTGGTTACAGCCACATACTTTAAGGACATAGATGTTGCTAAATTGTCTAATGCACATTTGTTGTTGGTCAGCAGTAAGTTTCATACTGCGTGTACGTCTGCGAATGGCCTCGGCTATAACCAACTGAGGAGTGGCTGTGTGAGGAACCTTCACTGAATACTTTTGACGGTCGTCATTGTCAGACAAAACCCAAATACACACTATCACATGGTTAGATTCTGAAAAAAGAAAAGAAAATGCATATATCTCATAGATGCAAAAGTAAGTTAAAAAAATGAATTTACATGAGACATTTTATATATTGCATCAAATAAACATAACTTCAGAAAAAAATTGAAATGTCCATAAATGAATAATTTAAAATTAATAAAATTTAGAAGGTTTTTTTTTTAAATTAAAATCTTGAGAAAAAAAAACTTATCTTAATGTGTGTATACATTGAATACATTAGTTTTCTTATATTCTAAATTTATCTAAAAGTGCAAGGAACTAAGTCTAATTAACCAAAAAAACATAGTAATAAACAAGTTATTTAATATAGCTACTCTGGCTACCTTTGACAACATATTGCTTCCAGATTTGTATGTTAGGTGAAATAAAAAATTATTTTCCAAGAATATCATTTAGTTGAGCTTATTGAATACAATGATATAATGTATCTTGCTATGTATTTATGGTGTCTCTTTTTGTTATAATGGACAAAAGATAAAATTTCATAAAACTGTTCCTTATATATTTTAAGTGGGTAATGCAATTGTCACAGCATGTGGTATATTGTTACTTCAAAGAATATGCAGGTACCAGTAGGTAAGGCTAACATCAATCTATAGTATTCAAAAATCATGGTAAGGATCTTATGAGTTATGACCATATTTCTTGGCACAGGACAAGTTAAACACCCCCCCCCTCGTCCCCAATGATCTAAATAAACCAGTAGTGTGGTCTTACGACACAATGGTAAGTTGGCAAGGAAGTTAAATTTTACCTTTTAAGATAAAGACTGATCAGGACTTCCAATTGAGGTTGATGAAATGCTCCCTATGGCATCATTTAAAGAAAACCCTGCAGTGTTAGTTGAAGAATTGACAATGAAGCTTTTTTCAAACCATGCAACTGTTTGTCATTACCTTTAACAATTTGGAAGCGTTCCTAAGCTTGGAAAATGGGTGTCTTGTGAACTGTCTGAAGGCAATCGTAAATCGATAGTTATGATCTGCGCACAATTCATGAGGTACCCATGAATCTTTTCAAAATGGTGAAGATAACAAGGAACAGTTGTATGTAAAGCTGCTTTGCCAATTCTAAAATTGATATGGCAGGGTTTTCTTTAAGTGAAGTTTGTTTTGGTTTGGTTTGTTTTGCGGCATGTCAACGTCTTATTGATCATTTAATGTTGAAACATTAGTTTTTAATATTTACGTATTTTAATATTTTTTTTAAAATGTTTATGTATTTTAATATCATTTTTTTATGTTTATGTATTTTAATATCATTTTTTAATATTTATGTATTTTAATATTTTTTAAAAATGTTTATGTATTTTAATATCACTGAAAAGAGAAAAATGAAATAAAAAATTTATGATTAGATTTTTTTGAACAGTCCAACTTCTTTAATGAAGTCTAAGATTTTGGTCCAATTTGTGTCTTTAAACAGGTCCTTTAGATTTTTCGAGTTGTATTTCCTTCGGCTTTGTT
This sequence comes from Sepiola atlantica, assembly GCA_963556195.1. Lineage (NCBI taxonomy): Eukaryota > Metazoa > Mollusca > Cephalopoda > Sepiida > Sepiolidae > Sepiola > Sepiola atlantica. The sequence goes on from OY744544.1 coordinate 48,570,043, forward strand.
GTAGATCTTGACAGTCTATATGTTTGACTGTAAAAGATTTTTGACATGATACACACATTGGAGACTCTTCACCTTCCCAAAATGTGTGTAGGTAATATATGTATGTCCTATACGAAGTCTGGCTACTAAAACCTTTTCTCTTCTTGCCCAAGGGCCACTCATCAATAGTTGGCTGAACCTTGCGTAATTTATTACTTTGGCATTTATCCCAAGATTCTTGCCATTTTTCTTTGATAATACTGTCTATAGAAAGGTCGAAGATCAGTGTATGGAATCTTAGTATTAGTAGGTATCATGTTCAGCAATTCTTTTGCTGCTCCATCCACTTTTTCGTTTCCACGAATGCCGATACGGCTCGGTATCCAGCAAAATTTAATTGTACACTGCTTCTCGTAATAGATATAGGTGATCTTGTTTAATATTTTTATGATTAAAGGGTGATCAATTTTTTTTTGTTCTTCAGTGCTGTGAGCACCAATAGGGAGTCGGAGAAGATGATGAATTTATCAGTTCTACTATCTTCTATTACATTTAAAGCCAAGTATATGGCTGTAACTTCTGCACTGAAAATTGACGCTTTGTCAGGTATTCCGTATGGCATTTTTGTATCATCTAAGATAGTAGCACATCCAACTCTGACTGATTCTTTCAATCCATCTGTGTAGATGTACTTATAGTTAGGATGATGGTTTTTTTATGTTTTCAAATTCATCCTGAAATATAATTGGATTGGTTTTGTTCTTTGGTGTTATTGTCAAATCAAAGATACAAGTTCGTTGTTTTAATTCCCATGGTAGAATTTTAGAAATTATTCACTGATGTATGGGGCTAGAGTCCAATTCTACTTTGTTTCTAAGTTCCTGGATAGGGTAACCAAGGGGTCTAATAGCATTGATTTTTCTCTCAAACAGAATTTTATATTGTGGATTAAGCACACAGCCATAGGCAGGATTTAGTGAACATGACGACAACTTTGTCACATATCGAAGTACCAATTTTTCTCTCTTTAAATATAAAGGACCTTCATTTGCTTCAATATATAAGCTTTCCACTGGGGGGCGTGTGAAATGTCTCCAATGCAAGTCTTAGTCCCTAGTGATGAATAGTTTCCAATTGCTTCATGTATGACTTTCTGGCTGCTCCATATATATAGCATCCATAGTCGAGTTTGGATCTAACTAAGGATCGGTAGAGTTTAAGTAATGTTGTTTTGTCAGCACCTAAGTCAGTGTGTGCCAGAACTTTGATTAATTGCATGGCCTTATCCTATTTTGTTTTTAGATATTTTATGTGGGGTATAAATTTTCTATCAAATATGATGCCCAAGTACTTGTGTTGATCAACAACTGGGATATTATTCTGATTCAGTTTCAAGATGGGGTCATGATGGATCCTTCAGAGTTTGCAAAAATGTATACATTTTGTTTTGTCCTTTGAGAATTTTAATCCGTTTTCTATGGCCCATTTGTTTATTTTATTTAGACAGAGTTGGCGTTTGCGTTCGGCTGTGGGTATGTATTTTGATCGATAGCATATAAGTAAATCATCCACCTATAGAGTGCAGTCGATCCCAGTATTCATGTTTTAAAGATATTATTTATTTTTATATTTTTTATATTGAAAAGGGTGACAGACAGGATGCTTTCTTGGGGTACGCAGATTTCTTGTTCTTTTTGAGTTGAAAGTATGTTGCCCATCCGCACTTGAAAGTGTCTATCATTTAAGAAGTTGCAGATGAATTCTGGCATTCTGCCTTTAAGTCCAAGTTCCAGGTAGTGTCGTAAACCTTTTCGATGTCAAACAAGATTGTTATCAGGTGTTTCTTCTTGACAAATACTTCCCTTATGAGTGTCTCAAGTCTAATCAGGTGGGCAATAGGGCTTCTTTTCCTGAAGTCTGACTGATATTCTGTAATCAGGTTTTTGGTTTCCAAATACCAGGTTAGTCTCCCATTAATCATTCTTTCTAAAGGTCTTACACAGGCAACAGGTGAAGGTAATGGGTCGATGATTTATTGGATCTATATGGTCTTTTTTTGGTTTGGCTACTGGGATCACTATAGCTTGTTTCCAGTTTTTTTGGAATGCTGTTATTCATCCATATTTAATTATATATTTGTAGTTTAGGGATGGTTTTGGTAGTTTTTTTTAAAGAAATTGGCGATGAATTTCATCAGGGTCAACTGCTGTATCATGAGATTTATGTATTGCTTCTTCTAATTCTGTTCTGTTGAATGTTTGGTTGTATTTTTCTTCATCGTTTGACTTGAAGTAATTTTTGTTGTTTCTTCATTCTGCTTTATTATTTAAATTTTTTTTTTTTTTTTTTGATGAGGAATTTATTGAAAATTGTTCGGCTAGTTTGTTTGCAATGTTTTCCTTGTTGGTGATCTTTGTTATTGCAAATAAGATGTTTGATAGAGTCCTTGTTGCTCTTCCCTGATATTTTCCTGATAATCTCCCATACTTTTTTGGATTTGGTGTTTACATTTATTTTCAATACATAGTTTTTCCATGCGTTCCATTTTGATTCTTTGATAGTTTTTCGTACTTTTGCTCTGCTGTTTTTATATAGGTTCAAATTCTCCTTTGTTGGGTTATTTAAAAATTTTCTTAGGTTAGCACGAGTTCTTACAGCTTTTTGGCATTCTTTGTTTAACCATGATTTGTTGAATTTGAGGAAGTGGAACTTTTGGTATGTTCTCCTTTGCTGAAATATGTTATATATTCTTCAGTGTCAGTGTTAGTATCTGGTATTAGTTCATATTGGCATGAGTTGGGAATTTTCCCCAGTTTGCTTTTTGTAAATTCCAACAGGGTATTGTGTCATCTAGTTTTGGATTCTATTTTCCAGTATAATAGGGAAGTGATCGTTTCCGCATGTTTCATCATGGGTTCTCCAACTACAGTCCATGTATACAGTTGGGTTGCATATTGTTAAGTTTATTGCTGAGAGAGTACTTGTATCAATTGGTTTTGGTTTAGTATTGTTTCCATAATTTGGCCTCTTTTGTTTTTTTTTACTACCCCATAACTCATTATGGCTGTTAAAATCTCCCATTAGTAGGAAAGGCTTTGGTATTTGTTGAATTAAATTATTTAGTTCTGGCTCATCCATTGTTTCATTTGGTGATATATATAGTGAACAAAAGTTTATTTCTTCATGTAGTGTTGCAGTTATTGCAACTACTTGCATATTTGTTTTTAAGTTTATTTTGCTGTATGGAATATTTTTATTAATATTTAATGATGATCCACCAGTGACTATGTTTGATTTTTTGTTTATGTAGTTGTATGATGAGTAATGTTTTATATTTCTCTTTTAGGTGAGTTTCTTGTATGCAGATTATAGCAGGGCATAAAATTTTGAGTATTATTTCTTCAAGATTAATTTTTGCGCCTCTTATGTTTCATTGTAATATTTTGTTTGCCATGGTTTATGTTTCCTTTTCTAAATTTGGATTGTTGGTGTTAGTCAACATCCATGGATTCAGTATTTTCTTGTTTATTTTTTGTTTTATTTTTAGATCAGATCGTGATGTTGTGTTCTTGTTTTGTCAGGGTTGCTTCATTATCTTTTTTATTTGTTCTCTCTTGAGCCCGTGATTGTTTGGTTCCGGATGTGCCAGGGATTTGTGGTAGTTCTATTTTTGTTTTGTTTGATGTTTTGGTTGTTTTTTTTTTTATTTTGGTTTATCTCGGGGTAGGTCTTTGTATTTGTGATATTCATGATTGTGGGTTTGATTTCACTTATAAATTTTAACCAATCATTTGGACCCAGGTTCAGTAATTTTTTATGAGTATGTCATATTTATCATTTTTTTTTTTTCGTATTTTTTTTTTTTTTTTTGGTAATTTGTGCATAGCTTTTTCCCTTCATGTATGTGTCTACAATTCTCCTTGGTTCAGGAAAAGAGATATTTTGTTTTAGTTATTTCTTTTTCTTTCTTCCATACATCGCAGATTTTTGCATAGGCTGGATGATCTTCTCCAGTTTGAACAATTTCACCTGTTTATGCATTCGTTTGTAGTGTGGTTGGAGTTTTCTGAGTACATCTTCTGCATACTGGCCTATTATAACATATCTTCATCATGTCCGAACTTTTGGGATTTATGACACCAAAAAGGATTTGGTATGAATAGTTCAACTTTTTCTATTGAGTATCCAATTCTTATCTCTTTTGGCGCCTTTGGTGTGCTGAAGGTCATGATATAGGTGTTTGTTTGTATGATGTTTCCGTTCTTTTTAATGGACACTCTTTTGATATCTATTAGACCGAGATTTCAATTGTTTTTATTTTATCTATTGTGCAGCTGGAGAGTTCTTTACTTCGAATTACACCCTCTGACGTATTCATTTTTCCATGTGGATAAGATTTTTTTTTTTTTTATGGAAATTTTCCATTTTTAGTATAGTATCGGCTAGAGTTGGGCGGTTTTGAAATTTTGGTTTCGGTATCGTTTTTTTTGAAAAAAATTTTTTTACTATGGAAGCTATTCATTCTCTTGTGTGATGATTAGTTATTATTCAACGTTTAGTTGAATTATGCCACTGTTTCGATAATTTTGTGACTGAATCATTCTCCATGATATGAATCATATAAGTTTTAAGGTGTTGACTGTTGTAATCAAAGTTCTGATACCTTTTCAACAGTTAACTCGTTAAAACAGTGACCAAAGATTCATGAAAGATTTCTGAAGAATAAAACTGAGTTTGAATATACATTCTATCTAATTCTTTAACCCATCAGAAGCTAAAATATAACTCAGAAATGCAAGAAATTAAAAAACGAAAATTTATTTAAACAAACAAAATAATTTTACAAATAAAATTAAGCAAAAATGATTATGAAAATGAAATATTGTCAAAATTATTTGACAGATAAAAATTTTAATTTTTTAATAGGTGAAAATGTTTACAAGACGTGTCTTGTCGCGTAAAATAAACACACCATATACTTCTCGAATTGCCGGTGTTGACTGTTGGGATGTCTGTCATTTTGTGTGCTCGAAGTTCTGTCAACTGGTGCGTGTTGGGGGTTAATATTTGTTTTTAAGACAGGATAATAAAACTTTATAGACATGCGTAAAAGACTAGTAGTACACCCGAAAACCGCGCCAAAGGAAAAGGAAGGATGGTTAAAAAAAAGTAGAGATTATTAATTCACCTAAAGTCATTTTTTAAGCTTTAAGGTAATTTTAGTCATAGAATTCATGACTTGGATTAAAGTTTAATAATTAAACTTTCGAATAAATTGTCAACTCTAAATAAATACCATATTAACAATTTAGTAAAATATAAATCGTTGCATAGTCTACTTTTTGAATAACCCATTTTTGGGAGAGAAAACGGTATAGTTGAGAGATAGTTCTCTAGAAATGACAATTTATGTATGAAGTGGCTTTTCAAAAGTAAACAATGAAATGCCTAATGTTTAAAATAATTTTTAAAATCCGAATAAAGTGATGCTAGCATTGGCAACTACTTTTTTTCTTTTTAAATGTTTATACTCGCTCACTACTTTTCGTTTATTTACTTTTACAAGTATTTTTTTAAAATTTCATTTTAATAACTTATTTTTTTAGATAACTCTGAAACAAACAAATAATTATTTTACAATTTTGAGTTGAATCAAATAGATTTTCGACATCATACGGAACGCGTTTGATTTTTCTTTTTCATTTGAAAATAGTTTATGCTAAAAATACGATGTCATGTCTGTCGTATTTCTCTTTTTTTCATTTGAAAATTCAAAATGTTAATGATAAACAAACTGTAAACAAAGATTTCTTCCTACAAGTAGCAATACACATGAAAAAATTTAAATTGCTTAAAATATCTCAATAATAGCATATATAGAAAGAGCTTGATGATCTAAGAAAGAATCTTTTTAAATTTTTTAAATCTGACTAAAAATAAGGAAGTTATGAATATTTTTGTGCCTCACACAATTGGATATTTTCCCCTCTTTAAGACCATATGCGTTTCGTCACATTTTTTTACACTAGTTTTTCAGTAAAAATGTTATATCTTTGTTAAAACACAAGATTAAGCAATGAAATTTACCATATAAGTGTATTTTTGTACAAGGAATCAGAATATGCCACTGAAAATCTCCAGAAATTAATGGTTTCCAAGTAATCTGCACTAAGTGCACATAAATATGCTGCAATACCTTAAAAATACCATGAATCCATTAAAAGAAAGAAGTTAGAAAACTCAAAGTTGAATTGTAATACATTTTATGTACAAGAAACTAAAATCTAATACTAGGACTGTTTAAAAATGAATATATTGCAAGATTTCTTTAGCATTATTGTAGATTTACACCTTCTGCTAACTCACCCCCTTACCTCCCCAAAATATGAGATTCTACTTTTTTTATTTAGGCAATTACATGTTAACACCCTGAAAAACTTGGCAGAAAGAAAGAAACAAAAACAATTATTTTAGAATTTAAAGTGGGGATCAGTTTCACATAAAATAATCCCCCATTTCAAGGCTATTCTAGCGTTTTAGGATAGTTAATTATTTTTTCTATGGGAAATAAATCTTGTGCGTTTTTCTTGTTTTTTTTTTTTTTCTTTTTTTTTAGACGATTATGAGGGTCTTTGTGGGAGGAGGGGGGCTTACCACTTGAACTTCAGGTTAGTGGTAGGGCTAGGGGCAATTAAGTGTGAACACCCTGAAAACTTAGCAGAAAGAAAAAAAAACAATTCATTTAGAATTTCAAGTGGGGGATTAGTTTCACATATATTTAATGTAGAATAATTCACAATTTCCGGGCCATTCTAGCGTTTTAGGGCATTAATCAATTTTTTTCTATGGCAAATAAATCCTGTGCGTTTTTTTATGGGCGTCTGCTTTTTTTTTTTTTTTTTTTTTTTTTTAAATTTTTTTTTTTAGATGATTATGTGTGGTTTTAATGGGCTTTTTTGTAGGATTAGGGCTTCCTACTCGGACTTAGCGTTAGTGATAAGGTTAAGGAAGGGGTTTTGTTTTGGATGGAGGTTGCCATTCGGACTTAGTGTTAGGGTTAAGGGAGTTTTTTAGGGGTGGCTTGCCACTCATATTTAAGGTTAATGGTACGATACGTTCAAGAAGGCATTTTTAGTAAGTGGGCTTGTTAGTCGTACCTAGAGTTAATGGTAGAGTAATTATTTATTTTATAAATTTCACTAAAAGGCAAGAATGGCTAGGAAATCGGAGATCATTTTACATTAAATTTATATGCGAAACTGATCCCCCACTCTAAATTCTAAACTATTTTTTTGTTGTTTAGTTTTTTCGCCAAGACTTTAAGACGTAATCGCCTAAAAAAGTAGAATCTTAATTTTTTTTTTAAATTGGCGACTAGAAAGTCATTACTACTAGAAGTTCGAAAGTTGAGTGAAAACCAGTATTTTTTAAAGTATTTTTTATAAAAGAACCAAATAGGATTAACTTTTTTAATCACAAAAAGTATTTTTATCTTACTTTTAAAGAAGTTTATAAACGAATTTTACAAAGCTTTATAAGACGCTGCTGCTGATTGATTGTTATATCAGCAATACTAGCAGCCATTGTTGACTTTCGCTCAAAAAAAGGACAATATTTTTTAGGATAAGATAATTTAAAATTACTATTACCGAAAGACAAAACAACGTACAATTATAATTTTAATGCATAAAAAAAGATGAAAGATTAATTTATTTACTAGTTGGGTACGAAAAATGTAAGGATATTCATCTCCTAACAAAATGATGGTATTTTGAGCTCTTAAAGTGCTTTAGTTTTTAAGATATGACTATTTTAATAGAACTACCATCAAATATGTGATTGTCCAAACAGTTTTCTGGCCGATGTGTATTGCTAAGTACATTAAATGTTTTTATCATATATTTGTTCAATCTGTCCTCTTACTAATATAACATTTTTTGGTAATATTCAATTTTATTCAAATCGGAAAATCTTTTCAACCGTGTTTCCTTGTATATGGTGGCTTACTGTAGTAAAAACACAATACCGAACGGTTACGGTTTAAAAAAAAAAAAACCGATTCGGTATTCGGTATGGAGACGAAACCGAAAAACCGCGGTTTTTCGGTAAAACCGCCCATCTCTAGTATCGGCATATCTTTTTATTTTCCATCTCTACCAATATTGTTCCATTGTGTACATTTTTAACGGTTTTTGGTGTTATGTTTGTGGAGATTACCTTTTGGATTAAAAATGGAGATAATTTTGTTAGGTGTCATCTTCTGATTCCAGAATAATAAATCTGAGTCTGAGTAAGATTTTGTGTGTGGTCTCTTGGTTGATATGTTAGCCATCTATTTCTTTGTAAGCTTTCATCATCCCTGCTCTCCACCCGCTACAAAAGCCAATTTAATGGGAAATACGAGGTGGGGGGAGGAGGTGGACTCATTCGCCCTCCTGAAGGAAATTGTTGGTTTATGTTTTAGGCTTTGCAGAACATGATTGAGTTTTGCAAAGAGAAAAAAAAAACAATAAAACATCAATGCTTGGTGTATTTTGGGCCAGGAAGCCGATATCTTCAGACATCCTGATCTGGTAGCACCAGGAAGTCACAAAGAACTCATCATCAAACTCAACAGGACATAGTAATCGGTCTTCACCATCACTGGTGAAATTCTATTTCTGCACATTCTTTCATTCGAATATTCTTCTTTATAAGCTGAGTGAATATTTAAAGTTGTTTCTTTTTATTATAGTAATACTGTTTTAATCTCTAATGGATAAGGATGTAAACAACTTCCAAAATTTTAATACATGAGGATTTGCTAAGAATTTTTAAGCCAGAATGGATCCATTAAACAAGTGGTACACATGTAAGAGTACTAATGGGAATTTCCGTAGTTTAGTTTTAGTTGTACCCTCCTCACCCAGTACTAGGTACATGGTTTTATACTAAATATCTACTGCAAATAAATTTAATGAACCGGAGAATTTTAATGTCCCTAAAAAAAATAGAAACAGTATGTGCAACGCGTGTCTGAAATTTGGTGATTAAAAAAAATAATTGAAAATATTTTTTTAGAATTTAGAGTGGCAATCAAAACCGCAAATAAATTTAACGAACCTGAGAATGTTAATCTCCCTAAAATGATAGAAATAGTGTGTGCGGCATGAATTTAAATGGGACAGTTAAAAGCCAATTTATAATTTACTAGCAAAAACTACCCGTCCTCTGGGCGGCAATTACTGACGCTGTAGTCTTCTTTAAGGAAACCAAAGAAGTAATTTTCATTAGACATTTTGGTAATTTAGAGGAAATTAAAAAAAATAATGATTGTCGTGATGTTATTTGATATATTCCAATATGGGGGAAATATACTGTGCATGAACATTGTAAAATTTTGTTTTTTAGAAAAAAAAACAACAAAAAAGTTAATTGATATGATATTTAAGATATTCAACGTCGATAAATTTTATTTTGTTTCAATAAAATTAGAATGAATTCCCCATTAAAACTGGTTATATAATGAAATGAAACGTTGATTGGTCAAATACTCCACTTTTATATTACTGAGTAATTCTAAATTGGTACTTTGTACTTTTCACCTTCATTATAAAAAATAAAAATATGTAAAGAATATTTTAAAAAATACTTTTTTTTTTGTAATTTAGAAAGATTAGGAGGTTTATTTCAAGCAATGAATTGAAATATTTGCCGACCTCATTACAATTTTGCTAACATAATCCAACAGATTCATTAACCATTGCATCATATCCGATTTTTGCATTTGTATATGTTTCATCACATTTGATAAAAACAGGAAAACAGTTTTTGAAGAGGAACGTCTTTAAAACATTCAGTCACAGACATGAACTGTAGATGGGAGGACACTCCTTATACATTCGGTCAGCAATTGATGTGCTGTAATAAAAGCCTCCCAAACTTTAGTACTACAAATGCCAAATTTTTATCATCCGCATTGTATCTAGCTCTGTAGAGCCCATTAATGGGTCATGTACATTTGTCTAAAATGTATTCAATGTCTCTCATTCCATAATGCAAGTTTAACCAATGAGTCTTGGAATGTCATCATTGACAATGATTATGGAAAGAGAGGGTTTCGCCAATTTTCAAGATTCTTCTTTTTCTTAAATCATTTTTTTAAAATCATTTTTTTGCAAAATTTTAATAGCTAATAACATTTTTCTTTTTGCATGTTCTCAATTTGAGTACACAACTGATTATGTGTTAAGTACTTATTAATACATAATGAGCTAACATCCTTAATTACTGCTCATTCTTCAATGTTTCTTTTTTTATTGAAGTAGAATATTGTTAAATCAGCACATTTTTTGTTAATACTAGACATGCTATCAAAATCTCTAAAAAGTAACCTCAACGTGGCAGTATTCTGTAAAACAAGTCTCATGTAGCTGGAAGGGAAAAAAATGTTGTGTATTAGGTGTGTCACCTGAACAAAATTGCATTCAAGAGCTCCCATCAATTTTTACATCCCTATCAACCACATCAAATCAATGATGCGTGTCTGGTTAATCAATTTCAGGTTCACAGACTTTCTCAATTAAATCTTTTAGAAGTTTAGAAATTATGGAAGTAGCATCTTCCTTAACAACATTTTCATTTTCAAAAGGTGCAGTCTGATTTTTTAAAGCAATATAATTAGGACAACACTATTTTACATGTTTCATAACTTTGGTTTGGAGTGAAAGACAATGTTTGTTCAGGTTTACTTTTCTCAACCATTTTTTGTTCATTTTTGTATTGCTGTTTTTTACCAGCTAATTTTCAACATCGTTGAAGGTGGATATTTTGTATTACATTTTTTGTTACAAAACATCTGTTCTTCCAGATTCCAAAAGTACTTTTTATTATCAAACAGTTTAATTTACAAACCTGTTTTAATTAAAAAAAAAAAAAAAATTCTACTCCAAGTTTGTCTAAAAAGTGAATTAAATGAAGAATTAAAAAAATTTTTTTTAATTATAATCAAAATAAAATTCCTCTAGTCCATCTTTAGCTCTGTTGATAATTGATTTTTGTTACTATTCAAGTTTTAATTTTTTTTCTCAATTCACCTCAAACCAAAATAAAATCTGATTCTGAGATTTTTTCTGCTAAAAAAATCTTTGGTCTGTTGTTACATAAAATATCTTCAGACGCTGCCTCGTTTACAGCTCATTAGTGTTTTCTTGACATTTCCTCTGTAATGATCGCACTCTGATTGGTTCAGCCGGCGTGTTTATCTAGGTCCATTTATTTTATTATTTAACTGCATAAATACAATTTAAAAAGAGGTATTTAATTAGAACATTCTCGTTTAAAAGTTACATATTTACTTTTAGACCCCACCTAAAAATAATTTAAGAGTAAGTTTCTATCAAATAGATAGTTTATTTTACTTTTAATTTACATTGTTATTTGTGGCAGAAGCTGATGGATCTATATGTTCTCATTTTTGGAAACAAAACATCTCACCAGACCTCATGCATCCACCCAAGATTTGTTTGTCGATTAAAAAAAGATAATTTTTCCATTTTCAGTACTTTTATATTAATAAAAAACTTTCTTGAATGACAATTTTATGATTTTTAGTATTATTTATGTGCAATTTTTTAGCATTGTTTATGTGCAATTTTTCAATTCTTTTGATCTTCACTAAAAATTTTGTACCTCTTGTATTGTGTGTAGTTACAAAACATTATTTCAAATTAAATTACACTAAATTTAAAGAAAGACAAGTTTTTTTGTATATTTAATTAAAATGTCACTAGAAAAAGAGAATAATATCATTGTGAACGAACATATATTATACTGACCCCCAAAGGAGGAGGTAATGAATAGTGATGGGACGATTTCAATATTTTTCTTGGTTCCGATACAATTACAAATTCCGACTTATGTTAACAAAATCAACTAACAATTTGTTTACATCCATTTTTTTAGTATAATATTGCGCTGGAACAAATCTATATACAAAAACAGATATGGCATTTTTTTATATCTCACCGATAAGTTATAGAAAAAAACAATACACATTGGTCAACTTTTTCTGGATTTCAAAAATAAAACTTTATTAATTAATAATTAACGAATGCTAACTTTCATTTTAAAGAAGCAAACGTTTCTTTGTAAATGAATTTACTTAACTATTTTCAAAGGGAGGAGAAACAAGATTATAATTTCTAAATTTAAAAATATTTGTTTGAAAAGAAATACACTTTCTTTTACAAACTAAACATAATAAAAACATGCTTGTTTATGATTTTGTTTTACGAATTTAACTATATTGTACGTATTATTTTACAAAGAATGACAATAATGATATCGTAATTATAGGAGATTATGTGTAAACACCCTGAAAAACTTAGCCAAAAGAAGAAAACAAAAAACAAAAACAATTATTTTAGAATTCAGAGTGTGTGTGCGTGGGGGGGGGGGGTGAAAATATATCTTTGAGCATATACTTTCAATACTTGATGTTTATCAACTAGTAACAACAGCGCATATATAAGTATACAAGGTTCATTTACATTCCAAAAGTTAAGATTTTATTTTATCTTACAAGAACATTTTCAAAACAGATACTCTTTAGTGCAATTATTTTACAAACTCATTTCGCTTAAAGTAGACCAACCAACATTAATATGTTAATATTCGAGCTGTCCTCCTTGAGTTCTTCAGAAGGTACAAAAAGTTATTAGTTTGAAAAATCATACACTGTAGCATGACATGAAAGATAAATGTCCAAAGAATCAACCGTGAACTCACATTCGCCCTTCGGCATTGCTCCACCATGTGTGGAAGTCTGCCATCTTGAAACCTCAGTCAGGAGGCCTACTTAGTCCTGATCACCGACAACCTTCCTAGAGCTGGAGTCTTGAACAAAATATCCGGTTTGCAAACATAAAATTGCTTCTGCTTATCGCCCGGCTTTTGTACTCCTTCTTTGTCTATTAGCCAGACGCAAAGGTACTAGCGCAGTGACACCTCAAAGACACTCAGTGCTTGGCCTTGTTTCCTGACTATGGCAATGAACACTGTCTCTCTTTCACTCTATCTGGGCAATTTGGGGAAAGTTTTTTGTCACCAAGCCTTACATGACTAGTCTGGGTCGCTCTTGTTCCGACAGGTTGAGAGTACAGGTTAGACTGGCTGCTGTTTCTGACTGGTAGTGCAGAAGCCCTAACTCTTAGGTAGCATTAAAAGCGGCTGCTCTATCATCAGTTGTATAATATCGGGATAGCTGTAGTGCCATGTCGCGCATAGAAAGGGACCCTGCACTTATCTTCAGTGGGCTTTCCAAAGGCCACAACCCCATGGATCAAGACCTGGCTAATAGTCTATTTATGTGAGCTTACCGGCATCAAACAAGCACCCACTTTGTCCACCACACTATCAAACAATTAAAAATGACAATACAAAGTAAAAACAACAAATTAAAACCAGATTCCCAACATAAAACAACATATTCGCCTTCACCCATGCATTCACAAATATCCGGGGTGCTAAGAACCAACATCAATGACGTAGAAACCTTTCTCCTAGTAAATTCCCTTGATATCCTAGCACTAAGTGAAACCAACTTACACTCCTCAATCTCCTCAGATCGATTTGACATGACTGGGTACCTCCATCTCTATGGTAAAGACTGACAAACATATGCACGGACTTGGGGTTTATGTTCGGAACACCTTTTCTTGACTAGAAAACAGTCTAGAACCAGATGATCAAGCCTACACGTGCTTACAACACAGTTACTTATATTTCATATACTGTTCTCCTTCAATCCAGGACTGTACCCTACTCAACTTTGTCTCTGATAGTACTTTCACTAGATCCAAGTGCCCAAATACATGTATATGGGAATTTTTATGTCCACAACCGTGATTGGTTTGGATTCTCGAACTATACAGATGCAGCTGGTAAGTGCACATATAGCTTCTCCATTGCACACTCCCTTTCACAGACTGTTACTTTCCCGACCCACCTCCCTGACCATGTTGATCAGCAAGCCTCACTTCTCGACCTGTTCTTGACCTCACTGCCAGACACTTGTGCGAAGAATGCTCATAGCCCTCTTGGGGACGCTGATCACCATGTGGTAATAATTGATATCACCCTAGAGTCCTGTCCTAAACCTTTTTCTCAAAATGACGAGATACTTAAAATAGGCTGATTGGGAATCCATCAGAGACGCCCATAGAATGAAATAACCAAATAGGTCAAAGTAGGCATTGAAGCACTTGTCCCTATACGAAAATTCTACAGCAAGCCCTACTCTCTACAATGGTTCACCTCGAACTGTGCAGCTGCTATTGCTCCGAGGCAACAATCATTCCATCAATTCAACCGCCATAAATCAACTAAAAATAGACAAACTTGTAACATCAAGAAATAATTGTAAGATTGTAATAGTCACAGCTAATAAAAGGTATAACGAGATTACAAGAAAACGCATTGAGTCACAAAAACTAGAAACACGCAATTTCTGGGAAATCTATAAGTGTGGTGTACAATGGGCAATCTACAGTTTCCCTGCTGTCCAACTACAATGATGCTGTTTGCACGGCAACCGACAAGGCTGAACTACTTGCCCAGCGGTTCGCATTGAACTTCACTCTGAACTCCGCAAACCACTCCCTCCCATTGCAAACTAAAGCCACACTTAATGACCTGATCATAACCCATTCCCATGTCCAGGATGTCATAAAAAACTTTGACACCTTCAGAGCATGTTGGCCTGATCTTATACCAGTAATAGTAACAAAGAAATGCTCTACTGAGATGGCCCCTGTCCTCTCAAAACTCTACAACAAATGCCTTGCCAAATCTTCCCTGATAGCTGGAAAATTGCCTCAGTGGTACCAGTCTTTAAGAGTTCTGGAGATAGAACTGACCCTCAGAATTATCGCCCTATCAGTCTACTCCCGCTCTTCGCTGAAATCTTTGAATCTTTAATCAATCTAGCTATAGTCCGTCACCTTGTTAATGCTAAACTTCTTTCTGACCATCAGTATGGATTTAGGCAAGCACGTTCTACTGCGGATATCCTAACTGTCACAGATGGGAATATTTATATTTGCTGATGATACTACGCTCTACTCTCGACATATGAGAAAAACAGATGTGCTCATATCCGAGGCAATGGCTGAATTCTTAGAGAGTGACCTCCAATCTGTAGTGGAATAGGGATATAAATGGATGGTAACATTTAATGCGCGTTCCATTCAACAACTACAAGAAACCTCTTCAACCACCGATAACTATAGATGATAAACCCTACTCGAGAGTCCAACGTTCAAACTCCTCGGCCTAACATTCACAGGTAACATGAGTTGGAACAAATAAATAAAAGATATTGCCAAGGAAAGTAGGCTCTCTCTATCGTGCTAGAAAACTTCTTTTACCTGCCAGTATTCTATATCTCTAAAAGACCACCATTCGCCTATGTATGGAGTATTGTTGTAACATCTGGGCTGATGCATCATCCACTTGTCTCTCCCTCTTAGACAGGGTCCAAAAAAGAGTCTCTAATCTAATAGGTCCCTCACTATGCACCAAGCTCCACCCTCATCACCACAATGTTGACTCCTTGTGCTTGGTTTACAAGTACTTCAATGGAATGTGCTCTGATGCCCTCTAGATGTAAATACACCTGAACAACTAGATAAACAGCTAAATCCCATCGATTCACTGTGGAGGTCCCGAGAATGCCGGAGAGCTTTCTACTCTAACAGCTTCTTTTCTTGAGCTACCAGCCTTTGGTACTCCCTCCCTGATCCTTGTTTCCCTGACTGTACCGACATGCAAAAATTTAATTGTAACGTAAACAAACATCTCGCTGCACAACTCCTCACTTAGGATGCCTCCTTTAATTTCTGGCCCCTAATCCACAGGAGCCCCTTATGTCTCAGTGGCAGTATGTGTTGTCTGGGGTGAACTCAAGTTAAAAAAAAAAATCCTCCCCTCTTGCTGATTTTGATATCTTCTTTTCGCACCAAAACCAGCTTCTGGATTTACCCAATCTCCATGTCAGTTGAAACTGTACCCCCCTCCCGTCCTTTTTCAACTGGCAGAGATATTGAAAAAGGTGAGAACATGAAGGATTACCGCCCAGATTTCAGCTAAACCACAGGGACTGCTCCCCTAAAGAGTAAAACAGAAACGGTTCCCCTAAAGAGTGGCTACCTCAGCGAGGGAGCAGAAAAATGGGCGGCATCACCAAATGTGTAGGTGCTCCCCATGATGGATGACAGCCCGGCTTCCCCAGAGAGTGGCTCACTCCAAAGCTTTCAACAGCGTCGATAATTGCTTCTTGACCTCTGTTTTAGAGACCACCGGTTTAAAACCGGATTTCCGCAAAAGGATCTCTGTTCAGTATTGCTCGCCGACGGCAGTGGTGCAGGTAAACGGAAAGCGTTCGCAATCTTCCGATTGGTGCGTCAGGGCTGTTCGCTGTCACCCCTGCTCTACATCCTTGTGTTGGAGCCACTATTGCACAAGCTAAGGAGGAGGGAGACAAGTTCGGTCTTACATGGAATCCTATTGCCTGGTGGAGTATGAGCCAGGGTTTCTGCGTTCGCTGATGACATCACCATCTTTGTGTCATGCTTCAGAGAGATCGACAGGGTGACAGAGGTGCTCACACGTTACAAAACGATCACAGGGGCCAAAATCAACTGCAGCAAGTCAATCAGCCTGTGGTTGGGTGCCTGGAGCAGTGACACCACCCTTCCGGTTTTTTTCTGCTGGATAGACTGCCCTGTTCGAATTTTCAGCGTATGTATCAGACGGGGCCTGAGAGGAATTAGTCGGAGGTACAGTTAAAGGTCGAAGCGTCGGTTAACATTTTGGCTTCGAAGGAAACTCTCCTCTCATCCTTTACCGACTGGGCGTACTTCCCCAGCCTTCGAACTGCCTAAAGGTACTCCGGCGCCTTCTGTCCTCTCTTCTCTGGGATGGGAAGAGGCACTGGCCTTGTAGACAGGTCTGTATTCGACGTCCATGTGAGGGAGGATTGGGGATGCCTGACTTTCCTGAGTGAAACTTTGACAAAGAAATCTGTGTGAAACACCGTGGTTGATAGTGCCTTTCTCAATGTGGGTCATCGTAAACTGCAGGGTAAATCGCGTTTTTTTAGAGTGTCGAACTGTGCTCAAAAAGCTTCCTCGGTCCAGTGACCTTTCTGTCTTCTAGAAAAGAACTCCACAGGGGATTAGTGAGAGGAGCAGCTGACACTCCGTTTGTTGAGCGGTTCAGGTAGTCGGAGGAGGAGATCTGCTCCGAATGGAGTTGGGCTCCAGGGACGAGTCATCGCAACAACTCTGAGTTCTCTCTGGCCTTGCTGCGACACCCTCGAAGAAGAAATGCCCAGTCACGCTTTCTTCCAATTTTGCAAACTCTGGCGGTACTGGGGATATGTCAACAAGGTAACAGCTTGTATTGATCCCAAGCATCCTCTGCCACTAAACATATCTTACGCAATCGACAACGTCTGGCCGCCGTAAGACAGAGAGAGATGAATGGTGTTTCTTGCGATCCTGGCCGTAGCGTGAATGGTGGTATTGAATCTTTTGTTGATCAGGATCTGATTGTTTTCTTCAAGCACCAGCTGAAGGTAAAGATCAGATGTGATAGAGAAAGATTACATTGAAAAAGTGAAAAACGGTGGATTCAAGAAGCGGGCTTCTGTGTATGAAAAGGAGTCAAGTATGAGTATGTGTTCCTTGCCTAAGCATGGCGCATGCGGTTCTTGGTCCTGTCAGACCTCAGCCCTTCGGGTAAGTTTAGCCTCTTAGCTAATCAAGTGAATGAGTTAACTTAGATAAATAAATCATTTTTTTTTTACTTGAAAATAGTAACAATATTTTTAAACAATACTTATTAGAGGAGGATTTAGCCCTCTGGTATAGATGTAATGGAGATGTATCTAGACCCCAATATTCTTAGTTATTTTAAAATAGTGCCCATCAACATCAACACTAGTGTTGGGACGATTAATCGGAATCGGGAATTGAAAAATTATAGCCTAATCTCCGATTCCAAAAACTATCCTTTTAATTTTTTTTTAAACTTAATTTTCCATTTCTGGTACTAATGATAAATAATTATTGTTTTTAAACTACCAGTAAAACTAAAATCTATAGATTATAACATCAAAATACGATGTAAATTTATTTTACTTGTGTAAAGAAAAAAAGAAAAAAAAAAAGAACCTTTGCATAAATTCGCTTAGTAACAAAAGAAATATTATTTTATTTTAGATTTATAATTAAATCCAAAATTGTTAGTTGATTTTTTTATCATAACTTTGGTATATTTATTGGAATCAGAAATAGCAATTTAGAACAGAATTGGTAATTGTATCGGAATCGGGAAAAATATTGGAATCGTCCCATCACTTATCAACACACATAAGATCAATTTTTAATAGGTTGTCAAAATGACCAAATTTTCCTTACTTTCATATTGTCATCTTTTTTCTATTAACTCAACTAATTAAGACCATACATTAGATTATTTCAGAATTTAATAAAAATAGATGGACCAGTGGCATGCAATAGAGTTCAAAATAATAATTTCTAATTAGAATCAATAAAGCAATTGGGTTGAAGATTCTTCTCAGATACTCCTGACTTGCTAATTCCAACAATCTCCATTGCTGTCAGTAGGTCTCCCAAATGACAGCCAGAGTCTTCTACAAGTTGGTCAACTGATCTTTTTGTCACATAATGCATTTCATGGGAGAGTGTCACAGTTCTGACATGTTTCTCCAGAAGTGACCTTCTACCTCTTAACAAGGCGGAGATAAGATGAAGGCATTTCTTGGGTGTGAATTTCCTGCAACTGATATTCCAGCAACTCTTAACATTCTTGTGTATGTTCCGTCAAGTGATGCTTCATCAGTGTCCAAGATAAAACAAGACAGATTTCACCCTGGCTCTAAAAAGTCCCTCTTAAGATTGTCAGAGAGGGAGGACTTCCAGTTCATCAAGAACACTCCACAGACCTTACTTGCAGATTTGTAGGTCTCTTTCCATTGTCACTGTATACAAATTCCTGAACAGACTTTATGTAGTTGCTGTTTTTTCAACTTAATAATTATTATTTATTATCTAAAAGTAAGAACTACAAGAGTTGACATAAAAAAATTGGTTACCTCCTAACTTTTAGAGGTACCAGATACAATATAACTCCCCCATCAATAATGAACCTACTCCCTTTTTCAGAATACATGTCAGTTAATTCAACTTTGCACCACCCTCGGGTTAGAAATGACTATTATTTTCTTTTGCGCTTGACATCTATAAAAAAGAAATACATGGCATCTGCGTTTATTTTCACGTTTATAAAAAGGAAATAGGTTTTACTTCATTTTATTTATAAAAATATTGTGGGGTCTGTGTTCGTGCTTGACATCCATAAATAAGCTATTTTATTTTAATTTTATTTATAACAATAATATTTTAATATTTATTTTGCTTTAACTACGTATTGTATGTAGTTCTGTCAAAATTATATAATACTCCCAGCCTAGCCAAAATATGGGACTAGACTGAGCATATATTTGCTAGTTTTTTTAAATAGGATTTTTTAAATTTCATTTTATGCGATTGCATTTTTGATTTCAATAAATATTAAATTAATAGTCAATAAAAATAATGTGTAACTCACTTAGGGCATTATACACAAACAGAGATAAATAAAATTTAATCAAGATCAGATAATTCCATAAGTTTCTAATTCTTTTTTAATCGGGTGTTTTTTTGTTTTTTTTCAGTCAAAAATGCTACGTTTTATCGCTGTTTCCTATGACCTGCAAAAAACAAGTTTGTGTTTCTTGGCCTTAATGTTTTCTGAACATTTGGTTTAATATTGAATGCTATTTTTTTTTTTAACAATTGCATAAAAAAAAAATTTAAAAAAACACTTGCAGAACCCAACAGTTTTTTTATTTTTTATAAACCAGTTTTTTAGTCTCTAATCCATAAAATAGAATTGAGTCAAAAAGAAAAATCTAAGTATAAACAAAAGGCCATTACCACGCCTCAAATTCCTCAGGTTGAAAACACCCTCTACATATATTAAAAATTGTTTAACAACCCCGTTTGATGGTAAATACGAAAAAAAATATTTTGTAAAGTTGTAGCTTAAATATGAGATGAAAAAAAAAAAAGGGTTTGACCACCCATAGAAGGATACCCCCTCTCCCTCCATCTTATTCTTACTTATGAGAGAGGAACCTATCTTCAATTTTCTGTTATCTCTGCAAGGTGACGTGTAAACTTAATTTACATACATATATATATATATATATATATATATATATATAAGGAAATTGACAAAATTTTTGAGGCACGCTTGAAAATGTATTTAAGTGAAATATTTTTGAAAATCAACACATCGTGCAATTTACATGAAAAAAATCATTTATTAATTTTTTTTTTGCAAGCTTTCGTTGTAGAACAACTTTGTCAGGCGAGACTGTCTTATAGTTGTTTTTTCTTCTTTTCTTCTTCCTCATTTTGATGGTATTAACCCCAAGGGGTCAAATCATGATAGAAGCAGAAGAGCACGTCAAGTTCTCAAAGACGTTAAGATAGGTAGAAGTCTGATTGGCACTTTTTGAATAAGGAAACTGACAACTTTTTTTTTTTTTTAAATACCTGCAGAGGCTATGAAATACTTGACTCTTACATGGGTGCAGGATAAACCCTCTCGGTGTGATGGACCCGTAGACTTTGTCAGGTCATCCATCTAAGAGAATAAAAAACTGCTACAGCTGATATAAAAACTGCTACAGGCTATTTACATCTAGGAAGCAAACTGTTAGAGGAGGGAGGCCTCCTTTTCTAGAGCTGGAGTCTCAAACAAAATATCCAGATTGCAAACATAAAATTGCTTAAGGAGTAGATGGGCTCTACCTATCGAACGGCCTTTGTACTCCTTTGTCTATTAGCCAGGCATAGAGGTACTAGCGCAGGGAGACCTCAAAGACACCCAGTGCTTGGTCTTGTTTCCTTACTAGGACAATGAACTCTGTCTCTCTTTCACTATCTGGTCAACATCGAGAAAGTATTTTTGTCACCAAGTCGCTCCTGTTCCAACAGGTACAGATTAAACATCTTGTCTGGCTTCTGTTTCCAACTGGTAGTGCAGGAGCCTTTACTCTTAGATAATGCTAAGAGCAGCTGCTCCATCAACAATTGTGGGTACTGTACATGCCATGTTGCGCATAGAAAGCGACCCTACAGTTATCCCCAGTGGATTTTCGCCATGGCCACAACCCCCATGGATTAAGTCTTGACTAATGGTTTGAATGTGTGAACTTATTAACACCAAACAAGCATCCACTTTGCCCTCTCCACTATCTAAAACTAACATGACAATACAAAAAAAAAAGAAACAAACCTAAACCAGATACCCACCTAAAAACATCTTCACCTCCGCCCTTGAGGCCAGCATTCACAAATATCCGGGGGCTTAGAACCAACATCAATGATGAAGAAACCTTTCTCCTAATTAACTCCCCGGATATCCTAGCACTAAGTGAAACAAACCTACACTCTTCAATCTCCTCACACCATTTTGACATGACTGAATACCTCCCGCTCTACAGTAAAGACTGACAAACATATGCATGGGCTAGAAGTTTATGTTCGGAACACCCTCATCTTGACTAGAGAACATAGGCTAAAATCAGATGTTCAAGCTTACATGTGCTTTAGATTAACCTTACAGCACAGCGTTTGTTACTTGTATTTCTTATACTGTTCTCCTTCGACCCAGAACTGTACCCTGCTTAACTGTCTATGTGTTAGGGCAATCTAACAAAACAGAATAGTTATTTCCCTTGCATCAAAAGAAAGAGTTATCATCCTTGGATAAAAGAAGTCGTCTGCCATGACAGTTGAAAAGTAAACAGAATGGCGCTCACGATCAGACTAAGCATCTCGCGTGCAGCGGTTTCTACATTTCATTTAATCAGTGTTTTTGTTAAATAAATTTGTTAATGGTTCTACTTCGTCCTTTCTTCATTTTTGAGTTGTTATTAAACCAATAACAATGTGTAAACATCAGACGTAACACTCTGTAAGCATCGATACAGCACTCACTTGACTCGAGTGCCAAAATACATGTATTTAAGGATTTCAACATACATCACCGTCGCTGGCTTGGAATCTCCAGCTATGCAGACGCAGCTGGAAACTTCATATAGTTTCTCAATAGCGCACTCCCTCTCACAGACTGTTACTTCCTGATCGTGTTGACCAGCAAGCCTCACTTCTCGACCTGTTCTTGACCTCACTACCCCAGGCTTGTGCGACGAATGCCCATAACCCGCTCATGAACGCTGATCACCTTGTGGTAATAATTGATATCACCCTAAAGTCTCGTTCCAAAGCTGATGAGCCGTTGTTCAAAACGGCTAGAGCAGACTAATTGGGAATCCATCAGAAATCACACCAGAGACGCCCCATGGAGTTAAACTTTTTCTCTCCCTGCTTATCAGTGGGCAAATGAGTTAACTGAATGGGTCAAAATTCTACAGCAAGCCCTACTCTCTACAATGGTTTACCTCGAACTGTGCAGCTGCTATTGTTACGAAGCAGCAAGCACTACGACAATTCAACCATCATACATCAACTACAAATAGACAGAAACTTATAGTGTCAAGAAATCATTGTAAGACTGTAATAGATGAAGCAAAGAGAAGGTATACAGAGATGACCAGAAAACGTATTCAGTCACAGAAAATAGTTACTCGTAATTTCTGGAAAATATTCAACAATGTGGTGAACAATGGGCAATCAACAATTCCCCCCGCTATCCAACCACAATGATGCCGTTTGCACGGCAACTAATAAAGCTGAACTACTTTCCCAGTGTTTCACTTTAAACTTCACTTTGGACTCCACAAACCACTCCCTCCCAAATTTCCCATTGCGGACTGAAGCCACACTTGATGACCTGATCATAACCCCATACAGAAACATCATAAAAAACCTTGATACCAACGCATGTGAGCCTGATCTTATATCAGTAATAGCAATAAAGAAATGCTCTGCTGAGCTGGCCCCTGTCCTCTCAAAACTCTACAACAAATGCTTTGCCAAATTTTTTACTGATAGCTGGAAAATTGCCCCTGTGGTACTAGTCTTCAAGAATTCTGGAGATAGAACTGACCCTCAGAATTATCGCCCCATCAGTTTACTCCTGCTCTTTGCAAAAATCTTTGAATCTTTAACCAATTAATTAATCTAGCGATAGTCCGTCACCTTGTTAATGCTAAACTTCTTTCTGACCATCAGTATGGATTTAGGCAAGCACGTTCTACTGCGGTCATCTCTGAACGCATATACCATACACTAAACAAGGCAGGTGAAACTAGGGCGGTACCGCTTGATATATCCGAAGCCTTTGACAAAGTCTGGCATAAAAGTTTTCTCATAAAAATTAATTCATATGGTATTACTGGACGAATATTTAATATAATTAGATCCTTCCTATCCAAAAGAAAGATCCAGGTTGTCCTCGATGGCCGTTCATCCAAACAACATGACATAAATGCAGGTGTACCCCAGGGATCAATCCTTGGACTTTTATTGTTCCTGATGACATTGTGTTTGAGATGGATATATTTGCTGACGACTCTACTCTCGTAATGTGGGTAAAACTGACGCGCACATATCCGAGGCGATGGCTGAATCCTTAGAAAGTGACCTCCAGTCTGTAGTGGAATGGGGTCAAAAAATGGATGACAACATTTAATGCTGCTGCGACAAAGCTCCTTTCCTTCAATAACTACATGAAACCTCTTTAACCACCAATTGCCATGGCAAATAACACCCTACCTAAGAGTTCAACGTTTAAACTCCTCGGCCTAACATTCACAGCTAACATGAATTGGAACAAATACATAGAAGACATTGCCAAGGCTGCTGCAAAGAAAGTAGGCTCCCTCTAGAAAACTTCTCACACCTGACAATATCCTATATCTCTACAAAGCCACTATCTGCCCATGCATGGAGTATTGTTGTCACATTTGGGCTGGTGCATCATCCACCAGTCTCGCCTTCTTAGACATGGTCCAAAAAAGAGTATCTAATATAATAGGTCCCTCACTATCCACCAAGCTCCAGCCCCTGCCCTGTCCCATCGCTGCAATGTTGCATTCTTGTGTTTTTCTTTTTACAAGTACTTCAATGGAATGTGTTCCAATGAACTTGCTGCTCTGGTGCCCCTCGATGTAAATACACTTGACCAACCCGACAATCAGCTAAATCCCATCCATTCATTGTGGAGGTCCCCAGATGCCGGAGAGCCTTCTACTCCAATAGCTTATTTTCTTGAGCTGCCAGCCGTTGGAACTCCCTCCCTGCTCCTGGACTGTACCGACATACAGAAATTTAAAACTAATGTGAACAAGCATCTCACTGCACAGCTCCCAATTTAGGATGACTCCCAAAACTTTTACCCTAATTCTCAATAGCCTCTTACGTCTATAATGGCAACTTGCCTTATTTGGGGTGAACTAAGTTTTTAAAAAAAAGAAAAGAAAAAAAAAAGTTTTTATTAAGCCACATATTTTTATTTTAATAAAAAAAAATCCCATTAGGACAAACTATATTAGTTGTTCAACCAACAAGTTTATAAAAATCTTTAAATTAGGGATTATATAACATTGAAAATGCTACATCAATGTAGTATTTTAAATTTATGAAATTTTCATTAATTACAAAGGAATTGTAATAAAAATCTTTAAAAAATTAAAATTGTATTATTCTTGAAAGGACCTTCTTTCCTTTTTTAAATACTGAGGAATATACATATAATTTGCCCCTAAGATTCGAATATTAAAGAAATAGCATTAATATAGACTTAGAAATTATTCAATGATTACCTTTATTTAATTTGCCTTGAACATGACTGGGTGGTGTACTGGACGATTCAACTTCTGGTGGGAAGGTGTAGAGTGCCCGATTGAGACCGCCAGGATCATCACGACAGGCAACCACTTCTTTGCACACCTCCAGAATATTACGACGGAATGTCATCACTTCAAGTTCTTTCATTTCATTAAAATCATTTATTGAAATTCCAACTGCCATACCTAAGGGAAAAAAGTAATTGTTCCATGATCAACTATCTCAAAAGCGAAAACTACATTTATATATACATATAGGTCATTCCATCTTAAATCAACCAACATCTACAGAAAATTCTGAAAAATAAAAATAGATAAAAATAAAAAATTCAGTTTATCAAATTTATGGTGAAATCTGTTTTGAAAGTAAAAATATTTGAAATTTTCAAACTAAGGCTTTCAACCAACTTGAAACATTCCAAATACAAGTGTTGCTCAGGGCGTAGCAAACAACAACAACAACAAAAAAATAGTTCAGCTCTCTCTCATGTTACTTTTTAGACACACCTCTCCCTTGGACTATTTCTTAAGATGAGTTTGTGACATTTCCTTTTTATGCACATCTGGTGCAAATGCAAATCCCATAAAAAGAAAGAAAGAAAGCATTTTCTAAGCAGACAATAAAAAAAATAAACTTCTCATTCTCTCTCACTCACTCTTTTTGTCACCGTGCCCGGTGAATTTGACCTAAATAAAATGTTTTATTATTACAATTTTTAGAACAAATAAAAAAAAAAAGATTTTTTTTTCTTGCATTCAAAATTTCTGACCGGGCACAAATCTAATCCCTGTAACCCTAAGCAAAAAGTAAAGTAACTATACACATGAAAATTGAAATTGCTTCAAATTTCTCAATAATTGCATACACAGAAAGAGCTTGATGATATAAGAAAGAATCTTTTAAAAATTTTTACTCTGATTAAAAATAAGGAATAATATCTTTTCATTCCTGCAGGGTTGGATATTTTTCCCTCTTGAAGACCGTATATGTTTCGTCACATTTTTTACACTACTTTTTCAGTAAAATGTTATACCTCAGAAAATCAGAATATGCCACTGAAAATCTCCAGAAATTAACGGTTTCCAAGTAATCTGCAGTAAATGCACATAAATATGCTACAATACCTTAAAAATACAATGTATCCATTTTTAACAGATATTCTTACATGAATTTTTTTAAAGAAAAACAAATAGAAATATTTTTTAGTAACATCAGTGGATTTACACTTAAAACAGGCACATCTTTTGTTTGATTAGCATTGCAATTTTGAAAGAAAAAAAAAACATCAGTAAAGGGTAGGTGAAGCGCTCTTTAGCAATCACCTAGAGATGGTGTCTTGATAAAACCACTGGTCCCGCGTCAGGAAGGGCATGCAGCCTATAAAAATGTTGCCTCAGTTAAATAAATGATTTCCAAAGAAACCTTACCAGAGATAAGTTTGGAAGTCCATTTATAAAAGCCGTCTAACACTTGCCGGTAAGTAAAACTGAATATGATGATGATGATGATGATGATGATGATGATGATGATGACGTCTGAAGATCATGAAAAAAGTTTGATTTTGTGTTCAAACTTTTCTCTAAGATTAGAAAATATTTTTTCTAAAACAACTACCCATCATTCTACAAGAATGGTTTCATAATCGTCAACTTTAGCAGCTTAGAAAATACGAAGTATGGATATCAAATAATGTAGAAGTTAGCTCATCATACTGTTTCATGCCAGTATCAACAGGGAAAGGGTCTAACAGTTTATCATTAAATACTTTCATATCACTGAAGGAAACATATGAACCCAGACAACTTTTTGGCACATCCCTATTTCAAAAGAATCTATCACAGAATAAGCCTATTGATTGTGTCAAAACGTTCCTGGGATCCATGAAACATTGACATAAATCGGTATCCCAAACTCTAAGAACTTTGATATATCCATAGTGATATTGACATTTTAGTTTGTTTATTTATCATTCAAAAATTAGTAAAATTACAAACTTTCAAGCTTGTAGCTCTAATGGATACCCTTTTTACAATTTTCATTATGTATATTTTTTACTTTTATTATATCCTTTTTTGCCCTATTTGATTTATAGAAACTACCCATGAAATCTTTTTGTACTAAAATTGATGTTTTCCCAATTCGCACGAACGGGGTGGCAAAAAGTTTAATGAAAAAGCTAAAAGATAAGTTTCCTGAAATATTTTCAAAAGGACTGAAAGATGTACTAAGACAAAAGTAAAGCTTGAAGTCAACGAAAATATGAAGCCTATTTTCAAACCAAAAAGAAATATGTTGTTTGCTGTTTTGGAGCCAATAAATAAGAAGCAACTTGAAAGATGAGGTGTTCTTTCAAAAGTCGAATATTCAGATTTGTCGTCTCCAACAGCGCACACAAAAAAGAAACTCGTAAAAGTATGCACAGATTCTTTTAACTGGCTTGAATAATTGTCTGAAAGCACACACCTATCTAGCATCTGGAGACATTTTTGCAAGATTAAATTAAGGTTTTTGCAAAACTGAATTTACCAGATGCATACCTCCAGATACAAGTTAAAGAAGAATGTTCCAAATTGTTGACTATCAATACTCATAAGGGATTCCAGTGACCTATTACGAGAAAAACAGTCACACAAGATCTTGTCTGATATTTTATTAATAGAGATTACATATTTTATTAATAGAGATTACATATTTATTTGTCCACATCTAGGTTATGTTCACAATGTTTCAGCCATTTTATTCTCCCAAATCTTTTATTTATTTGTTTATTGGACCAAACCTTTTATTTATTTGTTTGTTTTGTTTTACGGCATATCAACCTTTTTCATGTTATTTAATGCCGAATTAATTGTATTTTTTTAAACTTTTAATTATATTTTTTATATAGATCAGCAGCTTTCAAAAAGCTCATTATTCTCTACTTTATTTTCTTAAACAGTTCCTTCATTGTACCTGCTTTGTAGAACGTTTCTCTTATACTATAAGTTATAGGGGCCAGATCAATGCATTCAGTAAGAATATGCTTGATTGTGTAAGCAGTCTGGCATGCATAGCATATTGGTTGCTGTTCGTTTTCAAGTAAGTAGGAATGCATAATCCTTGTGTGACCTATGCAAAGTCTGGATAACACTACTTCCTCCTTTCAGCTTTTTCGTGAGCTTTTTTTCCATTCTCCTATGGTAGTTTTGATCGCTAGGAGTTTGTTATGTGTATTGTTACTCCAACATTGTTGTCTTTGTTAATGAATATATTTTTTGATCTTCGTTTTAAAATCTGTATATGGAATCTTAAAAATGGTCTCCTGAGCCATGTCTAAAGCAGACCTGGCCATCCTATCAGCCTTGTCGTTTCCTCTGATTCCGATATGACTTGGGATCCAACACAGTAATATTTCATTATCCTTTGACAAATATTCAATTTTACAAAGTAATTTGGTCACCAATGGATTGTCAAATTTCTTGTTTTGTAGTGATATTAATACAGAAAAGGAGTCTGAAAAGATAATGAATTTTTTGTTTTTGGATTTTAAAATAAAATTAAGCGTCATATCTACTGCACCTTCTTCTGCGTTAAAAATGGAAGTATAATTTGGGAGACGCTTCTTATTTATATTATTGTTGTAAATTGCAGCACAACCTGTTGCTTCTTCATGTTTTGATCTATCTGTGAAGATGTGCATATGTCTTGGATAGTTGTCTTTGACTTCCCTTAATTCCTCGTGGAAAATTAGAGGATGTGTTTTTTGCTTGTGGAGTCTGCTTACGGTTAGTATGATCTTTGGGATCCTTATGGTCCAAGGTGGGATCTTTGGTATTATCGTATCATGTATTTTTGTCAGGTCCAATCCTGCTTCTTTGTTAATCATTTCCATTCGAAGGCCAAAAGGTCTTATAGCCCTTTCATTCCTTTGGAATAACTCCCTGTATTTTGGATGGAATGTACCATCATATGCAGGATTTGATGAAAAGGATTTCAGTTTTACATAATACTACAGAGCTAATTTTTCACCTCTGATATCTGCAGGTGCCTACATAGAGACTCTCAACAGGTGACATTCTGAAAGCTCCAAGGACTAACCTTAGTCCTCCATGGTAAATCGGATCAATTATTTTTAGATAGGTCTTTCTGGCTGATCGATATATAAAAATACCATAGTCCAATTTGGATCTAATCAACAACCTATATAGTTTTAACAGAGTGTTTCAGTCTGCACCTCACTCAGTGTGGGCTACCACACGTAGTAGTTGTAATGTTCTATTACATTTAGCTCATATATATTTCAGGTGGGGAATAAAGGTCAATTTTCTATCGAAAATCACCCCTAAGATTTTATATTGATCTACAACTGGAATTTCCATCCTTTCAAGTTTCAGGCTTGGGTCGTTAGCAACAAATGGACACATTTTGTTTTTGCTTGAGAAAATCGGAAACCATTTTCTGTTGCCTATTTGTTGACTTTATTCAGGCATTGTTGGAATTTTCGCTCAATGGTATGCATATGCTTAGACCTGTAGTATATTAGGAAGTCGTCCACGTATAGGGATCCATCCACTCTGGGTAATAAGCTTTTTATTATGTTGTTTATTTTTATGCTAAACAGAGTCACAGATAGCACGCTGCCTTGTGGAACACCCTCTTCCTGAGTTTTTATATCAGAAAGAGTAGATCCAACGCGAACTTGAAATCTTCGGTTTGACAAAAAAACGTCAATAAAGTGTGGCAATCTACTTTCATACCGAGATCATTCAAATCTCTCATGATGCCATATTTCCACGTTGTGTCATATGCCTTCTCTGAGTCAAAGAAAATAGCTACTAGATGTTCTTTTTTAATGTAGCTTTCTCTTATGGCAGTTTCCAAGCTGACCAAGTGGTCTATTGTGCCTCTTTTATTGCGGAATCCACATTGTAGATTGGTAATAAGGCCATTGGATTTCAAATACCAAATCAATCTATTGTTGATCATCCTCTCCATTGTTTTGCATACACAACTGGTCAAGGAGATTGGCCTGTAATTTTGTGGATCAGAGTTGTCTTTGCCCGGCTTTGGGATTGGTACCACTGTGGTTTGTCTCCATATGTCTGGGAATTTTCCCTCTGTCCATATTTTATTATATATTTTTAGGAGTAATTTAAGTGATTCTTCTGGTAGTTGTTTTAAAAACTCGTAATGGACTTCATCCGGCCCTACAGCAGTATTATGAGATCTCTCAATAGAGTCCCTCAACTCACTCAATGCAAATGAACTGTTATATTTCTCCAGATGTTTGGATTTAAAATTTATGCATTTCTGTGTTTCTCTTGATGGTTAGAAACTCATGTTTTCCGTCCTGATGAGTTTTTGGCAAACGTCTCAGCTAGCTGATTTGATATGTCTTTTTTATCTGCTATTGTGCAGTTATCTTTGGAGAGGTGTTGGATTGGCTTAGTCTGGTGTTTACCCGTAATTTTCCCAAACTGCTTTCAGTTTAGAAGAGGAATTTAATTTACCAACATATTCCTGCCAGCATTCTTTTTTTGCTGCTTTGATCACCCTGCGGGCCCTTGCTCTGCTTTGTTTGAACTCTATTAAATTTGTTGTTGTTGGCTCTTTTTCAAACTTTCTTAGGGTTGTTCTTCGCAGTCTAATGGCTTTTTTTGCATTGACTGTTAAACCAGGGTCTGTTAGGTTTGTCTGGTGTGGAATTTCTCGGGATGCAGTCTTTTGCTATTTCAATCAGCCTCTCTGTGAAGTGTTCCACTGGGTCAGAGTTTGTTTCCACACATGTCAGTTTCTCCTGACATTTTTCTGTAAACATTTGCCAATTGGCTTTGTTTAGTTTCCAGCAGTCTGGTTTATTTTCACCACCAGGTTCTATGTTTTCGAGGAGGATTGGAAAATGATCACTGCCACAAGTGTCATCATACACTCTCCAAGTAAAGTCCATATAGACTGTGGGGTCGCATATGGTTAAATCAATTGCAGAATTACTTCCATTGAATGGGTTCATATATGTTTGTGTTCCTTCGTTTAGCATGCACAGATCATTTTCATTAATAAATTTTTGTCGTATTTTTGTACTCCCATAGGGTATTGTGACTATTAAAGTCCTCCAATAGGATGAATGGTGTGGGTAATTGGTCAATTAGCTTCTTTAGCTCACTTTCATTTATGTCCTCATTTGGTGGAATATATATTGAACATATATTCATTGTTTTATGTAATATCGCCTTAATGGCAACCGCTTGCATATTGGTTTAGATATTCATTTTGCTATGGGGTATATGATTTCTAATTAGAATTGATACCCCTCCATAGGCTCTGTGTCCAGTATCATGGATGTGGCTGAATATCTGATAATTTTTTATTTGGATATTGTCCTCTTGTTTGAAGAAGGTTTCTTGGAGACAAATAATTGTGGGAGATTTCTGCGTCAGTAGTAAGTGCAATTCGTTAAGATTTGCTTTTAAACCGCAACAATTCCATTGGATTATTTTTTGTCCCATGGTTTATATTTTGATTGCCAGTGCTTTTTGCTTTGTTTGTTTCTTTTTTTCAGAGTTTTCATCTTCTGTTTCCATCATGTCCAGTGCCTCAAATCGGTTTTGTGTCAAGTTAACTCTGATTTTTGGTTTTGGTTTTTGAGGTGATTTTTCTTTTTTTCCAGGTTCAGGATTTTTTACCTGGAGGCTCTTTGCTTGGAGATTTTTTATTTGGATCTTTTCGGATCATTTTCTTTTTCAGAGTAGATTCACTTGCATCACTTGTTTTTGACTGTCGTAGTGCATCTTGGATGGGGGCAACCGGTTTAGTAGGAGGCACAATGATAATACTTTCCTCTCTTGGTTCCACCTGTTGCTTTCTAGCTTTTGCTTTCGGTTCCTCGGATTCTTTTCTAATTGTATTTTGGAATGCTGGCCAGTCTCTCAGTCCAAACTGAAGCAATCTTTCTATTAATTTTTTTGTATTTACTGTCCTCATTATTCACCACTGGGGACACAGCCTGAGAATGTTTTTCCTCTACTAGTGGTTTCAACCACCCTTCTTGCTTCTTGGAAGGAAATGTTTCGTGTATTTTACTGTCAGTATCTCCTTTTCCCTCTTTCATCTCTCACAAATTTTGGCATAAACTGGGTGGTCACCACCACAGTTTGCACATGTATGATTCCCTTTACATTCATCCACAGAGTGGTCAGGGTCTTTTTCCCCACATTTTCCATATGTGTTTCTACCGTTACATTTGCTTTTGTGATGTCCATATTTCTGGCATTTGTAACACCGAACAGGATTAGGGATATATTGTTGAACTTTTTCAATTGTATATCCTATCTTCATTTTTGGTGGTATCGTCGGCATATCAAATGTCATCACGTATGTGTTAGTTTGGATGATCTTGTTTTCTCTTTTTATAGAGATTCGCTTCACCTCGATTACTCCTTGGGATTTCAATTCTTCTTTTATTTCTTCTATAGTACACAAGGAGAGCTCTTGGCTCCTTATTACTCCTTTTGAAATATTTAAATATTGATGCGGGTAAGATGTAATTTTTTTTTATGAAAAATTCTTATTCCCAGCAGAAAATCTGCATGTCTTTTTTTCTCAACTTCGACCAGTATGTTTCCATTGGCCAATTTTTTTAACAACCTTAGGCGTCATATAAGCCGAAATTATTTTCTCAATAACGAAGGGAAATAGTGTAGCAAGATTTGGTTCTTCTAATGCTTCCAGTACAATAAATCTTGGGAATTTACTTTGGTCGTTTTTTTCTTCTTCTCGTTCAGAGCTTGTATCTCTATGCACTCTTTTCATGGTTCTGTTAGGAGCCATAAATTGTTTTGTTTTTTTATTCATTATTCCTGCTCCCTACCCACCACGGAGTCCACTATGGGAATTGCCAAGGGGGAAACCCAATCGCCTTGACAAGACAAGGCTACAGGAATGGTATACTCAACCTGATCGTGATCACAAGCACCCGTGTCCAATCAATTTCTCTACCCACTTATAGCAAAACGTCCGCGGCGCACAGCCATGTTGCGGTTATATATCTTTCAAGTTGATTGACCCTTGCCACCACCTTCTAGCAATTATAAACTGGAATGGGTATTGATAGCAATGAATTTAATCAATTTTAATATTGTTAACGATCGGGGAAACTGATAGAATAAGTGCTAGGGGAAAGCGTAACTGGCCGATTGATCGGATCGGGCCTCTCCGACCACCCGTCTAGCCGAAGTAAGGGCCAAAGTAGAGTGTTGCAAATCACGTGACCATTTATGCAACCAGGCCACGGATTGCTCAGCCACCAGGATCCCGTCCTAAGACATCACAGGTCACCACCCACGGCCAACAGGTGACCCCGTTTTCGGGGGGTTTTGCCCCTTTTATTTAATTCACTCAGGTAGACAACTCTTATCCTGTGTTCCGTGCATTTTATTTTGTATCTGTTCATTGTTCTTGTGTTCCTTTGTCAGGGATTAAACTACAAGACATAATTCACTCTAGAAGAATATTGGTTAGATGTAAGCAGTTAGCTTAAAAAAATGTGTGCAAACAATCACAATATGCCACTGAAAATCAAGAAATGAATGGTTTCCAAGTAATCTGCAGTAAATGCACTTATGTGCGTTTACTGCAGATTACTTGGAAATGCTGTCTTAAAAATATCATGTTTTTTTTAGACGATAATGTGCCACTTAGACTTAGCGTTAGTAGTAGGGTAAAGGAAGGGGGGTTATTCAGACTTAATGTTAGGGTTAAGGGAGTTTTTAGAAGAGGGGGTGTCTTGTCACAGAGATTTATGGTTAATGGTACAACATTTTAATGGCATTTTTAGGAGATGGGCTTGTCACTCGAACCTATAAATAGTTGTAAAGTAATTATTAGTTTTTTATATTAAGTTTTCACATTGAAAAATTATCAAAAAAATTTGCAATGCTCTAACAAGAATGGCCGAGAAATGGGAGATCATTTTATGTTAAATTTATATGCGAAGTTCTAAATTATTTTTTTATCTTTTTTACAAGATTTTTAGGGTGTTCACACGTAATCACATAAAAAAAAAAGAAAGTAATTTATTTATTTTTTAAGAAAGTCATTTATTACTAGAATTAAAGTTTGAAAGGTGAGTATATTTGAAAACTAGTATTTCTCGAAGTAGCCACAAACGTTTTTTAAAGCAAAAATGTATTTTCTTTGTTTTTTTTTTTTAAAAATAAGTCCACGTTTACAATACTAACTGTTTACAAACAGCTGATGCTCGTTAATTGCATTTCTAGCATAATAGTCTCAATGAAACAGTTAAATTTTTAACTTTAGCTGAAAAGGGGACAATATTTTTTCGGATAGGGTAATTAAAAATTGCTACTACCAAAAGAGAAAGCAACATACAATTATAATTAATAATAAAGATCAAGCTCCTTTCCTTTCACCACCAGCACTCCAATCCCCACTTTGTCCCAATTGAAATGAGCGGCTCTCCCCTTGAGGAAGCCCACTGCTTTGATAAGCTCCTGGAACTGACCTTTTCTTCAGACTTAAAATGGAAGACTTACATTAAATCTACTTTGAATTCACCTCACCCTTGCATTCCCAAAGCACATCGCAAAACTGTCTATTTTTCCTTGCAAGAACTGGCATACACCAGAATTTCACTCATAGTGAAACTTATTTCAGTTAGAATCTTCTGGCTGAACATGAGATGTGAATTCACCGTCTTGACTCCCTCCATTTTTTATCCTGCCAGGACACAGATACATACAAACCCAACTCGGAACCTTCAATACTTCTGACGATTTGACCACATTCACATGAATCCTAGCCAACAGTTTCCTCTTTTCAATAAAAGAACATTTTGTATTTTGCAATAAAACAAAGACATTTTTTAATCATACTTAATAGTTATTTACTCTGTTGTTGCAATTGGCATCTTAATTTAAATGTATTCTCATGTGCTGCTATAACCAATAAAGTATTTCTTGTTTTTTTTATCGGCTAAAAGCCTAAGCAGGGTCTTATATGTATACAAAATCCCTTGCATAATAAGTTGTGATTTGGTTAGCGG
Source organism: Sepiola atlantica (assembly GCA_963556195.1). NCBI lineage: Eukaryota > Metazoa > Mollusca > Cephalopoda > Sepiida > Sepiolidae > Sepiola > Sepiola atlantica. Next base: position 48,604,990 of record OY744544.1, read on the forward strand.
AAAACAGGCACATCCAAACTTACGCATTAATATACAGGTGATTAGCACATTACTGCACAATACTAATTTCCACCTAAAGCTGGATGCGTGCCAAATACTTCAGTTCAAGTCAAGACTTCAACGAAGTCAAACGTAACATTTCCTTGCCTTACGTCATCATGGTGACGCGAGATGTCCCTGTATTCTTGTTCCAGTGAAATAAAAGACATTTATATTATTGTAGAGAAGGCGTTGGCATTTTCCCTCAAGTCAAATAAGTACAGACACGGCCGACTCAGTAAAATGTTTATCTCCTGTCTTAACACGCTCTGCAAACATCACCACTCTACAACGTCATAAAGGATGAATGGTTGCTTTATAATGTCATACATTACCCCCTCCCATCCCTCTATCGTCTGTCTTTTAATTATTTACTTCAGTTGTCGATAATTATGGGATAGTTAGCTTTTAAAATATTTGTGGATTAAATTGTATTGTTTTAAAATTATTTTAAACACTGAGTGACATGGCATTAAATTTTATCTTTTTATCTATATAATCACCTTCTATATAATAGAGTAAAATTAGACTATTTCTCGACATATAAAGTCTGACTGTTTGTCCAAGGTCATTTTAAACCTGGATATGGTAGGCATCGTCGCAACCTCCCCTGGCAGGTTGTTCCACAGAGCAGAAACACGGGCATAAAATGCTACCTTTCTACTATTGAGATGAAAATGATGATAGTACCACTTTTACAGGTTCGCACAGAGACCAGAATTTGGCGCTAGAATGAAAAACACCTCGAAAGGTATACTTAAATACCCATCTGGATGGATGCCGTCAAGACTGTGGCTTTGCGAGCACAATCTGCACTGTCTTGACAGAGATGGTCATGCGATTTCTTTGTCTCTACAGTCATGATTGCGATAAATCAAGGAAAAGAGGGTACTCTGGAAAGCTGGATTTGTAATAATCCTGTCAGCTGTGTCCCCGAATATGACCACTTGGTTATGGAGTCGTTTTTTCGTCTTATATGAGCGTACAATCTTTTAGGATTGGCATACACTTGTTCTGTTAAATGTGTTCCGTAGATGGAACGTGCCTCTCTGAATACCTGCTCTTCCCTATTACATTGTCTTCTTTAATTTTCAAGGCTTCTGCAGCTTGAGCAATCAAGTATTCAGACCATGCAACATCGTGAAGTCTCCATTCTCGCTTGACCATGCTGGTTACCTATGGTTGTTGGAATGTGAAAAAGGGACGACAGCCATGCAATTAAGGTTTTAATTGCTTACCACTTTTGAATCTTCATTTTGGTGTTACGCCTAACTTTAGACAAGGGGCTGCCATCTATACTTCGAAGTTTAAAATAGCATTCCCAGTTGATTTTTTTTATTTTAGATTATTGTTATTTAATTAGAGTAATTATAAATGGAGTTCAAAACTGTTTGAATTATACAAAGATCCCTAGTGGTTCAAAAGTTACAAGAATTGGGGGTTCAAAATTGACATTATATTGAAAAAAATACTTATTTAGAGAATAAGAGGTAGAGATATCAGCATTTCTTTTCTTTTTTGTTAAGAAATGAAGCGACGGATAAACATGTGACGCATACAAAGTGTGTATATAATATATATATATATATATATATATATATGTATATATGTATGGTTGGTGGGAAAGAATCACAGCAGAGTGCTTGAAAAAAAAAAAAAAGAGCGTAATATATATATATATATATATATATATATATATATATAAAGATGTCCTTCTTTCCAGTCACGCAAGTAAACATACTTCTCTCACCATTCCATCATGGAAGTAAAAGACTTGCCAGACGGAATGATTTCAAATGTTTAGGGGAAGGAAGGAAGAAAGCAAATTGCAAATTCGACAACTAGGTGAAATGAATTTGGAAAAAAACCCTTCACTATTTCCATGAGGCGCATTCTTTTTTTCCTTCTTTCCATACCAATTGATATATTGTTTTTGCTTTTATTTTTAACTTTTTCTTTCTTTCTTTTTCTTTAAACTTTACTGATTTAGACATTATTTTATACGAATATTAGTGTAAACACTGGCGAAGCATAATATTTTTTTCCATCACTTTTGACGGGTGTACGCTCGTAAAAATAATAGACTTATGCAAGTTATGCAAGAAGAATGTCTTAAAGATATGTAGATATATCACAGTTTATGCATAGATAAATAAGCAAGAGATAAAACTGACTTTATTTTTTATTTAGTTTTCATGGTTTTAATTTATAAAATTTTCCAAGCAGTTTTAAAAAAATCATTTTGACAGACGAAACACGTGCGTCGTAAATAAACAATATACACATTTAAATTACTTCAAAATTACATTGCATTAATGTGAAATAACAATAAAAAGCATAAATGAGATTCACAAAGAAAAGTTGTTTTTCTAAGAACCTTTTGAAATAAAAGAAAATATTAAACATAGAAGTACCAACAATTTTATTCAAATAATTTTGCCCATAATGTTTTGAATGTAGGTTACGATTTTAGCACATTTAAAATTTTCAAATGTAAATTGATTTTTTTTTTTATTGTTCTTTTTTTGTTTTTAACTAGCTTAGCTTTTCATAACATCTATTTAAATATATATCAAGCAAAGTCTGTCGACGTCAACCATGATTTATTTTTACTATGTCGAATATTCATTTAAAGATATACTCATTTCAAATTAAGAGTTATACTGACCAGGGGGTGGGGCATAACATTAAATGACAGACTTTAAAACATTTTTACTCAGCAGGCAAGTGAGCTTTCTTTCTTTTTTTTGTTGTGGTTTACTTAAAAAAAAAAAAAATCTTAATTTTTTAAGTTAGTTTTTTATAAAAATTAAAGTTTCACAAACTTTTCGAGCGTTAAAGCACTATTAAAATTTCACATTATATATCAAAATAATTCTGAAACTATTTTCTATTAATAAGTAGTGGCTCTTTTTTGCGTACTTTATAATTTTGTAAGGAATTTCTCTTTAGTTTACTATGTCGTATTTCTTCTTAAATTGGTCGAAGAAGAAAATTAAAAGTTTCTGGTTGTAGTTTAAGGTCTGTTCTGATTGGGTGTACAGTTTCAAGAATATCGGTAAAGATTGACTGTTTTAACCTTGAAAAACAAACTAACGTGTAAAATTGAGTCTCGAAAAAAATATTCATATTTCACATTTTCTACTGTTAGAAATAAATACTGTTTTAACTCGCTGTAAAAAATAATTCAATGGATAAAAACACATACAAATTACATATTCGAAAAGATTATTTTCTTTTCTTTCCAACCATAAAAAATTGGCCTAGAAATTGCGAGTTGAACGAATTAAGGAACAAATTCTTTAATGTCACACGATAATGGCTGACAGGCTGGGAATGCCATTTAAAGTGGTGTTATCACTCTTACCAATGGGTAATAAGACGTTCATGTCTGACACTTGACAAATACTTTGAGAATAACATGTCATGGGTTGATGGTTGCTGGCCCTTGTGGACTCTGGATACAGCTGAAACATGCTGAACAAGGAAGTTTTCCTCAACTGTGTTAACAATGAGTTGTCAAATTGATTTTTTAATAAACAGAAATATGCCTTCCAGTCAATTAATGGAGCATTTAGATCACAACTATTAGACATTCGCGGTATAGTTTATCTGCTCTAACTATTGCATTTAATAGTCATTGATCATCATCCAGCTTTGCCGATGGACTACGATATATTACAAGCAGTGGAAACCATTCTCTTTAGAGTCGGACTCCCGATAGAATAGAGTTGTAGTAGGCGGTTGATTGATTGGTTGTTTTACAGAATATCATCCCTTTTCGGGTTATTTAATGCCAAATCCGGTCATTTTGGTAGAAATTTTTATGTTCCAAGTTCTTTATATCTTCAAATATGTATTCAAGGTGTTTGGTTTGATTGTTTTGTAAAGGAAAATTGTTGTTTTTGTTTTTGCAGAACATGATTGAGTTTTGCAAAGGAGAGAAAAAGGGGGTAAAAGATATAGCATCAATGTTTGGCTTGGTTTACGGTATAATAGCCATCGAGGTGTTATTTAATGCCGACTAATGTTGTCAAATGAAGTCCCAAGGTAGGTCAATTTATTTTATATTGTTGTAGAAAAAAAAAACAATGAGATTAAATTTTTTTGAACAGTCCAACTTCTTTAATGAAGTCTAAGATTTTGGTCCAATTTGTGTCTTTAAACAGGTCCTTTAGATTTTTCGAGTTGTAGTATTTCCTTCGGCTTTGTTGTAGATCCTGACAGTCTATTAATATATGTTTGACTGTAAAAGATTTTTGACATGATACACACATTGGGGACTCTTCATCTTTCAATAAATGTTTGTGCGTAATATATGTATGTCCAATATGAAGTCTGGCTATTACAACCTTTCCTCATTCTTGTGTTTTTGTAGCCTAAGGGCCACTCATCAATAGTTGGCCAAATCTTGTGTAATTTATTACTTTTGCATTCATCCCAAGATTCTTGCCATTTTTCTTTGATTAACCTGTTTATAGAACGTAGAAGATCACTGTATGGAATCCTAGTATTGGTAGGAATCATGTTCAGCGATTCTTTTGCTGCACTATCCGCTTTTTCGTTTTCACGAATGCCGATATGACTTAGTATCCAGCATGATTTAATTTTACACTGCTTCTCGTTATAGATATAGGTAGTTTTATTTTAAATTTTTGTGATTAGAGGGTTATCCATTTTTTTGTTCTTCAGTGTTGTGAGCACTGATAGAGAGTCGGAGAAGATTATCTGTTCGACTACTTTCTATTATTTTTAGAGCCAGATATATGGCTGTAGCTTATGCACTAAAAATTGATGCTTTGTCAGATAGTCTACACTGCCTTTTAATCTTATCCAACTCTGCATCTTTAGAACCATCAGGTGTAAATGTATTTGTATTCAGGGTGGTTTTCCAAGATCACTTGAAGTTTTTCTTGGAAAGTATATGGATGAGTATTTTTCTTGTTTAAGTTGTCCAGTAATAGATTCACTTCTGGAGCTCTGATGATCCAAGGTTCAGTTTCAGATAAAGTGAAAATGTCAATGTAGGAAAGTTGGATTTTAGATTCTTTTATAATGGGTTCCATTCTAAGGCCTAAAGGTTTTATCATTTTTCTTTTTTGTTCAAAAAAGGTTCAGAGTTTTGGGTTAAATATACAGTCGTATGCTGGGTTGGTTGTACATAATTTTAATTTTATTATGTATTGCAGGGCCAATTTTTCACTTCTAATCTGAAGGGGTGCTTCATGAGCTTCTACATATAAGCTCTCAACTGGGGAGGTTCTGTATGCACCTAATACCAGTCTCAAGCTTTCATGGTGGATGGTATCAAGTTCTTTTAGATAGGATTTGTCTGAGAGCAAAAGTACAAGCATTTTGTTTTCATTTTAGAGAAATTGAAACCGTTCTGATGGCCATCTTGTCGTTTATGTTAAATTGAAGTTGTTGTTCAATCATGTTTGTATATTTAGATCTATAGCAGATCATGAGTTCAGCTACATATAGGGAATCTTTAATCCCTGATGTTTCTGTTGTGATGTCTTTAAGGATATTATTAACTTTAATATTAAACAGGGTTACTGAGAGAATAGTTCCCTAGGAAACTCCTGTCTCTTGCCATTTTTTAACTTGGAAGATTCTATTGTTTATGAAATTTTCTATGAATATGAGAAGTTTGCCTTTTAGGCCTAATTCTTTTAAGTCATTTATAATACCATATTGCCATGTGGTTTCATAGGCTTTTTCTATATCAAAAAATATTGCAGTTACATGTTGCTTTTGGATAAAATTATGTAGGTTTCAAGCTGCACTATGGTGATTTTGTTTTTCCTAAAACCAGATGAAATTTGGATGATAGGTTGTTTTTTTCCAGGTACCTTTTATTAATCATTCTTTTAAGTGTTTTGCATAAGCAACTAGTTAGGGCTATAAGCCTGTAGTTTTTGGGGTTTGTGGTGTTGTCTTTATGAATTTTTCCTTTTTGTTTGTCTGGGTCTGTTTTCATTGCTTTTGGAATAGGGATTATTATAGCTTGTTTCCACTGAGCGATTTCACCTTTGTTCCATATGTCATTGTATAATTTTAGGAAGTAGTTTAGAAATATTTAGGGTAAATTTATCAAGAATTCATAATGAATCTCGTCTTGGCCTACAGATGAATTATGAGTTTCATTCAAAGCTTCCTGAAGTTCAGTTATGGTAAAAATTTTGTTATGAGGTTGATTTTTTTCTTTTTCTTTATTTTGTCTGATATTTTGGAAGTTAGGATTTTCCTTTTGGTTGGTGCAATTGATTTAATGGGGTGTTAGAATATTTTCCTGAAATTTTTCGTATCATTTTCCATATTGTTTTAATTTTAGTCTTGAGTACAAAATTCTGTCAGGAAGTTCTTTTTTATTCCCTAATAGTTTTTTGTGCTTTGGCCCGACAGTTTTTAAAACTGTTAAAGTTTTCTTTGGTTGGATTTAATTAAAAAATTTTCAGAGCAGTACGACATGTGTGTATGGCAGTTTGGCATTCATGGTTAAACAATTTTTTGTTTGTTTGTTGGAGTCGGAAATTTTAGGTATGCTTTTTTCAGCAATTTCTAGAAGTGTTTTGGAGAAATATGTTATGTGGTCTTTGTTATTATTTGATTTGGGAGTGAGTTTATTTTGGCATAGAATTTTATATTTATCCCAGTTTGCTCTGTTACGGTTCCAGTATGAGATTTCTTCTGTTTTGGAATTGGGATTTTCTAAAATTATTGGGAAAGGTCACTGCCACATGTATCATTGAGCATTTTCCAATTGAAATCTAGAAAAGTAGTGGGGTTACATAGTGTGAGGTCTAATTCAGAATATGAGCCTGTTGCTGGGTGGAGGTAGATCTATGTTTTTTTGATTGAAAAGACATATTCCTGATTCCTTTCATTAATTATGTTTTCTTTAATTTTGCCTTTTCCATTGGTTTCTTTACTTCCCCAAATTTGATTATGACTATTGAAGTCACCAACTAAGGTTTGGGAAGTTGTATAATTAAGTTATCCAGCTCGGTTTCATTAATCTTCTCTAAGTATAGGGAACAGAGTGTTATCCTTTTATGGAGAGATACTGATATGGCAACTGCCTGCAAGTTTGATTTTAAAGGGATTTGCTTTTATAGTATTTTGTTATTTACAATGATGGAGGTGCTTCCTGAGGCTCTGTCATTACTATTGTGGATATAATTATATGATGTATGATTTTTAATATTTATTTCGCCATTTTCCTTGAAATGAGTTTCCTGAAGGCAGACAACTGCTGGAGATAAGTTTTTCATGAGAATAAGCAATTTTTCATAATTTGGTTTTATACCACAGATGTTCCACTGTAAAAGTCGGGGGGGGGGGGGGTGTTTGTAGAGGTTTTAGCGTGTTCATCTCGTTCCATTTTCTCTGGTATTTTTTTTTTGTTCCTGGATCTTTATTTGGGTTTTTTATTTCTAGTTTGTGCCTAGATTGGGATATTTGTCGTGATTTTTCGGATTCTAGGCTTTTTGATTTGATTTGGTCAGGGCTTTTTGAGTTTCTCTGTCTTGAACTTGTAAGCTGTTTGGGTTGAGTTTTTATTTTGGCTTGTAGCATCCTTGGTCTCGTCAATCTGGGATTGGGGATTTTTCTTTTGATTTGATTCCATGTTAAATCTAGTTGTCAGGGTGACTAAGTTTTCTTTTAATATCTCAAGTAGAGATCTTAGTTCTTTCACTAGATCTGGTAGGTTGTTTTTATTTTGTAGGGTAAACGGGCTTGATCGTTGGGTTGCTTCTGCATAAGTGTTGTTTTTAAATATACTTCAACAATCTTTCGTGCTTCTGGGTAGAATAAATTTTGTCTTATGTTTAATTTCGATTATTTCTCTTTCTTTTTGGTAGATTTTGAAGTTTTTAGAGTAGGCTGGATGACCTTTATTGCAATTTGAACATTTTTCGATGTTATGGCATTCATCTTCTGTGGTTGGGGTCTTTTTCACCACATTTCACACATGTTTTAATTCCTCTACATATTTCTCTATGATGCCCATATTTTTGGCATTTGTGGCATGTTATACCTTTTAAATTAGGTAGCCATTTTTTTTTTGGGGGGGGGGGGGGATTGTAGGTGTGTCAAAGTCAGTATATAAGTATTAGTTGGTATGGTCTGACCATTTCTTTTTATGGTTATGCATGTGTGATCAATTACGCCTTGTTTTTGTAATACCGTTCTTATTTCATCCGTAGTTGCCAAGGACAATTCTTGGTTCTTTATGACTCCTTTAGAGGTATTTAGCTTTTCATGTGGAAAACCTTTACATTTATGGTTGTAGAAATTTCCCATTTTTAATAGGTTTTGGGCGGCGTTATTGTTCTTTACTTCGACAAGAAGATTTCCATTTCTTAGTTTTTTTAATTGAATTTGGATTGCTCTTGCTGGTAAGTATTTTTTCGATTAAGAATGGTGATAATTCACTCATTTTTTTTGCTTTCTAGTAGTTATTACTAGGAATTTCGGAAAATTTGTGGAAAAGCTATTTTTTGGTGTGTTGTATATTTTTTCGTCCTCTGAGCTTGAGGTTTGAGACATTTTTTTTGGGGAAAAATGATCCATGGTATTTTTTCGTTTTTTCATCACACTTGCTCGCCACCCACCTCAGAGCCTTTTGTGGGAAGTGCCAGGGGAGGGAGGAAACCCATTCACTCTGACACCACAGTGATACAGAGATTATATACTTGGTCTAGGTGAAGCACTGAGCACCTATTTTCCATTGATTTTGCTTTTTGGGGTTTTTAAGAAAAATGTCAGGGATGTCGCAGCCATGTCAATGCTTTGTTAGCCATAACCACCGCTTTCCACCATATTTTGGGGGTATTTATTAGTGGTTGTTAGTGGGGGTTGAAATAGGAATGTAGATTAGTGTGAGTTTTATATGGTGGGGCTTGACGTGACCAGACGATTGATTGGATTGGGCCTCTCCAACCGCCCATCTAGCCCAAGTAAGGGCCAAAGTGAACTGCTGCAGTGTACATATCTACTACTTTCCCGAGTTATGCTCATCCACCAGGATCCCACCCTTGAGCATCACGGGTTGCCACCTACGGCAAACTGGTGGCCCCGCACAGGTGTGTAAAAAAAAAAAAAGGTGAAAAGAGAGAGAAAGGAGGTGAATTGTTGTTTTTTTGTTTTGCAGAACATGATTGAATTTTGGCGGTTGATTGAGTATTATGATGAAGTCGACACTGTGACAGTCGGGTTAGACTGCTAATACATTCTTTAATTTATAACTAATAAATAACAAGTATAATTTATAAAACACTAGCACGGCTACCCAGCATTGCTCGGGAGTATTTTTCAGATAATATATTTTTTATTCATATAGAAACGAGGTGAAAATATTTAAGAAATCCCCGGAATCTTTCAAATTTTGTTCATTATTGCACATTTTCTGTAACTGGTGCCGAAAATTTTGCACCTCTTCTCTCCTTCCATATCATACTATCTTCAGACATTACCAAAAAGGCTATCAACATTGTTATTCTTCTCTTTGTCTGATCGTTACAGAATCGCTGTTGAAATCAAACATTTCAAAAACTCTTTATTGCCAGTAATGCAACCAGCAATATTCTAACAGTGTTTCGCTAAAAAAAAAAAAAACTTATTTGTGTTTTTCCAGTTATTTTTTAAAATTTTCTCTCCAAACATCTTTCTTGGATAAGAAGTTAATTTATTTCTTATTTACTCAAAACAGTTTTACAAAGTATTACTACTTGCTTTTAGTTTATTTTCGAATTTCTAAAAGTAAACATTTTCTATTTCTCTATAGTTTTTTTTTAATAAGTCATTACTTTTTCCCGTGAGGCTAAACTTCTGGTCTAAAATCAGATAATGAAAAAAACAATTCAGTATTACGACTTGAATTTCATTTCTGTTTCAGATTCTTTTTTTTACTACAGTGGCACCTCTCATTCATAACAAACCAAACAGAAAATAATTATTTATTTTTTATATATATATATATATATATATATATACACATGTCCAAACGTAAGCACAAAGTTTTATTATCAAGTAAATACACCTATTTTGTGTTGATAGTTTTTGTTTTTTTCCACGTTGGTTAAATCTTATTTCAGTTAGCTAAATTATTAAAAACTTTTAAAAAAAATTATTTGAAGATTTTTTTTACTGTTAATATTGGTTAGGTAATACCAGCTAATGAGTTACAACAGCTGAAAGGCAACTACACAAAATTACACTCAGGTTCCTGAATCAAAAAACTAAAAGATTTGGTAAAAGAAAAAAAAATATATGAACAGAAAAATACTTCCGAGCAATGCTGTGTATCCGTGCTAGTGTTTTATAAACTAGACTTGAATCATAACTGGTCATGACAACAAAACTTTTTGCAAGGTGAAGAGAGAGAGGGAGAGTGTTTCCACTTTATTCATGGAGAACTGTCAGCATTTTTACAATTACAACAGTGGCCTTTTAACAGATACTTTTTATCTAATCTGTGTTTATAATTCTACACATGGTTCTTCTTCAGTGTGATACACATGTTTACAGACAGATACAAATATAATATGTACATATGAAATCTATCTATGAAAAGAAAAGAAATTCCATGAAACAAGACAAAAATAAAATCTTGTTAAACTTACCTATTTCATAATTTAATTTTTTCTCATCTCTGTTACCCTCAGGTTCAACAACTTTCAACCAAGGTAGAAAAAGTCTCAGATCACAAAGTCTTCGGGTTTCATCAAAAAATTCTTCCCGTTCAGCCTCTTGAGTAATACTCACAAAAATATAACATGTCGGATTGAGGAGTTTTGTATGGAATGGGAACTTTTTAGCCTCTGACCAGAGGTCAGTTTTTATACTTTCTAACGTAGCATTACGATTACATCTTAGGGGCACAAGTATTCCAGTAGGGAGAAGACAGTCCACGTCGACCTGCGACGGCATCAAATGTAGGCCCCATAGTTCTCCTGAGCTGGGTGGCATCTTGGTCCAACATTAGCTGTAGCTATTAAAGAAAGAAAAAACAAACATTAACAATCTTTCTAAAGTTTTCTTACAATTAGAGTTATGAAATAATGTGCAATAGAAAACAAAACTAAAGACAAATTTCAAAAGACCAAAATTTATTAAATATTTTAGTCATTTTGAGAAGATTAATTCCAAAAGTTTTGAGAATTATTGTTCTTTTTAGATCTGTGACAAGCACTACGATGATGATGGTTTTACTCTAATATTTCAGATGGAAGCAATTCCCGTTCCATGTAACTCATTCATACCTATACAGTATTTGCTCAAATATTTCCTGAGCATAGAAAACTACAGCGCTGATCTGATTATGAAATTAGCTGATGAGACAATGTGTGCAGCTTCTTTCAATATTGTAAAACACTCTAGCAATGTTATTTTATATCTCTATCAAGTTAGGCAAGTTTATATATTTTTATGTACAGAATTCACTCCTCAACTAATTAACCGATCATTATGAATCTTGGAACACAGTTGCTAGGCATAAGAGGTCCAAATGAAAGTTATATTTAGTTTTCTGCAAAGAGAGTAAATAGATACCCCTGATTTTTGTGAAATTTTAATAGATATCAATTAATAAATATTCACCAAATTTCAGTTTCTTTGGAGTATTTTAAAGGGTTTTTCGGAGGCATAATATGGGCACAACCTCTCATTTTAAAATTCAAATATATCAGAGTTACATTGAATGTGATCCATAGTCATTAGACACCAATTAAGCAAGATTCCCCGAGTGTCAATTTCTTCTGAAAACCTCTTAAATTTGAGACATTTTCTAGAATCAAAATTAGAATAAAGATTCTAGACATAAAGTTTAGTATCATTATATCTCGATTTTAATTTTCATAAGGAGATAAAAAAGTGATGCAAAACTGTTTGAGAAATTGATTTTACAAGTCCTCGAACAGATATTTTTAAAAATAATTTTATATAAACATCTTTTGAAACATTTTCTTTGAATGCTCTTTTATGTTTCTGGATTCTGATTTTAAAGAACAGACTGGCTTCTGTTTTATATTTTTCCACATTGGCATGGAAGATGTTAAGGACAGCGAAAATTTCCATCCGCAAATGGATTGTTCCTTCTACATACGGATTGATAACTCTAGCTGTCGCAAACTAAAATAACAATGAAGAAATTAAACATTAGACTTGTAGTCGATTGAAAAAGTGATTTTATTTCTATATTTACAAAACGTGGTTTGTTCTCAATCTGTCATGGACTTGTCTTATATAAACAAGCAACAGTTGCTATGAGGAAATATAACATGAGAGCAAAATGGACCTAAACCAATATGATACAACTTTGAGTCCGTCTTCCTCCTCCTTATTGGTTTAATTCCTTGCTGTCATTCATTTTAAATTACTACTAATCTTCCTTCCCACTTTATTAACTTACAGCATTTCCGATCAGCGTTTATATGCTAACTGCTGATTTTTTTTTTCTTTTTTAACATTTCTTTCTTTCTCCCTTTCTACTGTTTATTACACGTGACTACTTTTTCCCAAATTGCGTTCTTTGTATAAATTTGAAAACTTTTCTGTTTTTAATTAAAGTTCTGCTACCAATTGATGATGATTGTATTTTAACAATCGAAATATTTTGGTAGAACTATTCAATATGTGTTTTTGAGTTTAATTTGCTTATCCTTTATTCCATTTTTATTTTATATATATATATATATATATATATATATATATATAATTGGTACAATTCTGGGTTATTAATATATATATATATTTATTTATATAGGAGTTCATACCTTTTTTTAAAGCATCCAAATAAATTTTTTAAAAACAAGGGGTAAGGTAAATCAAAATACCTTTTAAAGCATGTTAAGATGCGATGATGTTTTATTAAAAAAGAAAAATCAAAACCGATTTTTTTTTTTTTTTTATAAACTTCCATTTTTTTTTTTAGTTTATATTACAGATATAGTTTGCCGAGTAAAATCGGCCTCTTCGGTGTAGTTAGATCCGATGTTAATGGTCTGCTGGTCTCAGATGGTGTAGTCGGCTCATGAGGTGTTTTTTTTTCTCGTATGAAATCACGCCAGCACGTGGATATGTATTTATATAGGAGTTCATACCTTTTTTAAAGCATACAAATAATTTTTTTAAAAACAAGGGGTAAGGTATATTCTGAAATATTCTTTTGGCAACCATGTGTTTCAGAAAAAGAAAAATGTTAATGATTTCCAGGTAGGTATACAAAATTGTGAAAACTTTTGCTGAATTTCTGTAACTTCAAATTGCCATATTTTTTTAATGCATAGAGATATTAACATGTTTTTGGGGTTTTTTTTTTCTCCAAAATACTGAGAATTTTATCTAGTTTTCAATATCTTAATGGATTTTTCATTTCAATAACTTAATTTTTCACCAAATGACACCCCACACTGTTAATGATTGTAAAATGAAAGGATTCGTGATATTAAGAATTTCAATTGTAGGCTGTGACAGACACATGGATCTAATTTCATTCTGCTAAAATATAGCAATATAGAAAAATCGGCCTTTTCTTCAAACAACTTAAAATCGAACATTTCTTGAGAAAATAATTTTACCAAATGAATCAGTAATTAAAAAACAAGAACGGGAAACAACAGCTGAAAGACTTCAACAATAACAGAAGTTGTCATGCAAGATTAGCTAACAATCATGAATACAAACAATTTTTGTGTGACAAAGCAGCAAATATTGATGAAATGGTTTCAAAAAGTGAAATTACGCAAATCAACCATTATTCTGTAAGCAATAAGTATTTCCACGTTTCCAAAAATTTGGCAAGCACAGAAAATTCTACAACCAACTGACAATACACAAAACTGTTTTCATTCAATTCCTTGAATCTATGTTTTCAGACTGACATGTTCTCAGGTAAAATCCAGAGTCAATATATGATTCATCTATGCTTTATTCCAACAATATTTTTTCTAAGTGTTGTAGTATCGATTTGATTATATAAAACTGTGTTACAGGTTTGAAAAGCCTCTAAAAATTATTGCCTCTGCAAACAGTAATGAAGAGTCCAAGATAGAAAAGGAACAGAGGTAACTTAGGCTCATCCAATTCTGTTAGTGCGGATAAAAATACTCACTGTTCCTGTTTTTCCTGTCAAAGAAAATAAAAAACAATCTCAATGGAATATTTTCTACCCATTTAAATCAAATTATTTTTATTATATCAAAATGATTATTGAAAAGAATTTATCGCATATTTTAAGTTTCATACAAAATATTCCTTATTTTTTGATAATATTGATTTTACGATCATTTTTACTTTTTATTTTTATACATTTTTCTATTTATTTTTTCTTTACTGATTTTAGTAATTATGATTTAATAACAGGTTTATTTAATTCCTGGAAAGTTGAATTACGAGCAGTACAACTGTTCGGAATTTTTAAAATGGGTACGACTAATTTTTACGATCAATGTATGGATGAATCGATTATGCTGGTATGGTCATGTGAAACGTTCATCCTCCTAGATAAACTGCTACAGGAGCATCAATATTCTAAATCACAGGAAGGTTGGCCGGCCAAGGAAAACTTGGAAGCAAGTGATTGGACAAGACTGCACAAAGTGGAATTTGGAGACTGCTGACCCACTGAACCGTGAGAAGTAGAGAGTAAACTTGCATAATATCAGAAAACGTCTGACCCCTGAACAAGGGATGGTGACACCAAATGAATAGAAGAGAAGCACATAGAATAAAAGTTCTTGGAAAATATAACAAAATTTTTAAAAATATATATTTTTATTATTAGAATCTAGTATGTCTAATTGACAGTAACTGAGCTAATTATTTGAAAAGAAAAAAGAAATCTGAAAATCATCCAAATTTTTTAAAAGAAAATTGTAAAAACAACTTAAAACAGAAGATGCAGCAATATTCATTTGTGAATATTTTCAATTTAGCTTCAGTACAGGCAAGCATTTTAAAGTAAATACAAACTTTTTATAACAGTAGTTTTTAAATGCATCATATAGAATGTTGTTTTTTGAACATATTCACCCCAAACAAGGCAGACCGCCACTGTAGACGTAAGGGGCTACTGAGCAAAAGGGTGAAAAAAATTTTTTTTCCGGTCAACCTAAATTAGGTGCTGCACAGCAAGATGCCTGTTTACATTAGTTTTAAATTTCTGCATGTCATCAGGAAAACATGGAGCAGAGAGGGAGTTTTAGAGTCTAGCAGCATGAGGAAAGAAGCTTTTGGAGTAGAAAGCTCTTCGGTATCTGAGGACCTCTACAGTGAATAGATGGGATTTGGTAGATTGTCGGGTTGTTCTAGTGAATAAACATCGTGGGGACACCAGAGTAGCAAGTTCATCAGAGCACAATCCATTGAAGTACTTGTAAAACAGGCACAAGGAAGCAACATTGCGGCGATGGGACAGGGGCTGGAACTTGGTGGATAGTGAGGGACCTATTAATTTGGCAACTCTTTTTTGGACATTGTCTAAGAGGGAGAGACTAGTGGATGATGCCCCAGCCCAAATGTGGCAACAATACTCCATGCATGAGCGGATGGTAGCTTTGTAGAGATATAAGATAATGTCAGATGTGAGAAGTTTACTAGCACGGTAGAGGGAGCCCACCTTCTTTGCAGCAGCCCTGGCAATGTCTTCAATGTATTTATTTCAATTCATGTTATCTGTGAAAGTTAGGCCGAGGAGTTTGAATGATGAACTCTCAGGTAGGGTGTTATTTGCCATGACAATCGGTGGTTGAAGAGGTTTCTAGTAGTTATTGAATGAAAGTAGCTTTGTCTTTATGGCATTAAAAGTTACCATCCATTTTTACCCTAATCCATTACAGACTGGAGGTCATTTTCTAAGGATTCAGCCATTGCCTCAGATATGTGCGCGTCGGTTTTGCCCAGATGACGAGAGTAGAGCGTGGTGTTGTCAGCAAATATTCCTATCTCAGTCTCAATGACATCAGGGAGGTCATTTATGAAAATCAAGAACAGTAGAGGTCCAAGGATGAATCCCTGGGGTACACCAGCATTTATGTCATGTTGCTCAGATGAACGGCCATTGAGGACAACCTGGATCTTTCTTTTTGTTAGGAAGGATCTAATTATATTAAATATCTGTCCAGCAATACCATATGAGTGCAGTTTTAAGAGAAGCCCTTCATGTCAGACCTTGTCAAAGGCCTTGGATATATCAAGCGCTACCGCCCTAGCTTCACCTGCTTTGTCCAGTGTATGATATATGCGTTCAGAGATGACCGTTAGGATATCTGCCGTAGATCGTTCTTGTCTAAATCCGTATTGATGATCAGAAAGAAGTTTAGCATTAACTAGGTGCCGGACTATCGCTAGATTGATTAATGATTCAAAGATTTTAGCAACAATCGGGAGTAGACTGATTGGGCGGTAGTTTAGAGGATCAATTCTATCTCCAGAATTCTTGAAGACTAACACAGAGGCAATTTTCCAACTATCAGGGAAACAAGATTCAGCAAGGAATTTGTTGTATAGCTTGGAGAGGACAGGGGCCAACTCAGCAGAGCATTTCTTTATTACTATTACTGGTATGAGATCAAGCCAACAGGCTTTGGAGGTGTCAAGGTTTTTTATGATGTCTCTGATCTGAGATGGGGTGATGACCAGGTTATCAAGTGTGGCTTTAGTTCGCAATGGGAATTTAGAGAGGAGGTGGTTTGCTGAGTATAAAGTGGAGTTTAAGGCAAAACGCTGGGCAAGTAGTTCAGCCTTATACGTTGCCGTGCAAACAACATTGTTGTGATTTGATAGCGGGGGAATTGTCAATCACACTATTGTAGATTTTCCATAAATCACAAGTACCTAGTTTCTGTGACTGAATGCGTTTTTTGGTCATCTCTGTATACCTTCTCTTTGCTTCATCTATCACTACTTTGCAATCATTTCTTGCCTCTCTAAATTTCTGTCTATTCGCAGTTGACTATGGTGGGCGAATTTTCGGAATGCCTTCTGCCTCTCAGCAATAGCAGCTGCACATTCTGAGGTGAACCATTGAGGAGAGTGGGGTTTGCTGAAGAATTTTCGCATGGGGACATAAGCATCAATGCCTGCTTTGACTCATTCGGTTAGCTCATTTGCACACTGATCAGCAGAGAGTGAGAAGGTTTCGCCCCATGGGGCATCACTAATGTGATCCCTGAGGGATTAAAAATCAGCCTGCTCATAGTTTCTCGTCGTTTTGAGCAACAGCTCTTCAGCTTTTGAATGAGTTTTTAAGGTGATAAGTATCATTACCACAACGTAATCAGAGTTTCTGAGCAGGTTATGGGCATTCACCACACAAGCCTCGGGTAGTGAGGTCAAGAACAGGTCGAAAAGTGAGGCTTGCTGGTCCGCACGATCAGGAAGGCAGGTCGGAAAAGTGACAGTCTGTGAGAGGTTGTGAGCTGAGGAGAAATTAAACGTAGAGTTCCCAGCTGCATTAGTAACGCTGGAGAATCCCAACCAGTCACGGTGGTGTACATTAAAATCCCCAAATACATGTATTTGGGCATTCGAGTCAATTGAGAGTGCTCTATCTAAGCTTTCAGAAACAGAGTCAAGCAGGATACAGTCCTGGGTCGAAGGAGAACGGTATAAGAAATATAAGTAACTAACTGTGATGTATGTCAATCTAAAGCATATGTAGACTTGGTCATCTGATTCTAACCTATGTTCTCTAGTCAAGAGTAGGGTGTTCCGAACATAAACTCCTACCACGTGCATGTTTGTCAGAGTCCTTACAATAGAGTGGAAGGTAATCAGTCATGTCAAAGTGGTGAGAGAGAATTGAAGGTCCGTTTCACTTAGTGCTAGGATATCCGGGGAGTTTGTCAGGAGAAAAGTTTCTACGTCGTTAATGTTGGTTTTAAGTCCCCGGATATTTGTGAATACAAGCCTCAAGGGTGGAGATGAAGATGTTTTTTGTTGGGTGTCTAGTTTAGGTTTGTTTTTTTTTATTTTGTAAATTCATGTTTGTTTTGAGCTAGAGTGGGGAGGAAAAAGTGGGTGCTTGTTTGGTGCCAATAAGCTCACACAACCAATCCATTAATCGTGACTTGATCCATGGGGTTGTGGCCTCGAGAAAACCCACCAGGGATAACTATAGGGTTCCTTTCCATGCGCGACATGGCACGTACAGTTACCCACGATATTATACAACTGTTGATGGAGCAGCCTTTCTTAGTGTTCATTAAGAATTAGGGTTCCCAACTACCAGTCGGAAACAGCAGCCAGACAAGCTGTTTAACCTGTACCCTCAACCTGTCGGAATAAGAGCGACCCAGACTAATAATGTCGGACTTAATGACGAAAAAAACTTTCCCCAAGTTGCCCAGATAGAGAGAAAGAGTTCATTGCCCTAGTCAGGAAACAAGGCCAAGCACTAGGTGTCTTTAAAGGCGTCCCAGTGCTTGTACCTCTACGCCTGGCTAATAGACAGAGAAGGAGTGCGAAAGCCGGGCAATAGGCAGAGCCCATCTACTCCTTAAGCAATTATTGATTTGCAAACCAGATACTTTGTTCGAAATTCAGCTCTAAGAAGGTTGTTGATCAAGACTTAGGAGGCCTTCCTCCATAACGGTTTGCTACCAAGACGTAAGTGGTTTACTAACCACTTACGTCTTGGCAGCAAGGTTTTATTATCAGAGTTTTCCTTCTCTTAGATGGATGACCTGACAAGGTCTACAGTTCCAACACTCCAAGAGAGGATGGCCTGCGCCTGTGTACTAGTCAGGTATTTCCGAGCCCCGCAGGTAAAAAAAAAAAAAATTCCATTCACATATACTAGCAAATATATGCTCTCTCCAGTCACATTTTGCTAGGCTGGGATGATATCATGATGAACAAACTACATACACTGACCCCCAAAGGAGGAGGCAATAACGAACATATACTACACTAATTCTCAAAGGAGGAGGTAATGTCTAGTAGGATGGTACCATGACAACAGAACAGGTACTACAATACCGCTTCCAAAATAAAGGAGGTAATACCTGGGAAAATATCACCATAACAGCAGAAGGTAATGCCTTTGAGTATTACTATACTTATAGCAACAGAAAAGATACTACACTACCATGTGCCCCCCCCCCCCAAAAAAAAGAAGGTAGTCCCTGGGAAGATGGTATCATGACAAAAGAACAGATACTACATTAAGCCCTCCCTCACAATAGGATGTAAGACCTGGCAGGATTACTTCCATCCCCTTAAAAAAAGAAGGTAATTCCTCGGAGTACGGTCCTATGACAACAGGGCCGATGCTACACTAACGTATTCCCTATAAAACATAATATAATAATAGATTAAATCAAGTTGGTTTTTTTTTGGGGGGGGGGGGGGGGTCATTCATTTATAAATGCCTAGTCATAAAAACAATTTTTTATAGTTTCTTGGCCCTTTTCCCTAAGATCCCACTTCCTATTTTAATCCAATGAATTTCTGTAAATAAATGTATTTATGAAATAATGTTTTCAACAATTTGGATATATTTTAAGTAGGAGTAAATGTGCTATTGTGGTGACTAAGATGATTCTAGTTAAGAATAAGATAGACATTTTCATAACTTTTGACCAAGGATGATCAACGACCTCAATTTTTCCTATACTTTTGATGGTCTTGTGCCTAATTTGTTCGTTATTTAATTTTTTCCTATTTTTTGCAAATAAATAATTTGAAGTGTATGTTTTCTCAGCATCTCATTTATTCTTTTACTATAGATGAAACTATTGCTTCAAACAATAAAACAATAACACGGCGTCGTTAACAGGAGATAGAGAGAAAAGGAGAGAGAGAGAGAGAAGGGGAGAGAGAAAGAGAAGGGGAGGGGGGAGAAGGTGGGAGAGAGAGAGAAGGTGGAAGAGAGAGAAGGTGGAAGAGAGAGAGAGAAGGGGGGGGGAGAGAGAGAGAAGGGGGGAGAGAGAGAGAAGGGGGGGAGAGAGAGAGAAGGGGAGAGAGAGAGAGAAGGGGAGAGAGAGAGAGAAGGGGGGAGAGAGAGAGAAGGGGGGAGAGAGAGAGAAGGGGGGAGAGAGAGAGAAGGGGAGAGAGAGAGAGAAGGGGAGAGAGAGAGAGAAGGGGGGAGAGAGAGAGAAGGGGGGAGAGAGAGAGAAGGGGGGAGAGAGAGAGAAGGGGGGAGAGAGAGAGAAGGAGGGAGAGAGAGAGAAGGAGGGAGAGAGAGAGAAGGGGGGGGAGAGAAAAGGGGGAGAGAGAGAGAAGGGGGGGAGAGAGAGAAGGGGGGGAGAGAGAGAAGGGGGAGAGAGAGAGAGGGGGGAGAGAGAGAGAAGGGGGAGAGAGAGAAGGGGGGGAGAGAGAGAAGGGGGGAGGAGAGAGAAGGGGGGGGAGAAGGGGGGGGGAGAGAAGGGGGGAGGGGAGAGAAGGGGGAGAGAGAGAGAAGGGGGAGAGAGAGAGAAGGGGAGAGAGAGAGAGAAGTGTGGAGAGAGAGAGAAGTGTGGAGAGAGAAGAAGTGTGGAGAGAGAGAGAAGGGTGGAGAGAGAGAGAAGGGTGGAGAGAGAGAGAAGGGTGGAGAGAGAGAGAAGGGTGGAGAGAGAGAGAAGGGTGGAGAGAGAGAGAGGGGTGGAGAGAGAGAGAGGGGTGGAGAGAGAGAGAGGGGTGGAGAGAGAGAGAGGGGTGGAGAGAGAGAGAGGGGTGGAGAGAGAGAGAAGGGTGGAGAGAGAGA
>OY744544.1:48625920-48670920 GCA_963556195.1 Sepiola atlantica
AGAAGGGTGGAGAGAGAGAGAGAGAAGGGTGGAGAGAGAGAGAAGGGTGGAGAGAGAAAGAGAGAAGGGTGGAGAGAGAGAGAGAGAGAGAGAGAGAGAGAGAGAAGGGTGAGAGAGAGAGAGAGAGAAGGGTGGAGAGAGAGAGAGGAAGGGTGGAGAGAGAGAGAGAGAAGGGTGGAGAGAGAGAGAGAGAAGGGTGGAGAGAGAGAGAGAGAAGGGTGGAGAGAAGAGAGAGAAGGGTGAGAGAGAGAGAGAGAGAAGGGTGGAGAGAGAGAGGAAGGGTGGAGAGAGAGAGAGAGAAGGGTGGAGAGAGAGAGAGAGAAGGGTGGAGAGAGAGAGAGAGAAGGGTGGAGGAGAGAGAGAGAAGGGTGGAGAGAGAGAGAGAGAGGTGGAGAGAGAAGGGTGGAGAGAGAGAAGGGTGGAGAGAGAAGGGTGGAGAAGAAGGGTGGAGAGAGAAGGGTGAGAGAGAGAAGGGTGGAGGAGAGAGAGAGAGAAGGGTGGGGGGAGAGAGAGAGAGAGAAGGGTGGAGAGAGAGAGAGAAGGTGGAGAGGAGAGAGAGAGAAGGGTGGAGAGAGAGAAGGGTGGAGAGAGAGAAGGGTGGTGGGAGAGAAGGGTGGAGAGAGAGAGAAGGGTGGAGAGAGAGAAAGGGTGGGAGGGAGAGAGAGGTGGAGGGGAGGAGAAGGGTGGAGGGAGAGAGAAGGGTGGAGGGAGAGAGAAGGGTGGAGGGAGAGAGAAGGGTGGAGGGAGAGAGAAGGGTGGAGGGAGAGAGAAGGGTGGGAGAGAGAAGGGTGGAGGGAGAGAGAAGGGTGGAGGGAGAGAGAAGGGTGGAGGGAGAGAGAAGGGTGGAGGGAGAGAGAAGGGTGGAGGGAGAGAGAAGGGTGGAGGGAGAGAAGGAGAAAGGGGGGGGGAGAGAGAGAGAGAGAGGATGGGAGAGATGAGTTAATTTTTTAAGTAAACTTATCTTGCGTTTATTTTTTTTTTTTTTTAACTTTACTCAGATATTTTTTCATTACGTAAGATGTAACTCGCGTTTTTTTTTGTAAGTTTTACCTCGATTAGTTGTTTCGGTTTAGAGTGAAATTTAACTCACATGTGAAAACAGTAACAAATTAATTCTCGTTGATAAAAATAAATTACTATTCCCCCGGACAATACCGGTTAGCCCTGCTAGTTTTAAATAATAAACTTTTCAAACACGAAACGTTAACGCTTTGGCTTTGGCTCTCTCTCTCTCAATGTGACTGAAAGAAAAGAATGAAAGAAGAAACAAATTTGCCATTTCTACTGGCAATTTAGAAACATCGAGTCAGTCGCTGTAAAGAAAGAACGACCGACTATTTTATCGAAACATTTGAACGACGTTAGAAAACGTTTCAACACAAATACTAAATATTTGTCAAGAAAATAAAAAAATTAAAATCAGAGCATTTGTTATATGAAAATTTTAAAAAAATCATTGAGTTAAAAAACAATAACAAATAATAGTTAATTAAAAAATTAACTTTAAAAAAAAAACAATATGCAAATTAGTTAACCTTACAAATCTGATATCACACCTATAGAAACTGTATATAAAACAGATGGTGCATCTATTAAATAAGTTGAATTAATTGGGAATAGACCTTTTTGACTTTAGCGTTTGTGCGAGAAATGGGCCAAACTTTCGCATTTATTCATTTAGTTATATGTACATATGTTCACTGTACAATTATCAGAGGGAACAGAAATTTGAAGATATGTTTCCCTCTCACAAGTTAGTACAGATAAGAGATAGACAGCCAGTAGGGTAACAACTGAGAAAACTAGTTAACTATTTATACAATGAAGGCTACGGAGAAAATAGGGTAAATTGAAACTCAAAATTAAATTTTAAAAACACAAAGTAAATTTGGTAACATGATTAGAATTAGTAAAAATGCCAAATATATTTAAGATAGTTAAAAGAACAGAAACTCAGCTGAAAACTTTGGTGAATCTTTTTTATTTCAACAGCCATGTGTTTGGCATTAATTGAAGGCCGATCACTTTGCAAATGTCCCTTTCAAGAAAATGATACCATGTACATCTAAGAGGAAGGTGAGGGGGTGTGTATCAAGGGTGGTTGGAACTTTTTTTTTTCTATCATGTTTGGTTATCCATTTTTCCATATTTTTTTTTTTTTAAACATTTAGCTATAAGAACATCTAATTTTATAGCCAGTATAGAGAGACTAGTTTACTATTTATAAAATGAAAGGCTACGGAGAAGATCGAGTGAATTGAAACTCAAAATTAAAAATAAAAAAAATTTTTTTTTTGAAGTTAAAAAAAGCACAAGGTAAATACAAGTAAATTTGGTAACATGATAGGAATTAGTAAAATTTAAGACAGAGATAGTTCAAAAATAAAAAAAAATTAAGAACTTAGCTTCTTTTTTAAATTTCCCCATTTGAAATTCTGGTCTTAACCCGTGGCTCTTTAACTACGTCAGGCTAGTGCGTTTGGTTGGGACTACACCTTCCTTTTTTAACTACACTTGATAGTGGATTCCTTCCTCCCACCTTTTTTTTATCTTTCAACCTCGAACGCGTTGAACCCTCTAAAACCTTGCAGAATATTAGCAAGAAAAAAAGACAGACAAATAAAGACGTGTGCAACAGACAAAGGAAGCAAAAACATGGAAAAAAAAAATTGTTTAACTAAGTAGTCATCGCAACGTTAATACATGGATTATTTAAGACAGGAAAGAAAATGTTTACAAAGGTGATACATACTTTAACAATTCATTACATATAAAATATGGTGAATGCTACTATCTTCCAGGGTTATTCAATTAAAATGTTACTATCAGTGTCAATCAAATTAATGGTTTCAGAAGATCCATCAGACTTGGTAATAAAAATTCTATGTTACAGACGTTTTTAATAATCCAAATATATATACTAGTGGTAGTCACCCTGTGGAGATATATTGCTGGCCTGAAATAATTTCAAATATAGTCATCTTTATAACTTTTTGCCGCAAAAGAAAAGTTAAAAATAATAATTGCAAATTTCAATTAATCAATCCAGTGATCTAAACAGTGAAATTATTTTCGATTTTATTCAGGAAAAAAATAGCGTACTGTGTTAAAATACTGATTTATTCTGCAAGAATTTATTCAAAAACAACACATATTCTTCAAAATAAAGACAATCTCCATTATCCGTGATCTTCTGCGGACGATGACCTGCTGCACACTTTCATTTCAGATTTGGTCAAAGTACCAATCCTTCAGCTTTAAAATCAAAAAAACTTTGTGACAGCTTTCTTTAACTTGATTGAAAGAATCAAATCGGTGACCCTTCATAAGAATCAAATTGGTAACCCTTCATAAAGTGCTGCATTGATCAGAATTGACTGTAGTCAGATGAAGCAACACCAGAACTATAGGATGGATATGTAGAACTGCTACAATGTTGAGACTTTTAGTAGTATAAGATAGATTAACAGTTAATAACAATTAATCTTCAACAGTATCAATGGTCTTGAAAACTTTTAACATGACTCTTTGAAAGGTCATTTATGTGAATGGATTATTTCCTGTACTTGGCATATTTGCTCTTTACACTGATGACTGAAGAATCCGTGAGGGCAAAACTGGTCGTAAGTGAATTACCATTTCCTCAACTATAAAGAAATACTAAAATCCACTCAAGTTTCGTTTTTAAGTAGATGGATGATGTCTCTAAACATTTACATAAGACTAAACTACATAGGACATCTAAGGAAAGAATATTAAACTTTAATAGATTTTTCGATTAAGTAAATATTACAAAAATTACAATAAGTCACAACACCAAGCAAATTTAAAATTGAATAGTAAAATGAAAAGTGGATGAAAATCTACAAATTTATAAGAATTGCAATAATAGCTAAAGTCAAGATTTGTGCATGAATTTCATCTAAACTCAAACTAAAATAGTATAGTTAATATTTTGAAATGGCATATAGACATAGTCAAATATCAATCAATACAGACTAATACAAGATATTTCATTAATTACTTTGAAACTTTTAAGCCCTAGGAACATGAAATGTGGCAAAAATGGTATTTTTTTCTTATGGTCCAACTCAACTTCCTGATTTTCATTAATGATTTTCCAAATGATATTCTGAGATTATTGACATCTTTGCAGACGACAACTGTCTATGACATCACTTCGAAGAGCATTGGTGATTAAGATCTGGTTAATTCTCTCGTGATCTGGAGCACATGGTGCAATGGGGGGGGGGGGTGCTAACACCAAGCTTCTCTCTCTTTTCACCACCAATGTTCAGACTCTTGTTGAAATACTTCCCCTTGAGGAAAACCTTGTTTTGATAAGCTCCAAGGACTGACTTTCACTCCAGATTTAAAATGAAAATATATCTGTTGCTAAGGTTGCTGGAGAAATAGTTGGATCATTCTACCATTCCAGAAAGTATCTGACTCCTGATGCACTATTTTCATTATGTGAGCTGCAGTTGTAACATTGATGTTATATTTTGATTATGTGAGTTGCTATATGTTAAATCTGAATTCCTTTAAATTTTTTGTAACAATATTTAAATCGTGAAATAATTAAGAAATTAAACTTAGCTACTTATTTGTTATTATAAAATAAAAACTAAAAACAAATGGAATGAATGTTTCCATTCCTCAAGAATATGCACACTATTCATACCCCCCACAGGAAGTGAAAGAAATAATAAAATGAAACTGGTAAATAGAAAAGAACTAAAGTAAAATAGATCAATGTTCTTTTCACATTCGAAAGGCCGTTATTTTGAGCCGTGTGAAGTGAATTTTATTTTAAAATTTAACCGACCACAAACAAATATTCATCGATCTGGACGAATTGGGGAAAAGCCCCAAAGTCAAAATTCTGAATTCCATGGTTCAATGGAAGATTCTTATCCTTGAAACACACATGCGCACACAATTATCCAGATATCTGCACCTTCACATAAACATCAAAATGCCACTGATTATCATAAATCACAACAGAAATATGCTTTTCTGGAAATGCTTAATCATGTAGATACTGTTCAAGCAAAGCAATGGCTTGATAAATATTATTCCGACTCTGCTCTGTTGACCGATCATAAATTCAAGTTGCATGAGATAGAGTTGAAGATATCAGAAGGCAGTGCATTGACCATTTTGCATGAACATTTGTCAATGAGAATGCTGTGTCCAAAGTGGGTGCCGTGTTTGCTCAGTCGATCAAAACCAACAACACATTGACAATCCAGAGAATTGTTTGCAACTGTTAAAACTAAAAAAAAAAAAAAAAAAAAAAAAAAAAAAAAAAAAAAAAAAGGATTTTGCATCAACGTGACAATGAAATATGGATTCACATCACCTCAGAGTCAAATCAGTTGTCAGTTGAGTGGACAGCAGCAGGTCAAAGCCGTCCAAATTGACTAAAGCCGCAAACATCAGCAGGCAAGGTTTTGGCCTCGGTATTTTGGAATGTACAAAGTATTTTTGAGAAAGGAAGAACCATCAATAGCATATATTACATAGCATTATCGGTGCATTTGAAGGAAGAAATCACAAAAAAAAACAGCCACAAATGAAGAAAAAAATCCTGTCATCAAGACAATGTACCATGTCACATTTTCCAGATCTTGTCCCCAGCAACTACTGACTTTTCAGACCTCAAAAGAATGTTCCAGAGAAAGAGATTTGACTCCAATGAAGAAGTGATATATCGGAAGCGGAGGCAAATTTGAGGCCAAATACAAATCATTCTAGAAAAAAGACATTGAATTGTTAGAAACGTGTTAGAATCGGTCTCCTTCTAGGGTGATACACTATGTTGATGAATAAAGTCGAATTTTTATTCTAAAAGTTGTTTTATTTGTTAGGCCGAAACTTAGTGATGTAGTAATGGAACAAAAATATTAAAGTTGGATATATATGAAACAGAAATAGATAAAATAATAGAATGCGATTTTGGAGTTAATTTTTGATACATTTAAAGCCAACAATCTTATTTTGTCTATTGTATCAGGAACAAATGGAATGATATTTCAATGGTGCCAAACATTGTTTTAAACAACCTTAAAAACCTTTATAAGAATATTGCACTGGTGTCTAGACATGAACTTAGAATGTAATTTTTTAATTTTTTTTCATGGAAATCGCTCCAGACAAAGCATGAAGCCACTTGATGTAAGGAGCTAACAAGAACGATTGATTGATCGATTTGTTTTACGACATATCAACCTCTTGTGGGTCATTTAATGCCGAAACATTAGTTGTAGTATGAGATTTGAATGTTACAAACGTTTCAGAGGAAAATTTCGACTATATTTTGTTATATAGCTTTGTTGCTCTTGGAAATTCAAAAATTTTATTCGGGTCAACTTTGTTGAAGATTTCCTTCAGGTTATTTTCTTGGTAGTGTCTCAGTCGGATCTGTTTAAAATCTATACAGCTTACCAGTATATGATCCACTGTGTAGGGTTCTTAGCATGATATGCAAATTGGTGCGTCTCTTTTCAGCAAGTACGAGTGGGTGGCATAGGTGTGTCCTATTCTGAGTCTAGTTATTGTCACCTCTTCTCTTCTCGACATCCTTGTATTGGTGTCTTATTTCGATGGTCTGTGTCACTTCGTATAATTTATTTTCTATACAGGAGTTCCATGATTCCTGTCACTTTTTGAAAATATATGTATTAGTTTTTGGTTTTAAGTCCGTATAAGGGATTTTTTCTGTTGTGGGGTTTAATTGTAATGACTCTTTTGCAGCTTTATCAGCTTTTTTATTCATGTGGATACCGATATGGCTTGGAATCCAGCAGAAGATTATTTCTTTATTTACTGTTAGATCATTTATTCTATTCAGCAACTTTGTAATCAAGGGGTTTGTCATTTTTTTTCCTTTATTGATATGAGCACTGATAAAGAGTCTAAGTATGAGGTATTTTTTGTGTTCTTGGGATGCTATGATATTTAGTGCCAAGTCGATGGCAGATACTTCTGCACTATACACGGAAGCCCCATCCGGGAGTCTTTTCTTTAATTTACTTATGGATGGCCGCGCATCCTACCCTATCTCCATCTTTTGATCCATCATTGTAGGTGTTCTTTGTATCTATTTTGAATGTTGAGCAGTTCTTCATGGAATGTTGAAGGATGGGTTTTGGTTTTAGAGTGCTTACTTAGTTTTAATATTATGGATGGTTGTTTAATCATCCAAGGTGGAGATTTTGATTTGATGGATTCATGGATTTTTGTTGTGTCTATTTGAGCTTCTGTGAGGGTTTTTTTTAATGCGAAGGCTGTATGGTTCGATAGTATTTTCTCTTTCGTTGAATCATTTTGCGTATTGTGGATGGAAAACACATGCAGGATTTGATGGGCATGATGAGAGTTTTAAGTAGTATTGTAGTGCTAGTTTTTTTTTCTTAATGTCAATGGTGTATACAGGCTTTCCACCGGGGAGGTTTTGAAGGCTCCTAAAGCCAATCTTAATCCTTAGTGGTGTACTGCATTTAGTTCTTTTATACAAGACTTTCTGGCTGCTCCATATATATAGCATCCATAGTCAAGCTTAGATCTAACTAAGGATCAGTAGTTTTAGTAGTGTAGTTTTGTCAGCACCCCAGTCAGTGTGGGCCAGAACTTTGATTAATTGCATGGCTTTGTGGCATTTTGTTTTTAGATATTTTATGTGAGGTATAAAGGACAATTTTTTATCATATATGATGCCCAGGTACTTGTGCTGATCAACAACTGGGATATTACTGTGGTCCAGTTTCAGTATGGGGTCATGATGGATCTTTCTGAGTTTACAGAAATGTATACATTTTGTTTTCTCCATTGAGAATTTAAAACCGTTTTCTACGGCCCATTTGTTTATTTTATTTATACAGAGTTGGAGTTTGCGTTCAGCTGTGGGTACGTATTTTGATCAATAGCATATAAATAAATCATCTACATATAGAGCGCAGTCGATCCCAGTATTTACGTTTTTAATGATGTTATTAATCTTTATATTGAAAAGGGTGACAGACAGGATACTTCCTTGGGGTACACCCATTTCTTGTTCTTTTGGGACTGAAAGTATGTTGCCCATCCGCACTTGGAAGTGTCTATCATTTAAAAAGTTGCAGATGAACTCTGGCATTCTGCCTTTAAGTCCAAGTAAGTCTCTTTTAAAGCCATATTTCCACGTAGTGTCGTATGCCTTTTCAATGTCGAAGAAGATTGCTATCAGATGCTCCTTCCTGACAAATGGTTCCCTTACGAGTGTCTCAAGTCTAATTAGGTGGTCAATAGGGCTTCTACTTTTCCTGAATCCTGACTAATATTCTGTAATCAGGTTTTTGGTTTCTAAATACCATGATAGTCTCTCATTAACCATTCTTTCGAAAGTCTTACACAGGCAACTAGTGAGGGGTAATGGGTCGATAATTTATTGGATCTGTATGGTCTTTTTTGGGTTTGGGTATTGGGATCACTATAGCTTGTTTCCAGTTTTTTGGAATACTGTTATTTCTCCATATTTCATTATAGATTTACAATAGGTAGTTTAGGGATGGTTTTGGTAGATTTTTTAGAAACTGATAATGGATTTCGTCAGGGCCAACAGCTGTATCATGAGAGTTATGTATTGCTTCTTTTAATTCTGTTCTGTTGAATGGTTGGTTGTACTTTTCTTCATTGTTTGACTTGAAGTTAATTTTTTGTTTTGTTTTTCTGATGAGGAATTTGTTGAAAATTGTTCAGCTAGTTTGTTTGCAATGTTTTCCTTGTTGGTGATCTTTATGTTGTTGCAGATAAGATGTTTGATCGGGTCCTTGTTGTTCTTCCCTGATATTTTACTGACCATCTCCCACACTTTTTTGGTTTTGGTGTTCACATTTATTTTTGATACATAGTTTTTCCATGTGTTCCGTTTTGATTCTTTGATAATTTTTCGTGCTTTTGCTCTGCTGTTTTTGTATATGTCCAAGTTTTCCTTTGTTGGGTTCTTTTTAAATTTTTCTTATGTTAGCCCGTCATTTTCTTACGGCTTTTTGGCATTCTTTGTTAAACCAGGGTTTGTTAAATTTTGAGGAAGTGAAGCTTTTTGGTACGTTTTCCTTTACAATGGTAAGGAGAGTATTGGTGAAATATGCAATATGTTCTTCAGTGTCGGTGTTAGCTTCTGGTATTAATCATATTGGCAAGAGTTTTGGAATTTTTCCCAGTTTGCTTTTTGAAGGTTGCAACAGGGTATTTTGTCATCTAGTTTTGGATTCTCGTTTTCCAGTGATCGCTACCACATGTGTCATCATGGGTTCTCCAGCTATAATCCATGTAAACGGTTGGGTCGCATATTGTTAAGTCTATTGCTGAGAGTACCTGTTGCTGGATGTAGGTATGTGTTCTCTTTATTATTGAGCAAACATAAGTGGTTTTCGTTTAATATTGTTTCAATAATTCTGCCTCTTTTGTTGTTTTTTTTATTACCCCATAACTTGTTATGACTGTTAAAATCCCCCATTAGTATGAAAGGTTTTGGTAGTTGTTGAATTAAAGCGTTTAGTTCTTTTTCATCCATTGTTTCATTTGGTGATATATATAGTGAACAAAAGGTTATTTCTTTGTGTAGTGTTGCAGTTATTGCAACTGCTTGCATATTTGTTTTTAAGTTTATTTTGCTGTGTGGAATATTTTTATTGATATATAATGATGATCCACCAGTGACTATGTTTGATTTTTTGTTTATGTAGTTGTATGATGAGTAATGTTTTATGTTTCAGGCATGTTTTTTCCTTTTATATTTGGTTTTGCTGTTTGTTTTGATTTATTATTCTCTTTTAGGTGAGTTTCTTGTAGGCAGATTATAGAAGGGCAGAAAGTTTTGATGAGGAGTATTATTTCTTCAAAATTTATTTTTGTACCTCTTATGTTCCATTGTAATATTTTGTTTGCCATGAGGTTTTTATTTTTTTGTTTATGAGTTTCTAGGCTTTCTTCGTTATCTTTCATCTATCTCCATCTCTGAGGAGTTTGTAATTTTGTGTCTTGTTTGAGTTTGGGTTCTTGTTTGAGAGCGATTGAGTTGTGGTTGTACTGTTGTTATTTTGGGGTCTTTTCTTTTTTTGTCTTGTTTATTTGCTTTTGTTTTCTTGATAGTAGTTTCATTGGTCTGTGGTATTTTCAGTTTCCGCCTTTTCAAGGGTTTGGAATCTGTTTTGCATAGTTATTGGTTGAGTTTCTTGTTTTTCAGCAGGTTCTTTGTTTGATGTTTTTTCTTTGGTTGCTTTTTTCGTATC
Source organism: Sepiola atlantica (assembly GCA_963556195.1). NCBI lineage: Eukaryota > Metazoa > Mollusca > Cephalopoda > Sepiida > Sepiolidae > Sepiola > Sepiola atlantica. The sequence goes on from OY744544.1 coordinate 48,636,198, forward strand.
TTCTTGTACTTGAATTGCCGCTATTTTATTTTTTATTTCTTTTTCAGGCATGTTTTTTCCTTTTATATTTGGTTTTGCTGTTTGTTTTGATTTATTATTCATATTTGAATATAGTTCTTTTAGATTTTCTTGGAATTTTGGCCATTCGTTTTGGTCTAATTTAACTAGTTTTTCGATAAGTTTTCGATATTGGTCATTTGTTTCATTTTGTTGCCTTGATGGGCTTGTTTTTTGGGTTGCTTCTGCATATGTGTTGCTTTTCAAGTATGCTGCCACAATCGTCCTTGCTTCTGGATATGATATATTTCTTTTATGTTTTACCTCTGTAATTTCTTTTCCTTTTTGGTAAATTTTACAAGTTTTGGAGTAGGCTGGGTGGTTTTCATTACAGTTTGGACATTTTTCGTTGTTCTGGCATTCATCTTCTGTATGGATGGGACCCCTTTCACTACATTTCCCACATATTTTAATTCCCCTACATACATCCTGGTGGTGCCCATATTTATGACATTTGTGGCATCTTAGGGGTATTGGGATGTATTGCTCTACTTTTTCAATGAGGTAGCCAATTTTTAGTTCGTTTGGGATTGTAGGGGTGTCAAAAGTCAATATATATGCATTAGTTTGTATAGCTTGACCATTTCTTTTTATGTTTATGCGTTTGTGGTCAATTACGCCTTGTTTTTTTAAAGCCGTTCTTATTTCATCTGTCGTCGCCAAGGATAATTCTTGGTTTCTTATAACTCCCTTAGAGGTGTTTAGTTTTCCATGTGGAAAAACTTTGCATTTATAATTATAGAAATTATACATTTTCAATAAATTTTGCGCATCTTTATTGCTATTTACTTCAACAAGAAGATTTCCATTTGTTTTTTAATAGCCTTTGGGTTGCTCTTACCCGTGAGAACTTTTTCAATTAAAAGTGGCGATAATTCGCTCATTTTTTTTCTTTCTAGAAGTTCTATTACTAGAAATCGTGGGTAATTTGTAGGAGAGCTGTTTTTTGGAAGGTTGTATATTTTGTCCTCCGAGCTTGAGATGTTCGAGACATCGGAGTGGTATCTTTTTAGGGTTTTGGGAGAAAAAGGATCCATGTGTTTTGTTTTTATTTTCATCACCCTTGCTCCCCACCCGCCTCAAAGCCTTTTGTGGGAAGTGCCAGGGGGGAAACCCATTCACTCTGGCACCACAGAGATACAGGGATGATATACTTGATTTTGGTGAAACAATGAGCACCTGTCTTCCTTTAATTTTGCTTTTGGGGCTTTTAAGAAAAATATCAGGGATGTTGCAGCCATGTCAATGTTTTATTCGCCATAACCAATTGACCCTCAGCCACCGCTTTCCACCATATTTTGGTGGTATTTATTAGTGGTTGTTAGTGGGGGTTAAAATAGGAATGTTAATTGTAGTGAGTAGATTGGTGTGGGTTTTATATGGTGGGGCTTGACGTAACCAGCCGATTGATTGGATCGGGCCTCTTCAACCGGTCGTCTAGCCCAGGTAAGGGCCAAAGTGAAGTGTTGCAGTGTACATATCCACTACTTTCCCGGGTTATGAACTGCTCAGCCACCAGGATCCCGCCCTTAAGCATCACGGGTTGCCACCCACGGCAAACTGGTGGCCCCATTAGGGGGTATTAAAAAAAAAAAAAAAAGAGTGAGAGAGAAAGGAGGTGAATTGTTGTTTTTGTTTTTTGCTTTGCAGAACATGATTGAGTTTTGCAAAGAGAAGGGAGAAAATCAAAAAACTTCAATGTTAGGTAAGCCTATATCTTCAGACAGCCTGATCTGGTTGCACCAGTAACAAGAACGAAAGATGATTATCACAAAGACAGGAGATGCCTATGGCCTTAGTCTTGAAAAGACTAAGGCTATAAGTAGGAGGAAAAGTCAACAGGAAAAGAGTTCCACAAGCCTGCAGTTCTTGGAAATAAGCTACTGGAATAGAAAACTGTATTACAATGAGGAGACCACTAGACCAATGACGGAGACCACTAGAGTCAAACAAGATGGAACAAAGGAAACAGCTAAAGAACACATGCCATAATGGTATTTATAGAAAAGACTGAGACTAGCAACTTCATATCTGTGAGCAAGAGGGTGCAGAGAAGAAGGGTGGCGCAAATCGAATTACAAATACGTTTCTGTACTTTATCACGAACCCTCAAATGGGACAGATTCACCAGCCCAAATATGATAACTACTCCAAGCATGAAAAAGTGTTAGAAATATACCAGGAATTTCCCTGGAGCCTCTTTGTCACTATAAAGTGAAAACTGAAAAACACTGATACAGTTGTTACCTGGCTATTTTCACCCTCATTGTAAGCTGACATCTTATACCAACTTGACACATTACTGCAGACCAGCCAATTACTAACCTACAAGAACCCACTCGCTGACCGGAGTATGTGAATACTGTAATAACAATACAAACGCTACTATCACAAACTTGTCGTAGAAAATACACAAAGTGAGACAAACAGATACTCACACACAGCTCCAAAACTACTACCTAACTATTGCAGTTAAATAGAAACGACACTCGTTCTTTGAAAAGAATCAATTTACGTTCGATAGTTGGGTTTTTTTTATATAAAACTTTCGATTTTTCTAGTCCTGTGTTTGTTCATTCTCTACTATTGTCATCATCAATACTATTCATCATCCAGATAAGGGGTCTTAAGCACGCTCCCACTGGAAACCAATTTTTGTGATAATGGGGCAGTCAACCATGTGGTCACTCATATAAAAGGCATGACTCAGGAAGTCCACTTCCTCTTTTTCAGGATAATCCTCAAACTGACATTATTGTCCACTGCTCTTATTTTGTCCAAATCAGTTGTGTAACATATGGTCGATTTCCTCCGCATCATAAGCCCACCGTTTTACATAAGATTGACACTTTGCATATTTTTGTGTATTACTATGTGCAAATAAATACTGTTATAGTTTTTCTTTTAGTTCATTTTTGCGTAAGTGAAAGAACAATTAAGATAAATACTGAGAAGTGGTGCAGCAAAAACAATTTCTGTTCACATAGAGTTGGTTCATTATTTTTAAAATATCACATTAGGATCACCACTTTTAAACATAAACAAAAAAGATAAAACAAAAAGAACTAAAACCTTACTTATAAAAATATAACAGGATTTATTTGTGTCTACAAGTAATACATCTTAATATGTGGATATATGAAAACTTATCAAGATATGTAGGGGCACATTGACATTGTTTGGATGGAGAGACCGACCACATGTCATAGAATGGGTCTGAACAAAATGGGAATAGTGAACAATGATATTATCGCTTCAAGGATTAAACTGAAAAAAAAAAAGGGGGGGGGGGCTTTTGAATCACATGAGCATAGAGCTAAACCAAACAATGGTTAACCACCCACCATGATCTGGGACTTCATGGATTAGCGAGAAAAAAACCCAACCCTAACCATCAGTCGATAACGCAAAGTGAAGACAACCAATAAAAACAAAATAGCTTGTCATCAATAATTTCTTAATGTGTAAATCTTTTAATTAATTCATCCTAGAAAACATTAACAAATTCGTCCTTTGGGAATGAGTGGCCAATAAGTTCAAACAATATTAACAAACAAGGAAATTAGGAAATGTCATAAAGAGAGTTGATAAATTAGCAGAAAGCAGTCAGATTTTCTGTGTAGTGAGCTTTTCAAAAATACAGCTAACAAAGAAATAATATAATTTAAAAACTGTTAACTTAATCCCTAAAAAGTTATTTTCCAAATCAATGGAATATCCCTCTGCAGATGAAATCCATCAACAATCCAAAGAGACGGATTAAAAAGATTTACTTTTTATTCTAAATTTTGTGCCGCTGCCATTGCTCACTATTTCAATTGGTTTCACAAAAATTAGATGCTCTGAAACTAAAGCCACCTTTAAGACTGCTAGCAACCACTGCAAAAGGGTTATAAATGATGTGAAAGAGTCCTATGCCCAATCTGTGAAATCTAGGGTGACTGAGCAGAGGCTTGGTTCCCAAGAGTTTGGGTGAATAACAAACAGGGTCCTGAACAGATGTATGACCTCTATTCCAACTATCGTCAATGGACCAGAGGTGATTTCCTTAGCATCTGATAAAGACAATTTTTTTGCAAAAACCTTTGCATCTAATTTCACCCTTTGCGATTAGGGACGCCTAAATTTCCCTCTAGGATGGTAAACACTCTGAGCGACATCCGTATATCTGTCTGGGATGTTGTCAAACTTATCAAGAACCTAAATGCCCGCAAGACAACTGGTACTGACAACATTCCAATCAATCCAATTAAGAAACTGCAAGCAGAACTCTTTACTCTTACAAAACTGTTCAATCGTTGCTTAAAAGAGAAATGCTTCCCATCACCTTGGAAAACTGTCAGTTTGGCCAGTATTTTAAAAATACTGGAGATCAGTTTCCTGAGCGTCATGAGTAAGTTGTCAACCACCTCAGCAAAAACAATCAGTGACAAGCAATATGGATTCCATCCTGCAAGATAAATCGCTGATATGATGACTATAGGATCAGTGAATCTATTGACAGAGGTTTAGTCTCTAGAGCCAATAGCACTTGCCATATCAAAGGTCTTTGATAAGGTTTGGCACAAAGTTTTGCTTCACAAGCTAGTTAGGTATGGAATATCTGGAAATGTCTTTTCAACCATCAAATTCTTTCTCTCCGATAGGTTTATAAAAGTAGTCGTTAATGGGCAGAAGTCTGAAGCACATAGTATCAATGCCAGCGTGCTGCAGGGATCTATTCTGGGCCCAACCATCTTTCTGATCTTTATCAATGATCTCCCAAAGAACATTCTCACCTTCGCTGACATTTATGCAGATGACACAACTATCTATGGCAACACTTTACAGAGTATTAATGATCAAGATCTGTTTCTCTCTCTTTCGACCTGGAGCACGTAGTGCAATGGGGAAAAAGGTGCTGGTTACTTTCGATACATATAAAACCAAGCTTCTCTCATTTCACCACCAACACTCGGATCTTCACTTTGCCCCAATTGAAATGAATGGCTCTCTCCTTGAAAAAGCCCCCCTCCTTTGATAAGCTTCTAGGACTAACCTTCACTCCAGATCTCAAATGGAAGACTTACATCAAATCTGTTGCTAAAGTCGGTGAAAAGATTGGTGGATCATTCTACCGCCCCAGAAAGTATCTCACTCCTGACGCAATCCTCTACATGTATAAAAGTCAAATACTTCCCAAGATGGAATAATGTTGCCACATCTGGGGAATGGCCACTCAGAGTACCCTTTCCTGCCTTGACAGAATATAAAACTGACTTCAAAATCTAGTGGGAGATGTCCTCTTCTTTACAGCCTCTTTCTCACAGAAGAGAGGTTGTAAGTCTCTCTCTACTCTATCGTTATTTTCATGGTAAGTGCTCAACTGATCTCCAATCTATGGTTTTCCCCTGTAAAACATTTACAACAAAAACTCGTCTAGTTACAACAACTGTAAATAATTTTCCTTTCTCCCTGTGTGTACCTAAAACTAAACATAACTTCCATAAGCGAAGTTTATTTCCAAGAATTATCCGTCTTTGGAACACAATACCACGGGGCTGCTTCCCAGTTGACTATAGTATGGTTGTTATTAAGTTCAGTGTTAACAAATTTCTGTTGAGCTGTCCTCTTAAATAATCTAATTCGGACCAGTCTCAACCATTGTTACTAATCCTCACGGTGTTGTCTCACCGTTCACCTGACAAACTCTGTAACCCTTATCCTAGAATGCCCTCTGGGTTGTGATAAACGGTGACCTGTTAAAAAAATGATTGTTTTTAAAGAAATATCGGCGCTTGTTCGTAATACTCCACCACCCGTTTTTCTCAACTTTTTTTACTGACTAATTTTTTTCTTTTTTCGGTGTACTATTACCTATTATGTCGCTAGAGAATTCCGTGTCATTTAGAATTTTTTCAAATATTTTAGATTTTAGAAGAGGGGATCAGTTTCCTATATAAATAGTTTGAAGAACTACGAATGCCTGATAAAAAGTAACAGGATATCATTTTTACAATGTCGCATTTCGCATTAATAAGCAAAAATACAACTTGGAAAGTATCAAAACAATTTACTTCTTGAATTAATAACTTAAATTCTTGGATCAAATTGCGAAAAAAAAAAATTTTAAGTTATCAACTCGTATTTTATTTTTATTTACGATAAATAAATAAATGTCGATCAGAAATAAAACTCTTTTTCCACAAAAATAATCTCATTTCGATTTTTCCAGTTGGGCTCTTCTTTATTTTGAGAGGCAGCTTATCAGCCTTTATGGCTGCCAATATTGGCTCGGTGGAATCCGGAAACGAGAACAGCCAAAAAGACGACCACAGAAAATGAAACCCGGGTTTCAGAAATAGAAACAAACAAAAAAACAAAAACACTATTTTATTAATTTTTTACTAATATTTTTACATTGTATTTTATTTTTGTAATTATTGTTTTCTAGTATTATTTTTTCATTTCTTTTTTTAGTCACACAGACAGTTTATTTGTTTCTGTAAATAAATTTTTAAAAATCTTCATTTTTTAAAAAAAATTTATGATTGCAACGCGTGGGACAAAAAAATGGTAAAGTGGAAAATAATTAAGCGTATGTCTAAGATTTGATTAAATTGTTGCGTATTTACATTATTTACTGATCACACTAAGTCGTTGTTTTAATTGGTTTTTTAAATTAATATATCACTGAAGCTCTACTTAAAATAACTACAGTCGTAGTTATGAACGATACGTTTAGCGATAAAGATTATAATCGACAACACAACAATGTTTATTAGAAATTAAAGTCAATGAAAAATACAACTAATTTATTTATTTTGGTATAATTTTCGAGAAATTAAATATAAAAAATGAAATTTCTCAATTCAAAAACGAATCGTGATTACGGAAAGGGCACATTTCAACAACAATAGTTATTACATGATTTCAAACAAAATTTCTTGGCGAAAATAATTCAACTGCTATCGTATATATCTGGAATAGAAAATATTTCACAAATCAGAAAAAAAAAAAAAAGAAATTAAATTCTTAGAAATCTTCTATGAAAGCTACACGATGTTATTTTTTTTTTCACTAATAAAAATACTTAACACATACAATGAAAAAGAGGAAGATGGCAAGGGGGAAAGCAACATGATGGGTCATAAACAAGATTACATTTATATCAGGAAATCAATCAACAATATCTAAAGAATAAGAAAAGTCTTACGTGTTTCGGATAAGAAGAGTAGAAAGGAGAGAAAAACGACGGTCAACAGACGTTTAAGAAATTGAGAAGGAAGAGTTCTGCCCGGTTTTGGAGGTGATCGCCATTCTAAGGGAGGTAACTGGCGAACAAACACCAGCTACGTTATCGAACGTCTCTCAGGAGACCACAGGCCAACTCAAAACGAAAAGATATTTCCATGTAACTTTTTGTCAAAATAAAATAAAAAGGAAATTAATGTTATATAAGAATTAATGAGTTAAAAAAAACTATAATTAATGTAAAAAAAATAACATATTTTTATCTTAAGAGGAATAGCTTTTTTTTTTATATTTGAATTATATGTTGATTGTGTTTTATTTATTTATTATTTTTAATACCGATAAACCGGAAACGTTGTGATGTAAAAAGAGGGGGGGATCGGTTATAATATCGAACGCCCTCACTTCCATGGGAAGATAACTGTAGTAGTAGTAGTAGTAGTAGTATATAATACTACTAATAATAATAATAATAAATGAGTGGATAAATAATTAGACGCACCCCATATAGATTCTTCTATTTATCATCAAAGATGACGGTTTTTGTTGGAGTTATTGTAACCAATAGTAAATAATGATAAAGCAGAATATTTATGACTCAGAGGCATCAGCCGCAGTTGAACGCGTTGCAGGCGTATCTACCCTAACTCTAAATATTTACGCCCTCCTCCCCATCAAAATGTACACATCATTTGATGTTTTAAAACCTAATTAAATGTTCATTAATTCATAAATTTAATTTACGCTTTTGGGAATAATAATAATATTTAGGAATTTTGGTAAACGTTACTATTGACGACATAAATAAAGAAAATGTGTAAGAAAGAGGGATATGTTATCCCCTTCAACTCACGAAATGAATTAACGGAATAACGAAACCTTTTTACAACAACGAAGGGGGTTTATTCGGATAGAAGGTTACTTATACCGTTTGATATAGGTGGAAAAAATTTGGATAGTAGGTGCTGTAAGCGTCCAGTGGACAAAGAGGCAGGAGAGAGAACGTGTTTCCTCGTTGTTTGCCGGAGTCTCTCTGATGCGATCCTTTTTGGCTGGTGTCAGGGTACCGTCTGCTCATCGTCTGCAATATCCTAAGAGAGCTCAAGTAATCCCTTAGGGAACTAATGATATCAATGCTCCCTGCGAGCTGATTGGCCAAACCAGCTCACAGGGACACTGATAAGCATTACAAAGTAAATCTAATTTATGACTGCTACATCACCCCCTGCTTAAGCTACAGGAAGAAAAGGAAGTGTAGCAGTTGGAAAGAACAAAAATACAAAGTACAAAATTTGTCAATTCAGAATTTCGTTAAAAGTTTTTGGCTATGGGATTTCAAAAATATTTTTGCAGAAAAGGCATAAACCTTTTGGTTTATGCCTTTTCTGCAAAAAGTATTTTTAGAACATTCTTTTGTTTTTTTTTCGTTTTTGGCTTTTATGCAAAAAGTATTTTTAGGAAAAATGTTTTTCTTTTCTGTGAAAAGTATTTTTTTTTAGGAAAATGTTTTTCTTTTCTGTGAAAAGTTTTTTATTTTAAATGTTTGTATTTTTGTGAAAAATAGTTTTTTGGAAAACGTTTGTCTTCTCTGTGAAAAGTATTTTTTAAGTTTGTCTTTTCTTTGAAAAGTAGTTTTTTGAAAAATGTTTATCTTTTCTGTGAAAAGTAGTTTTTTGGAAAAACAGTAATTGTATAATAGAGTACAGGGACTCAAAAAGCTCATTCTATATATATATATAGTTTTACACAGTTTTTTGGGCCAATGTACTCGCCGATCACTACATGAGGTGGTGACATAATTGTCTTTAGGGGTTTCCAACAGTACAGGTGTAGTTACAGCTGTTTGATGCACGTAGGGGGCTCAGGTGTTTCTGTATTTAGAAAGGCTCTTTTCACCCTGTACATAGAGTCTTTTTTGCCACCAATGTCAAGGGTGAAAAGCACACGATAAGGACTAGTATAAGGAGGAGTAAGAGGGGATTTCACGGAGTCTTTTCTAACAAAAACATGAGTCCATGACGAAATGTCTTTCGGGACCGAAGATTTAATGGTCTGTTGCCTTTAATGAGCTCCTACCTATGTAGGAGCTCATTAAAGTAAGCTTATGGCCGGGGGTAGGTTCTTGGACAAAGGGTTAAACCTATGTGGGGTCCCCCGACCAAAAGTTGTGGGAGAGATGTCTTCATAGCAGCATGTCATTCCCATTGTTCGATGTGGCCTGACCACATGTGGATAAAATTAACAGATTAAAACAAACAAAGGGAAAGAAGGAAAACATTATTATAATATCTGAAATTATATTAGAAAGAAAGTGAAGAAATAATAAAGCTAACACAAAAATGGTATTTTGTAAAATCAATAATTAGAGTAAAACATTTATATTAAAACAAAACAATTTATTTTACTAAGGAAAAATTCTGTTTGTACGAATGTGTACGAGTGAAATGTTCGTTTTGTTTAAGTTCATGTTTGTACGAATTTGTATATGCGAGCGTGTTTGATGTATTTTTGTGGCAATTATAATGGTGTGTGTTTGAAAGAATAGTTCGTTATTCGTGGTAGGAATTAAAAGAGATTACCTACTTTTTGACTTTTGCCTCCCCCACGTCCTCGGGCGAGCCACTGGGGTGGATGGGGAGGGGTGTCGACGATCTCCTCTGTGCTTTCGGCCAGAAAGCGGAAGAAAAAGAGAAAGAAAAAAGGGTGCGTGACTTGTTTTATAGGGAGTCAAATCACGCGTGGTCAAGCTGACCTGTTGGTTCCTGATTGGCCGGAATCTTCGGCCAACGTGCTTTCATGAAATCACTCCTTCTTCTCTACCTCAGAGACGAAGAAGTGGTGAGCAAACAAAGAAAGAAGTCGCAACAAATATCCTCTAGCCGGCAGTAGTGTGGGTACTAACGAATTCTAAACGTTAAACATGAAAGAACAAGTAAAAATACGCCAGTAACCAACACAAAAAGTAAGAAAGCCAGCACTCAAAATTCATATAAACATAACAATTTATTTAACGTGGTTCATTTAAATTGTATAAATTCCTCAATGAAAGTCTGAGTTTTGTGTACAGGAAAATGTCCCTTTTACTGTTTGTATAAAATGTCTCTTTTAAAGTTTGTTCTTGGAAAGTACACGTGTTTTGGTGTGCGCGTATATTAGAGAAAATGAGCCGTCTCTCTACCCTTTTTTGGGGGGAGTGTACGAAATGGTAGGAATTTGTGTTGAAAGGGTTTAAGCTTACTATTTGTCCTGTGTCCGGTGAGGAGGAACGGGGAGACGGCGTGTAGTAACTGTAAGACAGTAGCAGGCAGTGTTTTCTTGCCCCATGCCTTTGGAGTCTGTTGATGGGATCGTCTTAATCGCTGGTTGTAGGGAGAGAAAGACTTCGTTGACAGGACCGTGTTACTTGCTGGGAAAGGGAAAAAAAAGGAAGGAGGAAGTGCGTTCTTTCTTTTATATCACTCAAAATCTCGCGTGGTCAAGCATGATTTGTTGGTCTTTGATTGACCGGACCCTCTGACAGCGTGATTTGGCGAGAATAGGCCCTGTCTTCTTCCTTAGAAACGAAGAAGGGCTGAGTTAACAGAGAAAGAAATAATAACATATTAGGATGTTAATCCGATAAAACCCCCCTTAGATTGAAAAATATTGAAAAAATATTTTCAATATGTAACATACTGTTTCAGGTTGGCAGGCCAATTTACTTTCCTGCCGGATTTTGTCATTAGTTCAGGTTTATGTGGTGTGCTGGTTATTGTAGGACTTTGTTTGCACACTTCGGTATCCTGTGGAGGTGTAGGGTGTTTCAGCATGCTGTTCTTCGATGAATCCAAGTATGCCGGTTTTATCCTATCTATGGAAACCGTATCTTGTTTTCCATTTTTAACTATGGTGAAATATTTTGCCTTCCTCTTCACCACTTGGAAAGGTCCTGAATATGTAGCACAAAGAGGTTTCTTTACTACATCAATGCGTACGAAAACATATTCGCAGTTGTGGAGGTCCTTTGGGATGTAAATTTCTTTTGTTTGTGTGCTTGTAGGCGTGAAAATCAAATCATTCATTCTTTGTTTTAAGTTCTGGACAAAGTGTGTAGATGGTTGAAAATGATTCGTTTTTTCGCAGAACTGGACGGGCAATGTCAGTGATGTCCCGAAAACCATTTCGGATGATGTGCATCCTAAGTCCTGTTTTATCACATTCCTGATAGACAACAAAACTAGAGGAACGTTTTCTAACCATGTTCCGAAATGGTTGTTGGCTGTCAGAGCTGCCTTTAATTGTCGATGGAAACGCTCGATCATTCCGTTGGCACAAGGGTGATAAGCCGTCGTGGTTATGTGTTTCACTCCCAAAAGTTTTGCAAATTCATCGAAGAGTGTTGATTTAAATTGAACGCCACGATCAGTCGTTATTACTGATGGACAACCGAAATTAGTTATCCAATCATGCAATATTGCTTTCGCGACGGATTGCGCAGATGTATCTCGTAAAGGAGTTATGACAGGCCATCTGGTAAATCTGTTGATGATTATTAATAAGTATGCATGGCCATTTGCTTCTGGCAGTGGTCCAACTATGTCGATATGTAAGTTGGTGAATCTACCATCTGGGTAGATAAATTGGCCAGGTGGAGATTTTGTATGTCTACCCACCTTGCTAGTTTGACATTTTAAACACACTTTAGTCCGATCCCTTATGTCTCTATGCATTTTAGGCCAGACAAAACGATTACTAATTAATTTGATAGTAGCTCGTCGGCCTGGGTATGACAAGTTATGGAAATGTTCAAAAACTTTTTTCTGAGTGAAGGTGGTATATAAGGCCTGGAATAACCTGTACTTGTGTCGCATAGGAATGTCTTAGTTCCAAAAGGGATTGGATGTGCCTTTAATTCTAAGGAAGTGTCCTTTTTTACCTTGTCTAATGTTTTGTCATTTTTCTGTTCATCTGCGACTAACTCGAAGTTAAGAGCTTCAGAATTTATGATGTGAATTGTAGAGCGTGACAAGGTATCCGCTACAATATTGTCTGTGCCCTTGATGTAACGAATATCCGATGTAAATTGGGATATGTAGTCCAGTTGTCGGGTATCTCTGGGCGTATATTTGTCCATATTTGTGTGTAAGGCATATGTGAGGGGTTTGTGGTCTGTGAAAACAGTAAAGTCTCGACCCTCGAGAAGATGCCGGGAATGTTTTATTGACAGATAGATCGCAGATAATTCTCTCGAGAAAGCGCTGTATTTTTGTTGTGCATTATTTAGTTTCACCGAGAAGAAAGAGATGGGTTTTTCTATACCGTTTTGAGTTTGGTGTAGAACTGATCCTATCGAAAATGAAGAAGCGTCTGTAGTCAGTGTTAGTACTGAATTATCCTCATTATGGATGTAAGACAGTTTTGTGAAATCTGCCAGTGCTTTCTTTGAGTTGTTGAATGCGATTAGTGCTTCCCCTTCTACTGTATTCGTTGCATTTTTCTTTTTTTGTTTGCGCAGCAAATTTGTGAGAGGAGTTAAAATGTTTGCACAACCTGGAATGAATCTGCGGTAGTAATTTATCAAACCAAGGTATCTTCTCAATTGTCGCAATGATATTGGTTGAGGAAATTGCTGGATTGCTGCCACTTTTTCTGGCACGGGTGCAATACCTTGTTCATCGATTACGTGACCCAAGAATGTCAGTTGGGGGACTGTGAAAACACATTTGCTTATGTTGATTTTTAAACCAAAATGTGCCAGTCTCTCAAAAACCTGTTCCAGATGTTCGTGATGTTCTTGAATATTTCGACTACCGATTAGTACGTCATCGATGTATGCAAAGGCAAATGGTAATCCTCTCAAAACCTCGTCTATCAGTCTCTGAAAACTTTGAGCTGCGTTGCGTAATCCAAAAGGCATTCTTGTAAATTCATATAGGCCAAAAGGAGCAGTTATTGATGTTTTTTCTATGTCTTCTTCTGCTACTGGAATTTGGTAATATGCCTTGACCAAATCAAGTTTTGAAAAAATCTTAGTTCCTTGTAGACCTATGGCAAAATCGTGAATATGGGGAATTGGATATCTGTCAGGAACTGTTTTGGCATTTAGGTTTCGAAAGTCTCCACAAGGCCGCCAAGCCCCTGAATCTGGTTTTGGTACCATGTGTAGTGGCGAGGAGTATGTGCTACTTGAAAGGCGGATGATGCCTAATTTTAGCATGTGTTGAAATTCGTTTTTTGCTATTTTGCACTTATCCGAGCGTAATCTGCGTGGAGATGCATGGATTGGTGGTCCCGTAGTTTTTATATGGTGTTTAGCAGAATGGCGAATTTCATCGGTGTGCTTTAAAGGAGTGGTTATTGATGGGAATTTTTTAAAAAGTTCCTGTAAACCACTGTTGGTTGGTAAAGCAGAGCTGATTCCCGTTGATGTGTACACTGAGGTTATTCCTTTCATCGACAACTGTGTTTCGCTGTCGATGAGGCAGTGTGTAGACATATCCACTGACAAACGAAAATGTGATAGAAAGTCTGCCCCAAGAATGAGTGTTTTTACTTGGGCTTGTGTAAAAATCCATGAGAATGGTCGTCGCAGTCCTAAATTCAGTGTCAGTGATATTTCTCCAAAAGTTTGGATTTTGGATCTGTTTGCTGCTTGTAAAGTGTATGTTGATGGTATAGACTTGCTGTTGGGTTCTGGTGGTATTACACTGATTTGTGCGCCAGTGTCGACTAAAAAAAGATATCCAGTATTGCTAAATAGACGACTCATTTGTTTTATTCCAGCAGTTAATGTCGTCTTTACTTGCTGCTGGAAGGTCCGTTTCCCGCCTGTGTCTGTTCCACATCGAAATAGCATGGTTATATACATTTCCAGGCTTTTTTTCCAAATCTTAAATGATACCAGCAGGTATTGCCTGTGTGTCTCTCTCTGGAGAAAGAATTTGAACGTGTCCGGCTATTCCTATGTGGAGAATATGAATTGTCTCGGAAACGTCCCCGAGGCCGGTAAAATTGATGGTCCTGGTTGTTGATGAGACTCTGTACCTTGAGTGTTAATTCTGTTATATTTTTCTCCAGCCTTGCTACGATGTCGGATGTGCCTGTTTGAAATGTTGGCGTTGAAGATGCATAGACATTTTTTTCTTGGTTAGGGCTGTTGCTCTCATGAATTTTATCAGCTATATCTGCTAGCTTGTCTAAACTCAGGTCGTCCGGGAGTGATGCCAGAATTTGCGTTGTATGAGTATGGAGTTTATCCGTCCATAACTTTTTTAATACTGTATCGGACATTGAATTTGTCCCTAACAATGTCTGCATCTTCCTCAAAAGTTGAGATGGCTTCATGTCGCCTAAATTTAAATTGTTAAAGAGATCATGGAGTCGTCTTTCGTCTGACTTTCCGGTCCTCCTTTTTATGGCATCCTTCAAAATGTCGTAGGGTTTTTCCACTGGCATGTGGTCTAAAAGATCGACGACTTCTGTGGCTACGTCTGCAGGTAGCTTTTCTACTACATATACGTATTTTGAATTTTGTGAAGTTATTTTTTTCGCGGTGAATATTGCATTTAGCTGGGAAAACCATGTTTGCACATTTGTAGGATTGTATGTAGGCAGGTTAACAGTCAACGTACATTCTGTCGGTTCGTTTGAAGCCATTGTTGTTTGAGTAACTAGAATTCTAATGAATAAAATGTTCAGCGGGGTCACCAAATTTGTGGGGGTACTAACGAATTCTAAACGTTAAACATGAAAGAACAAGTAAAAATACGCCAGTAACCAACACAAAAAGTAAGAAAGCCAGTACTCAAAATTCATATAAACATAAAAATTTATTTAACGTGATTCATTTAAATTGTATAAATTCCTCAATGAAAGTCTGAGTTTTGTGTACAGGAAAATGTCCCTTTTACTGTTTGTATAAAATGTCTCTTTTAAAGTTTGTTCTTGGAAAGTACACGTGTTTTAGTGTGCGTGTATATTAGAGAAAATGATCTGCCTCTCTACCCTTTTTTTGGGGAGTGTACGAAATGGTAGGAATTTGTGTTGAAAGGTACTTAAAACAGAGAAAAGAAAGAAAGGGTTTAAGCTTACTATTTGTCCTGTGTCCGGTGAGGAGGAAAGGGGAGACGGCGTGTAGTAACTGTAAGACAGTAGCAGGCAGTGTTTTCTTGCCCCATGCCTGTTGATGTTAATCCGATAGTAGCGTCTTCTACAAGCTCGCAGTCTGTTTATGTCCAGAGCTGTATCTGTTGCCGTTAAATCTATCGGGGTCAGCATCTGACCCGGCAACGATAGAGGTAGTCCATAAACAAGTTCGGCTGGAGAGTATCCGAGGTCCTCTCTGATCGCAGCACGACAACCAAGAAAAACAATAGGTACGTACTCGCTCCATCGCTGTTGGTCAGGATAAGCACAATGCGGCTTTCAATTGACGATGGAAGCTGGATGATAGCTAGTAGTACGGATACGTTTAATCCCTAAGATCCTGGAAAGTTCCTGGAATAGGTGGGATTCAAACTGTCCGCCACGGTCGGTGGTAATAGTTGTGGGAACTCGGTAACGCGATATCCAGCCCGATATAAGGGCTCATGCTACAGATTCAGCCAAAATGTCTTCTAGGGGAATGGCTTTAAGCCACTGTGTAAAGCGGTCTCTGTAGGTCAGAAGATAAGTAAATCCTTGACTGACCGGCCATGGTCCAACCAGATCAATGTGAATATGGCTGAACCGAGCATCTGCAGTGCTGAATGTTCCAAGGGGTGCACGGATATGCTTTTGCACCTTTGACTTTTGGCCGGATACGCAGGAACGTGTCCAGGAAGTGATGTCACGCCTCATATTTGGCCAGAAAGATCTAGCCGAAATCAGCTTCACAGTGGCTTTGAGTCCGGGGTGTGCTAAGTTGTGAAGAGTATCAAAGATGAGTCAGTGGAACAAAAGGGCGAGGTAAATCTGCTGAGGTATCACAAAGTATCTGCGTATCTGAAGTGGGCACAGGCAGGTATGTGAATTTACAAGTTGCAAACTCAGGTGACGACAGATCCAGAGTTTCCAGATGTGGCTGGTCTAAGGCCATTTGTTGTATATTGATATCAGAAGGTGAGGACAGAGAATAGATAAGAAGGCGGGACAAGGCGTCTGCAGCAGCATTCTGTTCACCAGAGATATGTTGGATATCGTTAGTAAATTGCAAAACAAAATCCACGTCGCGAGTTTCGCAGGGACAATATTTGTCCGACTTAGCACGCAGTACATATGTAAGTGGGTGGTGATCAGTGTAGATCACGAATTGATGGCCATCGGGTAAATGCTGAAAGTGTTTCACTGCGAGGTACATTGTCAGTAGTTTACGGCCAAACTGCTGTAACGTTGTTCTGCCGGTTTCAGTTGTCTCGAAAAGTATTCGAGAGGTTGTAGTTGACCTTGGTGCTGCTGTTGCAACACTGCACCTACAGCTGTGCCCGATACATCAACGACCAGTGAAAACTGGGCATCGGACACAGGATGTGCAAGCAAGGATGCTGTCGCTAGTTTTTCCTTCACTTTACTGAATGTTTTCAGCTGAATATCATTCAGTGAAATAGGCTCATTTTTCTTCTTCCTGTTATGTAACAGGTCAGAAAGAGGAGACAAGAGATCTGCACAGTGTGGGATAAAGCGTCTGTAATAGTTTAACAGACCGAGGAAGTGCCTTAGTTAGCGAAGTGAAGTGAGTGGTTGAAGCTCTTGCAGAGCCTTAACCTTTTCAGGCAAGGGAAATATGCCTTCAGGGCTGATAATGTGGCCCAAGAAAAGTAGTGACGAAGTACCGAAAACACATTTACCAGGGTTAATCCTCACCTGGTATTGCTGAAACCGTTCGAACAGTAGGCAGAGATGGGTGACATGTTCCTCAGGTGAGATACTTGCTACAAGAATATCGTCTATGTAATTATAGACGAAGTCAAGATCTCGCACTACTTTGTCCATGAAGCGTTGGAAGGTACTAGCCGCGTTTTGCACCTGAAAGGCATAGTCAGGAATTCAAACGCTCCAAAAAGAGTTGTTACTACCGTTTTTAGTATGTCGGCCGGATTCAGTGGAATCTGATGGTAAGTTCAGTTTGGAGAAGGTCTTACAACCGTGCAGAGATGAAGCGAAATCCTGTATATGTGGGATTGGATTACGATCAGGTACTGTCATGGCATTGAGTCATTGATAGTCTCCAGTCAGACGCCAATCTCCGGAGCACTTCAGGACCATATGCAAAGAGGAAGCCCATGGACTGGACAAGGGGCGTATAAATCCCAGTTGCAGCATAAGGTTAAACTCTGCCTTTGCCGCTTTTAGTTTCTGGTTGCATGTAAGCGACGAGGGCATGAGAACACAGGAGCTCCTGTGGTCGCAATATAATGTTTTGTTGAGTGAGGAGTTGGTTTGCTCACAACAAAATTCAAGTTAGTTAACTCCAGGTAGGAGTGTAGTAGAGTCTGGTATGCAGTGGCGTAGCTAGACCTTTTGCCGCCCGGGGCGGTAGTAAAATTTGCCGCCCCCCCCCCCCCGGCATTTGGGTGCCCGGAAAATTCGTCCATGGATAATTCGCCCATGGATAATTCGTCCATGGAAAATTTTTTGCTAGGTAGGAAAACTGGTCCATTATTATTAAGTTAACATTATTCTTAATTTTCATACCTTGCGAAAATTAGTTCTACGGTATCTAATTTTCCTAAATTCAATTAAATTAAAATTAAAATATGAAAACTGATTTTTAATATTTTTTATTCATTTGAGATTTTATCTGTTTTCCTTTTGTTTTAAGTAGATGGTGGGGGTTGCCCGGGGTGATTTTGTCCGATCCCCCAGCTAGCAATTGTAAAGTTTACAAGGAGTTATAAAAAGTATGCTACAAAAACAAACGTTTGGACAGTAATAAAATTAATGAATTCAAACTTTCGCATCTAATGTTATTTCCTCTTTGATGTCGGTGTATATACACCCAAATATCCAACTTTCTTTTCGCACCTATTCGATAAAAATTTATATGAAAGTTCCCCTTTAAGTATGAAATCTTTCTGAGGTCATTTTGTTTTTTTGGTGCTTGGCCGAAGCCTAGGCTTGGCCCTATCCTGTTAGGTCAGCCGGTCACTGAGTATATCTCCAGAAATAATTAATGCTTGCATTTTTTAAACTTAGTGATTGAAATGAATTAAAGCAATTTATTCTCAATTAATGGAAATTTTGTTCAAGAATTAAAACCAGCCATATATATATATATATATATATATATATATATATATATATATATATATATATATATATATATACATATATATGTATGTATATATGCGTATTTATATATGTGTATGTGTGTGTATATATGTATATATGTATATATGCACGTATGTATGTATATATGTATATGTATGTATAAATATATGTGTATATGCACATATATATGTATATATGCACATATATAGTTATAAAATAAATATGTATTTATTATAATGCTCCCATAATGTTGAGCATAATGAGAGCCGAAAATGGCAAACGGCCGTAAGCGAATATAGCAATGGTCTTGTTTAAAATTAGATCTTGTGTACAATTAGAGCTGAGGTCGGTTTGGCAACGACTGCCGATTGTTCCCATTTACTTGCCTCTCCACGAGGGCAGAGTTAGACACAAGGCCGGTTTTTAATGTGGGGAAAATCCAGCTCCACAAAAAGGGGCACTCTGGATAGGAACAAAAATAAAAATTCTCAGTCATGAACGATTTCCCCATACTGACCGACGACAGAAAAGGAGAAGTGTATCATTAGAACAGATACTACACTGTGATATCAGCCCAAAGGCTGCTAATTGTTGTTAAAATATTTCTCCCTCGCTCTCTCAGATGATCGGATTTCGTTCCTAGCTGGAAGTAGTTGCTAAAGTCTAGCCGCACCGATGAGCTGTAAACAGCAATAGACGAGTCAAAAACACTCTGCTCTGAAATGGGGATAAGCATGGAGCGTCGTATTCGCAAAAAGAAACGAATGGATGGTGAAGGATTGACTGATGCAGCGCTGAGTTTTGATACTGAGTTGAGACGGGAAATGCTGTCTGTCATAGACAGATTGACTGAAGAAATATCTTGCAGATTTCAACAAGTTCACAATCTTGCAAATAAATACGCTTTTCTTATACCGTCAAATCTGCTTGATGATAATTATGATTGTCAGCTTGGTGGATTTGACGAAGATATAGAAAAAGAGAAATTCTTTGCTGAAAAGAAGAGGTTACAGTATGTTGTAAAAGCTTCAGAAAAAGACAAAATCGATGGACCTCTTGAACTTTTGAACTTTATACAAAGATACCAACTTGGGGATTCCGTCCCTAATATTGTGATCTTGCTGAGAATTTTCCTCACCAGAGCTATTAGCGTTGCTAGCTGTGAGCGCTCTTTCTCAAAACTGAAGCTCATAAAAAACTACCTTAGATCAGCAATGAGCCAGACAAGACTTACAGACTTGGCAATCCTCTCAATAGAGAGGGAACTTGTCGAGGAAGTGAATTTTGATAGAGTCATTGATAACTTTGCCGAAAAAAAGGCGCGAAAAATCTGTTTGTAAATTTTCAACCGACTTGATGCCTTGCGACAGTTCTCTCACAAAAAATAAATTTATAGCCTTATTTGCCATTCATAAATACATTTGTTTAAAATATATTAAAACTATTTTTAAAAGAGTTGAAACGTTATTAACAACAACAAATTTCTGAAAACCGAGCGATTACACACACGGATTTAAAAAAGCACCGATACAAGACGTTTTTTCTCTTCGGAGGGCTCGCCCTCTTAATAATAACATTATGAAGACAAAGAAAAGAAAACTACATCGGACTATTCTCTCCTTGATACATCCATGTTATTTGGCGAAAATTCGGACTTTAACAACAACGACAAAAAAGTAAATAAAAATGATTTTATCATTTCATAACATTTTCAGGTTTTCAAATGTTCTCATTTAAATTTATTATTATATAAAATTATAGTATAAAATTTCATATTTTTTGTTAACTTTTGTTTTTTAAAATTTTTTTCTCTACTTTCTATTTTTACCCTCTCAAAATGCCGCCCCCTCAGGTGTGCCGCCCGGGGCGGCCCGCCCCCCTCGCCCCCCCCTAGCTACGCCAGTGCTGGTATGGGTCATCAGTTGCGGCAATAAAAATACCAGGCTGATAGATGGGGTGTTAGATTTCAAACCCGGAACGAAAAGTTCCGTATTAGCATCTATCAGCCATCGTCTGCGTATGTCCATTAAGAGATTAAAGTGGTGCAGAAAGTCCAAGCCTAGAATGGGGTAGGGTAAATCGGCTACCGTAAAGATCTACGTAAAGTCTCTGCAAAATTCCAAGTCCAAAGAACGAGAAATTTGACCGTACGTGGGGATAGGAGAATGATTTACGGCTTGCAGTGAAATGGGCGACACTGGTGGCTTTTCAGTGAGAAGTTTTAGTGGCCAAATACTGCAAGCAGCCTCAGTATCAACCAAGCAACGTGCTTAGGATATAGAGTCCGTAACGAAATAAGCACGGTTGTTATGCAAACCAAGTGGAGACTGTGCCGTGCTCAGGCCCCCATATTTTAGTTCCCCTGGTTTGGGAACGAATAGGGTTGTTTGCATCTCTGTGCTTCAGTGCCAAAGCGACTGTGATAAAAACACAATCCTGGCTTGTTAGAGTGGTGGTGGCATGGGGACGGCGAACGATTTCGCTATCGACGTCTAGGCAATTGTGATCTAGACATGCTTAGTTTGCTCACATTTCTCTCCAGTCGCTCTATAGCATTAAGTATGGCCAATGTGACCTGTTGACTGGTGTCTCCAGCTATAGCAGAGAAAGAACAGACTTCAGCCTGTGGAAATGGGTTAGGTCTATTGGCACAATCCATCACTTTATCTGCAGACAAAGTCACTACGTCAACGGAGCTCGTCTCCACCATAGGCGCCAGAATTGCCTTCACCTCATGTGGCAGCCTTGAAAAGAAAAGCTGCTTTATGAGGGTACTATCCGCTGGGGTCTTTCTTTCCGCCAGTTCTCTCATTCTGCAGAGCAGTTCAGTTGGCTTGCGATCGCCCAAATGCTCATCATGAACCAGCGTTTGAAAACGCTTTTCGGCTGAGAGCGATGTTCAGCGCAGAGCTTCCTGCTTGATGCTGTCATAAGTAGAGCCAGGCAGGGTATCAGTTATCAAGTCCTTAACAACTGGTGTTAATGACACACGTAATGCACTAAATAAAATGTGCAATTGCCGTTGCTCTGCAATATTATTTGTCACATTATACGATTTGAGGTGGGCAAACCAAACACAAACGTCGCCGGTGAATGCGTGAATTAACTCAAGCGTATTATTTTGTAATTCCTCTCTAATGAAATGAAATCTAATATCTATGTGTTTTGATCTTTGGTGATTTACAGGGTTTTTGGCTAAGGTTATCGGGCTCTGATTATCACAATATAATGAGAATGTATCGATTTTCTCATTTAATAAATCTGTCATTAGGGTTTTTAGGTATTTTTCTTCCTGTGTGGCTGCACTGATATATTCAGCCTCGCAAGTAGATAACGCGACTGTGGACTGTTTTCGTGTTTTCCACGAAATTAATGGCCCGTCGTCTGAGATTTTAAATGCATATCCAGTTATGCTTCGTCTATCCTGTGAGTTGGCCTAATCTGCATCGCAAAAACCTATGATGTTTAAAGTACTTTTAGTGGGTTTGAATATTAATTGTTGATTGATTGTGGCTTTTATATACCTTAGGGCGTGTTTAGCTAACAGCATGTGATTTTCGTATGGTTTATTCATATATTGTGATAGTTTTGTTACTATGAAACATAAGTCTGGCCTGGTGGCTGTCATTGTATATATTAAGCTTCCGACAATTTCTCTATAAAGCTTTTCGTCTGCTAATTTCCTAGTTTTGTTACATAACTTGTTAAAATTTTTTTCGCTAGGTGTGTATTTAGGTTTACAATCTTTCATTCCAAATCTTTCTAATAATTTTTGAAGATATCGTTTTTGATGCATGTATATTGTTTTGTTTTCATATGTAAATTCTATGCCTAAAAAATATTTGATTTTGCCTTGATCTGTCATTTAAAATTTTTCTTTTAGAATAGTTTTCGTATTTATCATATTTTCGTTACATTTTGTCGCTATTAGTATGTCATCTACCCATACAATAATAATTGTATATTTGTCATTATATTGTGTATAAACACAAGCGTCTGCCAATGATTGATTAGATCCATTTTCTATTAGATGTGTGTGTAACAAATTATTCCAATTTCTACCACTTTTGTCTTAAACCATATAGTGATTTATTTAATTTATACACTAATCTACCGGTTTTGTTTTTATTTTCTATTCCAAATCCCTTTGCCTGCTCCATGTAAAGTTCCAAATTTATCGGTGTGTTTAGATAGGCTGGTTTTACGTCTAATTGATGTATTTTTAGATCGTATTGTGCCGCGATTTGCATCAACATTTTATTAAAGTTAATTTTGCTGTTGGTGAGAATGTTTCTTCGTAATCTACGTTTGGCTTTTGGGCATAACCTTTTGCCACTAGTCTTGCTTTAAATATCTCTCCCTGATTTTCATCAGTTTTAATAGTATACACCCATCGTGCTGGGATTAGGGGTTTATTTTGAGGTAATTCAGTTAATTCAAATGTTTTATTTTCTTTTAAAATGTCCATCTTCATTTTCATGGCCTTCTGCCAGTTTTCGGAACTATCTGAATTTATCGCTTCTTCGTATGTACTTGGTACATTTCTTATGTGGTAACAATAATCTATCGTATATTTTATTGCGTCATTATTTTCGTCTTCCACATAGTAGTCATTAAGATATTTTGGGCAGGTTTTCGTTCTCCCAATATTTTCAGTTACTACTTTTGTTTCGGGTTCAACTGTTTGAATATTTTCAGTTGTAGCACTTTCGTCTGTTTCTTTTATATTATCTTTAAATTTATCTGTCAATTTTACTATTCTGACATTTTTTATTTCACCGGTTTCGGGAAAATATATTAAGTAGGCCGGACTACCTCTGTCATATCCTACAAAAATTCCCTCCTTACTTCGGTCTTCCAATTTTTTGGGGTTTTGTACGTATACGTAACAAATGCTTCTAAATAAGTGCATATTTGATATATTTGGTTTATCGCTCGTAAAAAATTTGTATGGCGTGCTGTTAATACGTCTGTTGTAACATCGGTTACGAATATACGTTGAGGACATAACAGCGTATGACCACATATATTTTGGAAGGTTAGCATGTTTTAGCATGCACCTAGCCATTTCAAAAATTGTACAGCATGCTCTTTCGATCGTACCATTTTGGTAGGGGGGAGTAGGGCGCCGTTTTTTGATGATGTATCTTATTCTTAATTAGTAGCGATTCAAAGATTTTAGAAGTAAATTCCGTGCCTTGATCGCTCCTTACTGTTTTTATATTTCCATACTGGGCAACGTCAGCTATACATCTTTCAAAGGCTTCCACTGCGTCACTTTTACTTTTCAACATGTAAGTGACTATGAGACCGGAATAATCATCTATACACCCTAATACGTACTTAAAATCATCCTTTGCTTTGGGGTCTATCGGTCCTGCTAGATCAATGTGCACTAGTTCGAGTATTTTTGTTGCTTGTTTGTCAGGTATTTTATTTTTGAATTGGGGCATTTTTGCCTGTGGGCACACTTCACAATTAAATTGTTTTTTGTCACTAATTTGTATACCAGAAACGTTTTTTTCTAATTTAATTATATCGTCGATGTTGCAATGTCCCATTATGCTATGCCACTTTTCTAGCGAATGTTTTATTTTCTTCAGAGAAGTTACATTATTTAAGTAATATAGTTTACCTTTCTTATATATATTAAATTTAGTTCCATTAGTATTTAATGTTGCAGAGTTAGGTTTAAATTCAACGTAAGCACCCTTTTCTGTCGCCGCTTGTACTGAAAAGATATTATTATTAAAAGAAGGTATATATAAAGCGTTTTTTAAGATGTTATTATGTATCCTTCCATTCGTATCAGTCATTTTAATAGAAGCATCTCCCCTTTTTAGCGCCAAATTATTGTATCGGCTTCCATCGGCTAGCTCAACAATATGGCGGGAGGAATCAAATTCTTTATCGAAGTTAACGAACTTGGACTCGTCGTTTAAAATATGGATGTGGCCCCACAATCGACTAATAAATCAAGATATGAAGAGTCACTAGCGTTATTAACAGAAAAAATATAAGAAGTGTTCTTATTTGATACGTTTTTTACTGCATTCCCTTCTGTGTTTGAGTGTCTATCTTGCGTTTTTCTGCAAAAATTTGTGTCATGTGTTCATGTTTTGCAGTTTTTACACCAGCGTGCGGGTTTTCTACAATTTTCGGATTTATGTCCATATCGCCCGCATAAGAAGCATGCTCCATTGAATTCGTTTTTGTTATATTTATTTGGTCTGGAAATGGTTGCTGGTTGGCTGTTATATTTCTTTTCTCTCACACTCATTACTGCGTTCGCGCCTTAACTGTGGGTTTTTTCAGTTTCTTCGAAGTTTCTTAGAGCGGTTTTAAAGTTCTGGAATGTCATGTCATAGGTGTATCTCTCTGCGTTATTACCGTGGTGAATATCTTATATCCACTCGGTAATCCCTTTATAATCATTGCGATCAATAATCCATCTCTTATCGTAATATTTTCATTTGACTTGTTTTGCAAGAGTATTAATTCCGTGTATAACGAAATTATTCTTGGCTTTCCACGTGACAGATAATGTTCTCTTAGGATATTTAATGCTTTTCTGCCATCGTTATTCGCGTCTCATATGATCAAAGAAAGACTTCGGTCATCGAGGTATTGTACTAGTTCACCAAAAGCTTTGGCGTTCTTGTTCTGATTTATTTCAGCTTCGCTCCCTGCTGTAATGGTGCTGTACAGTTTTTGAGTCCGCATGTAGCCAAGGAACTTCACTTCCCATAATTCATACTTTCTTTCATCTCCCTGAAACATTAGTCTGTGGTTTGCATAGCTGGGCACATAACCTGTTAAGCTTTGAGGCGTAGAGCGTAACATCGTGGTAGACTATGAGTCACAAAGACATAGAAGAAAAGACAAGAATAGAATGGGGTAACAATAACACGTGCGTATTGCACAACTTTTATTCTCGGACTGAAGATACAATTTTGAAAGAACAAATTTGGCGCCTAATTTTCATGTCACGTGATACCTCTGCAGCGCAGTAATTATCACGTAGTGCGGTGATCAGGTCGATGGCCTTATCACCATTTGGTTGAGTGGAACTATATTCAGTTGACAATTCAACAATAGTATTTATTTTTAGTCAATTAAATAGAATTGTTAATTTTGGCACTTCTGTCGTATATGTGAAGCAGCAGATTTTCTGTCCTTCTACTGAAAATAAAGGGAGGTAATTCAACCGGAAGTGGGATTTTTTTTTTATATAAATGAAAAGTTTTGATTGGGGTGGGGGGGACTGAATTTTTTTGTCAACATTGATTTTGATTTTTTTTTTTTTAATATAAATAATTTTAACATTTGGGAGGTCTTTTTCTTTTATTGAACAGGATAAAGTTCTGCAATTTGGTTTACAATGGCTTCCATGGGATTAGCAGAAAACCTCTGCCGCCACATAAATTCGATTAAGTAGGACTCCACCATTTGCGTGTAGGTGCCACATTCTATTTTGTTACGCATCTTGGCCTTTTGCCACATGTTTTCCACATGATTTGTTGTGGCACCTGTGGATGGATCCACAAAATTGTATCTGTGATTTACACGCAAATGGTGAAATCCTTCCAAAGCGAGTTGATCGTATGCACGCCAACAGTCTGATATAATTGTTGATCCGGGATGCACATACTGCTTTAATATGGGTATTAGTGTTTCGGCATTTCTGGAAGGGACTGTTACTAAGAAGCCAGACTTAGTGGCCGGTTCATATCCACCAAATACCCACAGTTGTCGTCGGATACGGCCCGTATTATTCTTTCGTCGTGAAAATAGACTTTCGTCTATCTCCACGAAGCAACCTTCTCCTCCAAGGATCTGCAGATGCTTCAGAAAGTGCTCCAAACATATTTCCCTAAGGAACATTCTCCAGTCACAAATTGCGTGATCGCCAAGTATTCTGCACTCTCTTTTAACAGCTTTATAGTAGGCCATTTCATTTGCCCATACGTATATGAAACTAAAAATGTCATCTAAGCGAAGCCGTGACCCAGCAAAAAAACTATCTTTCCTAATGGATAGTGTTTTGCAGCAGTATCTACGTGAGCATTTCCAAATAAATCCATCACTTCCACTGTGGCTTGCCATCTGCATCTGTCTTTGACATGACGGGCATGTCCGACTGCAAGAAATCAGGCGGTGTGCCTGTAAAAAATCTATTGTTTTTTGCGGCTGGTTCATTAAATTACCAATGTCTCGAAGATTAATCTCATTTAACTCCATTTTCTAAATACTCCGACTGCAAGAAATCAGGCGGTGTGCCTGTAAAAAATCTATTGTTTTTTGCGGCTGATTCATTAAATTACCAATGTCTCGAAGATTAATCTCATTTAACTCCATTTTCTAAATACTAAATTCAACTTCCGGTGAATTCTGAATGAATGGTACTTGGAGAAAAAAAAATGGAACTCTTCAATTTCGATTTCTTAATCGGCAGCTGCTTCACATATACGACAGACGTGCCTTAATTTATATATATATATATATATATATATATATATATATATATATATATATATATATATATATATATATATATAAGTGACGACTAAGAATTGTCTTCTTTTTTAAAAAAATTTTTCTAATGTGTTTTCATGTATATTTTGGGATATTTTTTGGTTAAATCCAAGATTCTTATGTCTTTGTGACTTCCTGTTTAATCGTGTGCGTCATCTGACGTACGGATGACCAGAAAATAATAAAGTAAAACTTTTTTGTTAGCATTTCTTGATGCAAATTTTATTATTATTGTTGTTCATTCGGATTATAGTTCAATAATAATAATTAATTTGTTTAATTATTTTTTTTTAGTTTAATATAGTAATAAAGAAATAATATTTACATTGAAAAAAAACACACATTTTATTATTAATGTAAGTGCTTGAAATAAATAGAAACATATACTATAATAAAACATTTTATTGAATTAAGAAGCAAATTATCTACTGCAAGTTATTTTTTTTACATTGAAAAAAAATTGAATTTTATTGAATTAATTTTAACAAACAAATTATCAACTGAAAGTTCTTTATTCTTCTTAATATCGTTACGCTATAATAAGACATTTTATTGAATTCATTTTAACAAATAAATTATCAACCGAAAGTTGTTTTGTTTTTGCATTAAAAAAGACATTTTATTGAATTAATTTTAACAAATAAATTATCAACCGAAAGTTCTTGTGGGGGATGCTAACGCATTCTATTCCTCTCAAATATTGAAGAAAAACGAGCAAGAAAACGTCAACATTCAACACAAATGAAGGGCAAATAAAATATCCAATACTCAAACATTTATATTAACAACAACAATTTATTTTGCATTTTTACACATAAAAATTATATTCCATATTTGACGAAAGTCTTTTAGTGTCTTTTGGATAAATGTCTCTTTGACGGCCTGAAAGAAATAGTGTCTTTTTGTTATTTAAAGCAATGTCTCTTTAAATAAGTTTTGTAAGAAGAAAGACGCACGTGTGTGCGTGTGTACGTGTGTGCGTGTGTGCGTGTGTAATTGAAAAGAGAGAAAGAAAGTGCCAAGCTTACTATGTGTGTCCAGCAGTCAGAAAAGGGGAGAAGGTGTGATTTGACGCGACAGGTAGTCGTCGCATCGTCTTGCGACTGGCCGATGGAGCGAAACAATTCTCCCTGCTGTGTCTGAAGAAATTCTGGAGGCAAGAGACCGGATCCGTCTCAAACGACGTTTATATATGTCCTAATCAGCAGGGGCAGTGACCGGAAACATATGATCCCTATTTTGGCGTTTTCTGCGGGTGTTGAAAAACGCCTGTCGACTGCTGTTGAAAGGTGAATTCCATATTCTTTTTTCGGGAATCTTTTACAATGATCAGCAGAGTAAAAACGCTCAAAAAACAAATATTCAACAAATAAAAGTAACTGTAGGCGATAAAAGTTATTTTCAAACTTACCTGTGTCTTTTCCAACTATTAAAAAGACTTTTAACCCGTTTCAATTGCTATTTATTTAAAATTTAAGTATTCGGCACACGATCATCGAACAAATCAAGATGGCCGCTGTGGGTGGTGGGATGTAATGACAAAGAGGAAGGCCGGCCATTTTTTATTTGCCAAATTGTACGCACAAAAAAACAAGAATTTTTTTTTTACATCTAATAAAAACCCATGTATACTACGTAAAAATACAAACAAATTACATAGGTAAGTAGAAAAATATCTATTCTCGACGTAGGTCAACTGTAGCAGTTACCTCCTCCTTTCAAAACATAACTACACCGGTTTGCCGGTAGGTGTCGCTTTTTCACCGACAGGTGGCACTGTAAAGCGACACCAGAGTTATCTGCCCTTCTGACTATAAAAACCGTTGCAAACGGAAAATCCATCTCTCTTTCACCGACCAGCCTCAGCAGAACAACGCTGGCACCAGCGCTCCGTTTCTCTCTCTCTCTCTCTCTCTCTCTCTTCTCTGGTCGACAGAACGACGCTAATACACTAGCGCTTCGTCTAACGCTTTTCTCTTCAAATGGCATCGGCATAACAACTACCAACACACGTGGTCAAACAACGGTAAGAGTTCTCAACTCATTTTCTTTGTGCACGGCTTTCAAAGACTTTCCTCACGCCGGATTCATTTCTTCTTATACCTTTTTCAAGAACTGTTTTTCCATCGACACACATGCATACATCACACACTTCATCATTCCACGTACACACACGTTCAATAAACGTTATTTGAACTACTTCATTTTGTTTATTAATTATTACTTTGTCTTTGCATGCAACATTGCTTGATTTACTGAACTCGTTTATAATCGGGGGAACACGACCCTCGATCCTAACAATTGGTGACCCGACGTGCAAGCTTTGTTGTATGTGGCGGAGTAATTAATTCCGTACTAGAACAAAAAAATATATATCATTTCTCGTTTTTTTTCTTTCGTGGTGAAACGAATTACGCACCCATCTTTTTCCTTTTTTTTCTACCCACGTGGTAGAAATATACAAACAAACAAAAGAAAAGAAGCCGCCATTATTTTTTTCCTGTCCACGTGGAAATACCTAAACAAAGAAAAACAAAAACATTTCTCGGCTCTCTCCGAATATAAAACAAATTACAATTTCATTTTTTCTTCTTCTCTTTCTCTACCCACGTGTCAGAAAAATATATACAAAGAAAAAGACAAACTTTTTTTCTTTTTTTTCGATGAACAAAAGGACCTTACAAGACGCCATTTTCTTTTGTTTTGAACACGTGGAGATAAAAAGAAAACAAAAGAAAACAAACGCTCACGCTGCCCATCTTTTTCGTGACCACGTGTTGAAAAAAAAAAAAATTCAAAAAATGCCGCCAGCCCTTGCCATGACCACGTGTTGATAAAAATTTAAAAAAAAAAAAACAAAAAAAAAACGCCATTTTTATCTCTCGGACCACGTGGAAATAAAAATTCAAACAACAAAAAAGAAAATACAAATTTATTTTCTGTTTTAACAACAAGCAAAAAAAAAAAAGGAAGCCGCCATTTTTTTTTTCACGACCACGTGTTGATAAAAAAACAAAAAAAACAAAACAAAAGCAACTTCTTCCACCTTCAATCGTCACTATGGCTACCGCGGATACTAACGACGTTCTGGAAGTTTCTGCGAATTACCGTCTGCCCCCTTTTAACTCCAGTAACGTGAAGAACTGGTTCACCCAACTACAGGCATTATTCTCTGTGAGAAGAATAACCTCACAGAGAAGCAAATTTGCCAGCGTGGTGGAAGCCTTGCCCCCAGAGGTGGTAGATGAAGTAACCGACCTGTTGGACGACGTCCCATCAGTCAACCCATATGATGCCCTAAAAGATGCCATAATCAAAAGAATGGGTCGCTCCGAAGAAGCCATGCTACGGGACCTATTCAACAACATCAGCCTCGACGACAGGACACCGTTACAACTACTGCGACACATGAAGTCACAGCTCGGAAGAAATACTATGTCCGAGAATATACTGCGACGATTGTGGCTGGACAAACTTCTCTCGAGTGCGACACAAATTCTGGCACCGATGATAGACACCACTCCCATCGACATGCTAGCAAACTCGGCTGATCGAATTCTCGAGTCCAACAGTGGCCCACAAACGGTCAACGCACTCGCCACTCCTAGCAGTCAACACAGCGAGCTGCAGCAGTTAAAAGCTGAGATGGTTGAACTGAAGGCTATGCTAAAGGCCTTCCAAACCCAAAGCAGACCCAGGGGTCGTTCACAGTCCCGAGGCAGGTACCGTGGGAGCCGTAGCAGAGAGAGGTCCCCTTACAACCAACCCCAGGGTGGTATGTGCTGGTACCACTACACATTTGGCAACAAGGCCAGAAAATGCAACAGCCCCTGTAACTACAAGCCACAGGGAAACGCCAATCCCAGCCAGTAATAGCGACAACTGCGGCTGGAGGGAGAAGAAGAGGTCGCTTGTTTTATGTAAAGGACCGCAACAGCGGTCATTCCTTCCTGGTGGATACCGGTGCTGAGATAAGTGTTATCCCACCACAACCCGGACAAAAACCAACTCCTTCGACATTCAAGCTACAGGCAGCAAACGGTTCACAAATCCAGACATACGGCACTAAGGAACTCACCCTACACTTAGGACTCCGCCGTAACTTCGTCTGGAAATTCGTGCAAGTCAGGATGGCCATCATAGGAGCTACGGTCTGTCTGTCCACATCTACAACCAAACACTCTCGGACGAAATGACAGACATTAGGGTGAAGGGAACATTAACACAGTTTGGTCCAACAGGAATTTGCTCAGCAACCCACCACACCAAAGAATATGTCAACGTCTTGGATCAGTACCCTGACATTACCAAACCATTCAACATCGACGATAAAATTAAACACTCTACACAACATCACATAAAGACAACCGGACCTCCAGTCTATTCGAACCCTCGACGTCTGTTGCCTGAAAAGTATAAATACGCCAAGCAGGAATTTCAACAGATGATCGAGGATGGAATTATTGAACCCTGCGAAAGCCCATATGCTTCACCTCTCCACCTTGTTCCTAAACCAGACCAGAACACCCATCGTGTATGTGTCGATTATCGGCGACTCAATGCGCAAACTGTCCCAGACCGCTATCCTACGGGATAGCGGTCTGGGACAGTTTGCACATACACGATTTCACATTAGGACTCCAGGGTGCAACAATCTTTTCCAAACTGGATCTGACTAAAGCCTTCTACCAGATCCCAGTAGCAGACGAAGATATCCCGAAAACGGCCATGACCACACCTTTTGGACTCTTCCAGTTCAAACGCATGCCTTTTGGACTGAGAAACGCTGCCCAAACCTTCCAACGCCTCATTGATAACGTCCTAAGAGGACTACCCTGTGTATACGCCTACATAGATGACGTCCTCATAGCAAGCCCGGATGAAGCAACACATGAGCACCATTTACACCAAGTTCTGCAGAGACTATCACAAAATGGTCTGAAGATCAATGTAGACAAGTGTATATTCGGCGCCAAGCAACTTCAGTTTTTGGGACACCAGATTGATGAGGGCGGAATCACACCCCTGCCTGAAAAGGTAGAAGCGGTACAGCAATTTCAACCTCCAACCTCACTCCGTCAGCTGCGACGATTCATAGGAATCGTTAATTATTATCGTTGGTTTATCCCAGACTATTCTAAGATCCTGTCTCCCTTAACAAATATCTTGCAGAACAAAGGGAGAAGACAGAAACAAGCCCTTACACTCACTGCAGAAGCACTTCATGCATTCAACGCAGCCAAATCCGCATTGACCAACTGCACCAAACTCACCTACCTCACTGACAATATTCAGGCTACATTAACTCTAACAACAGATGCAAGCTCATCAGCCATAGGTGCGGTACTACATCAGGAGATTGATAACACCAAGGTACCCATATCTTTCTTCTCCTCCAAGCTCAGCCAAACACAGTCCAGATACGGCGCATTTTCTAGGGAACTCCTAGCAATCTACCTCGCAATTAAACATTTTAAACATGTGCTAGAAGGTAGACAATTCATTATTTACACAGACCACAAGCCATTAACATATGCATTATCCTCACGTCCGGACAAATACTCACCCAGAGAATCTCGTCACCTGGACTATATATCACAATTTTCCACTGAAATTAAATATATTAAAGGTGACCAGAACATTGTGGCTGATGCACTTTCTCGGCCAGACACAAACTCCATCACCCAGGATTTTCTTAGTCACGATTTGCTGGCACAGGAACAAGCATCAGACACCACCTTGCAACAAACTCTGCAAAACACTTCCTTGAAACTCACTTCTGTACCAACCCCTTTTAGCGACAAAGAGGTTTATTGCGACACAACAACACCTACACCCAGACCTTACGTCCCACCATCACTGCGACGACGCATATTTGATCATTTTCATTCACTCTCTCACCCCAGCAAAAGAGCCACCCTGAAAATGATCAGTGACAGATTTGTATGGCCTGGGATGAACAAAGATGTCAGACTTTGGGCTGGCAACTGCATAAACTGCCAGCGTTGCAAGGTCTACCGACACACCAAGTCCCCAATAGGAACATTCAGCAATCCTGATGCCAGGTTCTCTCATCTGCATATAGACATCGTTGGACCCCTGCCACTTTGCCAGAACTACTGCTATCTACTAACGATTATTGATCGATTTTCCCGTTGGCCCACTGCAATCCCATTAAAGGACATCTCAGCAGATACAGTGGCCAAAGCAATCTTGAAGGAGTGGATAGCCACATACGGTGTACCCGCAGTCATTACGACTGACAGAGGCACACAGTTCCAGTCGAAACTTTTCGCCGAGTTCAACCTACTCCTGGGCACCAAGCATATACGGACGACGGCATATCATCCCTGTTCCAACAGCCTGGTCGAGCGATTCCACAGGCACCTAAAAGCATCTCTTGCAATGAGGCCAAACACAACCAACTGGGTTGATAACTTGCCTCTGGTCCTATTGTCAATTAGGAATGTCGTAAAGCAGGACTTGGGTTGCACACTGGCTGAAATAGTTTTTGGTACTACATTATCTTTGCCCGGACAATACTTTCATAACAAAGATGATGTACACCCTACAACTACATTTGTACAGGACATAAAGGCAAGGATGTCGAAACTACACTTCACCCCTACACGAAAAGTATCGAGACAAATCCACATACCCAAGACGCTATTTGACAACGAATACGTATGCGGTGAAAAAGCCTTTATCACCACGCTACCAAGGTCCTTACAAAGTAGTTAGACGGGCAGAAAAATTTTTCACCATTACAAAAAACGGCAAGAATGACACTGTTTCCATTGACAGATTAAAACCTGCTCTAGTGGAAGAATCACAGTCAAGCCAACAGACACACAACTCTCACACAGATTCCGACACCACAGAGGAATCGAATGCTCCATGTGACTATGCCCCACCAGAACAAAAGACAAGATCTGGTCGGAAAGTAACATTCCCACACAACTTCAAAACTTACATATACTATTAGTAACATACAAACAGTTTCAAAACTACTTCACAAATACACTCGAACACAATCAAAATAACCTCCGAACTTCTATTCGTTCAACAACAACAGTAATGAGAACATTTTCACCGCACACAAATTGAATCTTTTTCATCCAGCAAAAAAAAAAAAAAAAAAGGTTATTTTCGTTAAGCTATATACACTCCCTCAACCTTAAAGAGATAGACAGCTCTATGAACGAAGCCTAACTCTGGATTTTAACTGCATTCATCAACAACCGCACAGACCCACTTGTGCTCATTAATCAACAACTGCACAGACTCACTTGTGCTCATTCATCAACAACTGCACAGACTCACTTGTGCTCATTCATCAACAATTGCACAGACTCACTTGTGCTCATTCATCAACAACTGCACAGACTCATTGTGCTCACTCATCAATACCGCACAGATTCACTTGTGCTCACTCATCAACAACCGCGCAGACCCAAGCACCAAACATTCCCGGACAACACTGACAATTCAACGTTTGTTCATCAGCTCTACATCGCGCAGACTAATCAACATGAACAACGCCACCAACAAGTGCAAATTCGCTTGCACTCAGCATTTTTCGACCGCAGACTCACTTGCGCTCAAACTTGATGCAGACCCAATTGCATGCAAACAACACGCAGATCCACATGTGTTACAAACACTCAATTCC
>OY744544.1:48675920-48695920 GCA_963556195.1 Sepiola atlantica
GACAAAAGCAAACCTCACACTCTCCCAAGCATTGCAGATAAACAGATAGAGAGAGAAAACTAGAGTTGCAGGGGCCAGTCGTTGGTTGATCAGTCTCACAAGTAAGAAAAAGACACAGACAAAAATAAGGCAATGGCAATGGCAAAAATTAAATGACAAACGCAGGTGAATTCTTATTATTCTTGTACCTTTTCAGTGCAATAAAACGATCGTTATTCTTTACAAGAATAACGATCGTTTTATTGCACTGAAAAGGTACAAGAATAATAAGAATAATTAGAGGTACTGGAAAACGTAAATGGGGACTGGATAGCCGGAAAGGCTGGGTGATGTCTCTGGAAACTGGATAGCAAGAAAAGGCTAGAAAAACAGGAGGACGTCATTGGAATCTGGATAGCAAGAAAGGTTGGGTGACGTCTCTGTGAACTGAATAGCAGGAAAGGTTAGAAGAACAGAAAGACGTCTCTGTGAACTGGATAGCAGCAACGGCTGACTGACGTCTGTTGGAAATGGATAGCAGGAAAGGTTGGCTGGCGTCTCTGTGAACTAGATAACGTGAAGATTAGAAGGTTAGAAAAGCTGGAAACTGGATAGCAAAATAGGCTGGAAGAGCATAAGGATATCACTGGAATCTGGATAGGAGAAAAGGTTGGGTGACATCTCTGTGACCTGGATAGCACATAAAAGCTGGGTGACATCTCTGGGAACTGGATAGTAGGAGAGGCTGGATTACGTCTCTGGGAACTGGATAGCAGGTAATGCTG
The DNA here is from genome assembly GCA_963556195.1 of Sepiola atlantica. Taxonomy (NCBI): domain Eukaryota; kingdom Metazoa; phylum Mollusca; class Cephalopoda; order Sepiida; family Sepiolidae; genus Sepiola; species Sepiola atlantica. The sequence goes on from OY744544.1 coordinate 48,676,685, forward strand.
GGTGACGTCTTTGAGAACTATAAAGCAGGAAATGCTGGGTGACGTCACTAGGAACTGGATAGCAAGAAATGCTGGGTGACGTCTCTGGGAACTGGATAGAAGCAAAGGTTTGGTAACGTCTCTGGGAACTGGATGTCTGGAAAGATTGGGTGACGTCTCTGATTTATGAGTAACTTTTTTCTGTGTGTAGTAATGTATGGGATGCGTAGGAGATAGGTTTTAGTGATCCGTCTTCCATTTTGTGTAATATGCAAGCTCCAATGCCGTACGAGCTAGCATCAGTAGCTACAATGATTTCAGGATCTGGATTGTTGTGTGTCAAAAATAATTTAGATGTGAAGATATTTTTTATTTTTTCAAATTCATCCTGCCATTCTGTTATCTAGACCCAATCTTTTTCTTTTTTTTAATAGTTCATTTAGAGGAGCTTGCAAATTGTGTATGTTTGGAATAAACACATTATAATAATTTGCTAAATCAAGAAAACTTTGTAGAGACAATATATTTTCCAGAGCCGGCATATTTTTACTGCCCTAGCTCACTCTAGGTCTGGTCTTCTACCACCTTTGTCTATAATTTGAACAAGATATTTTATTTTTCCCATGAAAAAATCGCTTTTTCCCTCCTTCAATTTAAATCCATAGTTCTTGAATCTCTTAAATACTTTGTACACATGTGATTTGTGTTGCGCGGTGCTTTTACTGATCACTAGAATATCATTTAGGTTGGCTGTCAAAAATTCCAGTCTGCTGAGCAATGTGTTCATTATATGAAGCTACTTTGTATTAATACCCATAGGGGGTTGTACAAATTCGAACGATTACCATTTGGGGTTAAGGTTGCACTAGCCATTTTTGTTCAAACCCTTTATACAAAGTAGCTTTGAGCACTTCTCGTCCACAGGTATTTGGAAATCAATCCTTAAAATTTTTTTTAGGGCGTTGAGTTTAGCAAAAATCTCTTCTGGACTAGGTAGAGTGTAATGCATGGTTCAATCCTGAGGAGAAGTTTGCACAAACACGGGTCTCTTTTTTTTACGTAGACTGTAGGCGAAGCACACTCGCTGTACTCTACTTTCAATAATACTCCCATTTCTTTGTCTATTTAATTCGTTGTCAATCTGATTTAATGACGCAAATGGAACATTTCTTTGCTTTTTAAAAACTGGTTGAATAATTGGTTTTAATTCAAACTTGGAAGTCATTATTTTACATCTTCCCAGTCCACCAGAGAAAACTTCCCAAAAGCTTTATTTTTAATTCTTTCTTTAGTTTCTTTGCTTTGGCATTTAAGTTTCAATATTTTGACAGAAAGAGTTTATGGGCAGATTCTATAATTGAAATTTTTCCATCCAGTCCGTATTCAAGAGATTGTTTGAGTTGTTCATTACAAACATTCCTTATTTCAAAGTATTTCCTTTTAATGTAACATTAGAGATTAGCTCGCTTCAAATTTTATTTGTTCACCAGTGATGCTTTTAGCTATTTTGCTCGTTCTTATCACAGTTTTGTTTTCAAATTTTTTTCCAAGTTTGAAGACTTATTATTGACAGATCTGAGCTAGAAACAAGTTGTAGCTTTATATTTTTATTTAATATTTTTACCTGCACAAATTTCCTGATATTTTCAGCTTCGTCACTTTTAGCAATTTTAATAAAGCTTTTTAAAATGTTATTTTTAACTCTGTAGTATGTATTTTTGTGTTCCATGCGACCGCAATTTAAATACATTTTCCTTTGATATGTGTTAATGCAATTGCCCACAACAAAAACACGGTTCTAATATGTGACACTCCACTTTGCTCAATGTCTCTTGAATCTTCGTGAACATTAATAAAACATTGGCAGTCTTCTGCAATATGTTGAAACGTTAAATCAGGATCATTTTCTAGTTTATTAAGAACCCGTCGTCTGATTTCTACATTCATATTTGATACTAAACCCGGTGCAAAGATTAGCCATTTGAAATCATTGCTGTGTTTGTTAACTATGCTAGCAAAAGTAGTGCAGTCTTCGTCTTCTTTTCTTGTGAGATTAATATATTTCCACCTTTTTTGAAAAAGAGACGTTTTAGGGCTAAACAATTTAGTTAATAATTGTACCACTTCAACAAATAAAAGGTTGCTGTTTTTTTGTGGCAATATATAATTGACGAATTTGATATGTTCAACTGTATCCAACTTTCTTAATAGCAAACAAACCTTTTTTAAATCGGTTTAATTCGCACAGTCTCTATTATAAAGATCTTTGTATCGTCTAAAATATGAAGCAAACATAATTTTGTTTTCAGAGTCGTAAGTAAAATTATCGATAGCTCCCCAAATAGTGTTTTGTAAAAATGCACTTTCATCTTCAACATTTTGACCCTCTATTCGCTAGTTCGTATAATTTTTTCTGTCCTTGTTGGGTATGAAGAAACATTTCCTCAAATTTTTCCATTTGTGATAATTGTTTTTCTTGAAATTTCTCTTCTAGATGGAGCTTTTCTATTTCCATTTTCTTCTGATATTCCATTTGTTTCTCTTTTAGTCGAAGTTGTTGTTCTTGTTGTTATTTAAGTCCAACATCACACTTTTAAATTCTTCCACTTTCGTCACTTAAAATAGGCTACTGACTTTTTTGTGTTTATTTTGTTTTTTACATGGTCGTAACTTTTCCTATTGGAAGATACATTTTTCACTTCTTAGCAAGAGAAAAGAAAAATAATTAAGTTTGTTCAAACTTATTTACGTGTTTCTGATTAACAATAAAAACCGAAAAAAATCGAAAGACCTGTTGTTGTTTTTTGTGATCAAACAATTTAGATTTCAAAACCTCATGTTGCGGAATGACTTGAAATCTTTTTTTCAAGAACAAAAACCTTTTTTAAAAATCTTATTTTCTGACGTTGGAGACTTTCCTTTTGTAGATTTGGTACACCTTGTGTTAAAAATCCGGTATAGCTTTTAACTTCTCACTGTTACTGTTGTAATTAACAATTTTTTCGAGTACACTACCTAAGTCTTTTTCGAAAATCCAACATCGTCAGTTGTAATAATGGTTATGCTGTATCCGACATAAGTCCGAGTTCTCTTACCAGTGTTGTATGTGATATTAGTCTGGGTTATGCTGTGCCCGAGTAAGTCCGAATTCCTCGTTGTCAGTGTTGTGACTTTGAAGGGCCAATAATAAATAAGACAACATGGTGGTATATTTACAAAAGTGTGTATATATAGTATGTTACAGAAAGACTGCTCGCCCTTTGTCGTAGGCCTTTTCTATATATAATGTCTAGAACAGTCCATATAGTCATAAAATAGAGTAGATCCCTATCACACCATAACATTATTGATCCCCTTTTTAATTCCTCGAATTTTCCTATTAAGTTGCTTCAGCTCAGAGTCTTCCCTCTGTTTGGCTATGAGTTGTTTCTTCAAAAGAGGAATATCTAGAATGTGTCTGTCTGGACTAGAACTCTTTCTTTCATTAGAGTTTAAATTATGTTCGCCCCCCCCCCCCATGGTACCTTAAAATGGTTTGGGATATATCAACTATGGCGTTGTCTCCCCTTTCTCTCCATGTCATCATAATAATTTACTCCAGCTGATAGGAACAGAGCTCTGTTCCTATCCACTACAACTAGCAGCAATCCGGTTCACAACAAGTAGCAGCAGCTCCGATCCTGCTTCTGTTGCATCATCATCATCTACTACTACTACTACTACTACTACTCCAGCAGATCTTTGCTAGAGACGTATTTATTTCTAATGAAGTAAAACACTCTTATTTCATTGTACAGCCATATTATTTTCTTTTTTTTGTTGTTGTCACGTTCATCTCATTATTTTATATTTGTTTGCAAGAATTGTGGTATAGTGGATACTTATCCATCATACTCTGCAGCACTGCTCCCACTAAACACACACACACACCAAAAACAAAAACAATATTTCTTATTCAGTTGGTGCTGCCGTGTACCAAGTTCTTGGTTAAAGGACCTTTTATCACATATTCGCTTCAACAACAGACAAATTGAAAACACCACAAAATAGAGATGAAAAAAAGAAGGTATATTTATGTATCTTTTAATTTTAAATTCTGATGAAGAAATATAGCTTCAAAAATTAAATTGAAAAAAAGTTAATAAAACTAAATTGCATTGTATGGCGTTCTAACTACTTATTATTAGTTTAATAATGCAAATTACCAATATAAACAATGCTTTCTAAATCAAGAACAATATTTCTTATATATATATATATATATATATATATATATATATATATATATATATATATATATATATATATATATAACCACTCGTCCACAGGCCCTCCATATATATATATATATATATATATATATATATATATATATATATATATATATATAGAGAGAGAGAGAGAGAGAGAGAGACAGACAGACAGACAGACAGACAGACAGACAGACAGAGTCTAATAGGTATCTCTGGTGTTGCCCATGAATGTATTGTGTACTCCCCCTCTGAGCCCTGAACTCTATATTACCATTTTTATAATTAATTTTTAATTTCTATAATTTTTAAGTTTTCTATTTATATATGTCCGACGCGATGCAGACCTCACAGACCTCATCGTGAATAGAAAATTAGCACAACCATTGGATTCCTTGTAAATTTTTACTCAAGAAATTATTTTTTTTATCTTGCTATAGGGCTTTCTTCAAGTGCCTACACGAACATACTGAAAGACAGGAACACCACATTTATATATATATATATATATATATATATATATATATATATATATATATGTAAAGGAGTAAGGCTACCAACATTTGTAGAATGTTTTTTTTTTTCAACATTTATTTATTATTTTGTTGTTTTACCATTTTATAATTTTATATAACGCGTTTCAAGCGGTGGTCCGCTTTCATCAGATATGAAAATCTATTTGAAGAAATGTCTTTCGATTTGAGCAAATGTTGTTTCATTTGAGGAATTTGTTATTGTTTTTGCGCATGCGTGGGTTTGCGGGTGTGTGGGTATCTTTTATTTTTTATTTTTTATATATATATTTTTATTAAGCCTACCCGATAAAGAAAAGACAGAACAAACATCACACATGAACCAAAACAACAACCCAGAACAAGACCCAATGGAAAACACCCACACACGACATACACAAAACCAGTGGATAACACAAAACAGAGGTAAGAAGAAAAACACATACCACACACAAACATACTTACACAACAGATCCAGTTACTCACAAGGAAACAACATAAATATACCCACATCATTTACCCACCCCTCTCAACAATTTCAATCCAAATCTTCATTAAACTCACCCCGCAACCACACTCACACACATACACACAACAAATACAACATAAACACACATACACCTCAACCATACACTAACCCTTACGAATACGGGCCAACACAATACAAACCTAAATACTTTCACCCACACCAACCAATACAATCAAAAAAACCCTATCATACACCCTACACCACACAAACAAACCACCACAAAATACCCTTACTCAACAACCCCTACCAAAATCACCCAAGTAAACCTTACAACAATTACCCACACCCACCACACCAACAGATGAAACCTTCATACAACAACCTCCCACCCTACCACACACAACAAAACAGACCCTACAACCACCCAACACACCAATGGATACAATCGAAATACTCCAAACACTACCCACATCATCAAACAAAACAACCATATAACAATTCCTACAGACATAAACTTACACAACAATACAGACCACACAACTACGTCCACCATCAAGAACCTCTACCAAGATACCCCAACCCAAAACAACTAACTCACAATAATAACACATTCAAATATACCAAAATAAACCCTTATAACAACACACACAATGCCAATTATAACAACACGCACGACACCAATTTTGCCAGAAAACAACACAATCCTCTAAAACACACACAATATATAGAAAGCAATCACTCTTCAACAACTCTTCAAATCAACGAAACAAACAACACTCATCATCATTTTTTAGAAACCCCTCCCCGGACAACAATCCCAGATTAGACAATTTAAAACCCAAAATTATCAATTTATCCACATACACATTTACAAAGGAGGAAATAGAAATACTAAAATTAGGCCTCAAATTCTGCCCAACTCCCAAAAGTAATATCACGGAACTGAGGAAGGACCTTAAAGAATTTGAACCCAAATTTAGACTAATAGAAACACTAAACAATAAAGAAAACAAAACAGATCAGTCATTAGAGAGAAACAAATCAACATATTTCCCTAACAAACACAACAATACGAAAGAACTAAACACCTACTTTGAAAACCTATGGAACATCAACCCTCAGAGTAAAACTAAACCTACTAGTAACCTAACATCTAAACAAAACCAAGACAAACATTACTATAAATCGAAAATTACAGAGGTACTAGAAAACAATGATTACTACAAATCAATTAGCACCAACATTGATAACAACACCATTTCAAAAATCACAAAACTTTGCACAACATACAATAATATACTAACAAAAAAAGAAAAAGATTTCCTAACAAACTTCATGATTAAAACAAACAACTTCTACGGACTACCTAAGATACATAAATCAAATGAGATAAGGAATGCCATCAACACACAGGCATCAGAATATATTAGTGTCCCGAGTCCCAGTGACCTTACATTTAGACCCATAGTAGCAGGACCATCATGCCCAACAAGCAGACTGAGTAACTTAATTGACATATTACTACAACCATTCACCGATCAAGTCAAGAGCTACATAAGAGACGACATACACTTCCTAGGCTCCTTACCACAAATAGTAAATCCCGGGACTAAATTAGTTACATTTGACGTCAGCAGCTTATATAGCAACATTCTCCATGACTTAGATAAACACGCAATATCACACTGGATGGACAAACACCCACAAATACTACACCACAGATTCACCAAACAATTCATCCTCGACAGCATAGACATTATTCTCAACAACAACTCCTTTGAGTTTAATAATAAAAACTACATCCAGATTCTAGGTACAGCAATGGGAACCAAAATGGCACCAACATATGCCACCCTAACACTGGCCTACCTAGAAAAGATCTTATATGACAAGATAGAAGAAATATATGGACAGAATATTCAAACTCTCTTCATAAAATCTTGGAAAAGATACCTGGATGATTGTTTTATCTTCTGGGAACCCACATGGGGGGATGTCAATAAATTACACAGCATACTACAGAACCTACACCCCAAGATTAAATTCACCATTGAACACAGTCAAACAGAACTACCCTTCTTAGATGTATTGATTAAAATTAAAAACACTCACATAATCACAGACATCTACCACAAACCCACAGACATCCAACAATATCTCCATTTTAGAAGCCATCACCCCAAAAGCTGCCTAAAATCTATACCCTACTCCCTAGCACGCAGGATCTGTACTATAGTCAGTGACAAAGACCTCCGGATTGTCCGACTGGAGGAACTACGGAAAACTTTAAAAAGAAGAGGATACCCGCTACAAATAATACATAAAGGTATAGAACTAGCAGAAAACATTCCATTAGAACAATTACGAATCCCCAAAAAACGAAACAAAGAACAAATATTAGCATACATCTCTACACACAACAAAAACAATCCAGAATTATTCACAGAAATAACAAGAAACCTAACCCTACTCAACCATAACAACAAACTAAACGACATATTAAAAACAACGAAAATAATAAAAAGCAAACGCCAACCGAAAAACCTCAAACAAATTTTAACCTCATCTAAACTCAACCAACACACAATACAAGGGAGCACAAAATGCAACAAGGAAAGATGTGGGGTCTGTGACATAATAATGGAGGGGAACTCATACACATTTAAAAACCCAACACAAACATTCACAATAAAAAAAGACCTTAACTGCACCTCCAAGAACGTTGTCTATGTGCTAGAATGTACAACATGTAATGAAGCTTATATAGGTGCGACGAAAACATTTAATAATAGAGTATCTTTACATAAAAGCAACATTAAAATCAAAGAAAACCGTAAATTATTCGTCTCCCAACATGTGCACTCATGCAGCGGAGGAAAATTCAAAATAATGCCAATTTTCCAAAACCAAGACTACACTTACTTACTAACACAAGAAAAAAACTTCATACTTAAATTTAATCCAACATTAAACAGATCATAACTCTAACAACACACACTTTGATCACACTTTATCCACCTCTAGTTAAGTACAAACATAAATAACTATTTATAGTTATCTATAGACTGGAAAATTCTTATTCAAGGAAGATAATCTTAGTACATAACTTCTTATTGCACACTTCTACACAGCTATGAGTCAAATAGCAACTTGTGTTAAATGAATCATTTACAATAGACATTACATTTGCACATTAAATACCGGACTATGAAATCGGCCAAATCAAGTTCAAATCTATTTGGACCGTTTGCATTAACTTATCCTTTGCAAATATGTATATATAGGGTGTGTATATATGTGTGTATGTATATATATATATACAGGGTGGGCAAAAATAAGGGTCCTATTTTTAAAAATTCATAACTTTTTTATTTATTGATTTTTTAAATTTTTTTTTTAGAATAAGTAAAGGACCCCTTCCGAAGCAAGAATGAGCCGTATTAGCCCTAAGGAACGTACCCTCATTTAGAAAACATTATTTTTGCTTAAAAAACTCAAAACAGTGTAAAAAACAATACTTTAGTTTTTGTAAGTTTTAAGAAGTGTTTTTCGGCTAAAATTTGTTTTGTTTATTTCAAAAAATCTCGGAAGGGTCAGTCTACACACACATAAAGTTTGGTGAGTTTAACTTTTATTTTGTGGAAGTTATTCAAATTCAAGTTATTCAAATTTAAAGATAGGACCCTTATTTTGGCCCACCCTGTATATATATATATATATATATATATATATATATGTATATATGTATGTATGTGTGTATGTATATATATATATATATATATATATATATATATATATATATATATATATATATGTGTGTGTATGTATGTATGTATATAATTCAACCTTTATCCCCCTCTCTGTCACCATAACCTCACGCCTGTGTGTGTGCGCGCATGGGTGTGTGTGTGTGCGTATTTATGTGTGTGTGTATGTATCGCTCACCTATTCACAAGACTCAAGATTAGACCACATGCATACGGGCGCACACACGCACGCGGACGCGACTTCATTCTTGGAGACGACAAAAAGCAATAAAAAGTATTAAATTTCAAAAGAAATTCTGCGCACCCTAGGAGGCTGGGATGACTGATGGGTCATGGATGGGTAACACGCACTTGACCAAAAGAAGCAGGAAAAATGGCAAATAAAAAATAAAAAATAAAAGATACCCACACACCCGCAAACCCACGCATGCGCAAAAACAATAACAAATTCCTCAAATGAAACAACATTTGCTCAAATCGAAAGACATTTCTTCAAATGGATTTTCATATCTGATGAAAGCGGACCACCGCTTGAAATGCATTATATAAAATTATAAAATGGTAAAACAACAAAATAATAAATAAATGTTGAAAAAAAAAAACATTCTACAAATGTTGGTAGCCTTACTCCTTTACATATATACTTTTCTCTCGTTGGAACTGCACTAATACTGCACTACCCTCTTTTCTATATATATATATATATATATATATATATATATATATATATATATATATATATATATATATATATGATATGATATGATGGACTCTCCCGTCGATTTCGACCTGGGGCTGCAGCGCGTGAATTTGTAATTGCAAGGGTTGCGCAATCCCAACAACCGCTCTCCTGAGTCGACATTACTTGATTCCAATGGCAAGTAGTAGTACAAGACGACTGGAAACAATGCCGAGATAAGCAGAGAGCACATACAGCACCTGGTATTCCTAAATGGTCACCCATTTAGTACTGGCCAGGCCTGACGCCGCTTAACTTCGGTGATCTAACGGGAACCGGTGTGTCAATGTGATTGTGCCGTATGATTATTTTTATTTACACAGACATGTACAAAATCTGCAACACTGGCATGTCGATGTTATCGATCAACAGTTATTATAAACTGAGATCTCATCAGGCAGAGTTAGAATCCGATCTTAACCTCCAAATATGATCTGAGGTTAAGATCGGATTCTAACTCTGCCTGATGAGATCTCAGTTTATAATAACTGTTGATCGATAACATCGACATGCCAGTATCGCAGATTTTGTACATGTCTGTGTAAATAAAAATAATCATATATAAAGCTCTATTTGATATTGAGCACTATTTATAAACCCGGTTGAAATTCTTTGGATTACTACCCTGTAGATGTTTTTACCTGGATTATTACCATTATTATTGTTGTGGGGTACAAATCACCCCTATTGGAGAACTGATGGTATCAACCAGGTATAATAAATACCACTGGTTGCAGAGACTCAGAAGAGACCTTCATCCCATGTTGGACTTTGCAAGGATCTTTTCACGTTGAACAAGTAATTATTTTTATTGTTATACTGTTGCCGCCATTTTTGTTAATTGTTACTGGTTGTTATTGCTTTACCCGTTGGACCTTTTTGTTTTTGTTGAACTTTATTGTTGGACTTTTTTTTTTTTTGGAACAACATTGTTTTTTTTTTTTTTTTTTGTTTTTTTTTGTTTTTTTTACGTTTCGCCTTTTTTTTTCTCGCCTCTAGTCTGGGACTAGATGGCCTCAATTACAACGGATATGTCTTCTCCTAAGAAGTCGGAATGGTGCAAACCACAAAAAATATCTATTGACGTGAAAGAGTTTGTTGAAGAGGCAAAAAAATGCACCCATATGGTTACAGAAACCGGCATTCTTATTGATATTCCGCGATTGGAAGAGATCCAAAAAAGAACGGTGTCACTCTTTATTGTCGACAAAAAGATTAAAAAATCAATTCGGGCCACTCCTGAACTCATCGTAAAGCTATTACAAACGGCTGGATTCAAGCCTCAAAAATTGATTAAATCAAGGTTTTAACACTTGGTTGGCACTTTTTTCAGACGAGGAGACTTGTAATGAACTATCGCTAACACAAATTATAACTCCTGAGTACGTGTTACGCACCGAATATATGGGTAGAAGAAGATCCTCAATCTCTATTTTTAATGTTCCATTCCACGTGAAAGGTGAGCACATTGGTGCCTTTTTTTTAAATTTGGAGACATAACAGACGTCAGTTACGACGAATTTCCTGGCATTTGGACATTTGAAATTTTCGTAGACAAAAAGTCTTATGACAGTATCCCCTATTATTTTCATATAGGGGAAGAGAAATTACAAATTATTCTAGCCGGAAGGAAACCGATTTGCTGGTACTGCGAAGAAATGGGACATCTAACATTTGATTGCCCTAAATAAAAAGTTACAATGAAGACAGCTATCTCGACCACAAAATCCTCAATAGCTTCGAAAGCAGGACCTCACCTCAATGCTCCACCGAAAATTGGACATCCTATAATTTCGGCGTCCGATGATTCTGATGAGGAATTCCCAGCCCTACCTACGAAAAAAAATGCTGACGATTCTGATGATGACAACCCAAATGAACGGGTTATTATTCCAGGAAAAAAAAACCCGGGCCGTTTGTCGCTGGACGAGATGAGAGAAGCAGAAATGCTAAAAAATGACCCGAGGAAAGACTCATATTTAAATACCAAGGAATTAAAAAAAAAATTAGATAGGAAAAATAGTGCATCCAAATCTATTTCCATTAAAAACTCAACTCCTAAGCCATGTCCCCAACCGATCACCAATCCAAAAATTCCCCCAAATCCTCAGTCCCCAAAACAATGCCCCCACCAATAACTGGGCCCATTACCGACAAGCCTTATAAACTTATCCCCCTAAGCCCGCAAAAAGTCCCCCCCCCCAAAAAGTCAAACCTCCAAGACCTTCGCCCTTCGTTTCCCCTGTAAACACCCCCAGAAACACTCCACCTGCGTCCCCCCTAAAGAAACAGCCCTCCTCTTCGCCTTCTCCAGCTTCGCCCATAGAGCCCAGCTCCCCCTCCCCTTCTCCCATGGATGACATGCCTCCCCCCCCTCCTGTTGCGCAGAAACGTCAAAGAAGCCCTTCCATAGAAAGCAGAAAGGCAAAAAAATCTGCTTATTTATCTGGTGAGGACATATGCAAATGTACTCAAGTACAAATCGATACCGTCAAAAATTGGCGTGCCCCCAACTTCGTTGAATTACTAAAATTCAGCGAGGTTGGAGGTATATCAATTGAAGACCCTTCCAATTTCCCAAATGCTGATAGAGTAATAACAGTAATCCGAAAAAAATCGGAAGCAAAGGCTCTATGGCAGATGTTGGAGGAGGCGAACAGAGCCTTTGATTGTACTCCCCCATTGACCATTTTCAAAAACAGCGAATTAATGGAATTATGAAATAATTGTTTTGTAGGCTTCCCATAAAAATTCACCCATCCCTGTATAGAATAGCAAAGCTAACATATCCTCAGGATGTTGGCGGCATAGGAGATATGATGGTCTGATTAACGACCAAATGGGAAAACAGTCTTTTGGGAGAGCCGTTGGCATCCTGACTACATCTATGTTCGTTTCTCAAACCCAACCCTAAAGCATCCTTATGGCTCTCTATCTAGCAAGTTTAAATGTGCGAGGCCTGAGGGCGAATGATCGTAAATTTCGGGTCGCTACTGACCTTCAGCGCCTCGGAGTGGATATATGTTGTGTGCAGGAAACCCATCTGAATTCAGGGGACCATTTGGGTGCGCTGGCTAAGCGTTTCCACGTTTATTCAGCGTACTTTAATTCTTCCGCAAGGGGAGTTTCCTGGCTGGTAAGCAAAACTTTAGATGCGTCGTGTGACCCTTGCTACATGCATCCGGAAGGGAGACTATGTGTTTTGGATATTACCATAAAGGGGAAAGCATTTCGTCTCATTGGGGTTTATGCGCCCAATAGCCATTCTGAGCATGTTTCTTTCTTTCGGCGAATCGAGCAGTTCTTGAATACTGCTCGGACGGTCATTCTAGCAGGAGACTGGAACGCGGTCCTGGATCCCGATTTAGATCTGATCGGGATGCTAAAATATTTCGGGACTTTCTCGATAAGTTTGATCTTATCGACAAGTACCAGAATGAAAAGCCCCGTGATAGGGTATGGACTTGGACATCTAGACGCGGTTCCGATTTGAGACAACTCTCGAGTTATATCGATCGGTTCTTAATTAGGAGAGTCGACGTAGGGGTAGTTGAATGTCCAAGTCTTCATAATATAGTTTACTCGGACCATAGACTTATTTGGGTCCGTGTGAACTTAGATAGACCTAAGCCTAGATTAGATGGGTACTGGAAGCTCAACACTTCGTTGTTCGATGTGAAGGGCTACCAGGACCAGCTTCTACTAACCTTACAGTGGGAATTGACAGGGGCTGTAATTGGGAATAGGAAGTGGGTCCATTTTAAGAAGGTGATTAGGTCCTTTACTGCCGATTTTAGCAGACGGCTCAACCTAGCAACTAGGGCAGTAAAAGTGGCACTAGAGTCTAGATTAGATCGGGCAGTTGAGGAGGGGCATAGCTCTAGTGTTACTATAATTAAGGCTAAGCTGAATTCTTTGGCTAACCAAGAACATCAGGCTTTAGTGATTAGGGCTAGGTTAAAAAGAATGTCTGAGGAAGCAACAAATATGGCCGCTGAATTGCGTGCAGAGGAGTTTCGTCATGCAACTGATCGACATATCGCTCGTGTCTCATTGCTGGATGGGCGGCTCGTGACTACAAACGAAGGTATTCTGGAGGCTTTTCGCTTTCATTTTCAAGAGCTTTTTACTCGGGAACCCGGTTTGTCTTTAGCACAATTCGACCCCTATTTGGCCGACTTTTCTCGCCTGAGGCGACCGAAGCGGCTAGGTGCGAAGGTTGCATAACAGAGGATGAAGTCCAGGAAGCATTAAAGCAGGTTGGCCTTAACAAGTCTCCTGGGATTGATGGTTTGCCCTATGAAGTGTATTTGAGGATGTCGCCCATTTTTGTTCCCTTGCTGACAGTTTTGTTTAATTCGTGGTTTAGGAACGGGAATATTCCTCAGTACTTGACCATGGGTTTGGTGAAGCTGATACGCAAAAGCAAAAATGGTGGGGATGGGTTAGATAATTTTCGGCCCTTAACAATGCTTAATGCGGAGTTAAAGATTTTGGCCAAGATCTTAGTCAATCGTCTGCAACTTGTTTTGCCTGGTCTTATTAGCCCTGAACAGATTTGTGCTGTAAAGGGTCGGACCATTCAGGATAACTTGCATTCGATACACTTGATCATTGATAAAGTCGACACTAAAGCCGTGCTGATCAATTTAGATCAGTCCAAAGCATTTGATAGGGTGGACCATCGGTATTTGGAGGCTATTTTGTCTGCGGCCGAGTTTGGCCCGCAATTCCGCTCTTGGATTCGCCTCTTGTATGCGGACCCCAGTGTTAGGGTAGAAGTGAATGGGGTAAGGTCGGAGGCTTTCAGATTGTCCAGATCTCTTCGTCAAGGGTGCCCTCTTTCACCAATGCTTTATGTGCTTGTTTTGGAACCCTTCCTTAACAGGCTCAGGGTGAATCCGGTCCTACATGGAATTACTTTGCCAGGTGCTTGCACCACGTTAAAGTATTCTGCCTATGCCGACGACGTATCCGTGCTTGTAACGAGCAATGCCGAGATTAGTGTTGTCGGCAGAGAAATCAGAACATATGAGACGGTGACAGGGGCCAAAATCAACTGCGTTAAGTCTATTGGCTTGCGCATCGGTGCCTGGAAGGGTGTTTCCTTGCAGGGACCCTTTGGCTGGACAGATGGACCTTGCAAGCTACTCAGCGTCTGGTTCGGTCCTGATCTTCAGCTGGAGAAAAATTGGTCGGAAGTCCTGAAATCAATAAGGGCTGCAGCTGGTCTGTGGACCCGTAGAAATCTTTCATTAAAGGGGAGATCGGACGTATGTGCTTCTCAAATTTACCCGATCATCCTATATCGTCTTTCAGTACTTCCACTCCCGTCGGATACACTGCTTGAGTTGCAGCGGGCTCTTTTCAATTTTTTATGGCTTGGAAGGGCCCATATGGTCCGTCGCGAGATTTGTTACCTTCATCTTTCTGAGGGCGGTTTGGGTATGCCGAGCATCGAAATTCGATGCCACACACTGCGGCTCTTTTATCTAGACCGAATGAGTACACAATGTGAAGGAAACAGTGTCTTCTGGAAGGAAGACACTAAGAAAGCCTTCCCGGCTTTGAGAAGTGTGCACTTGGACGAGGGGGAGGCACATAGGTTACCCCGAGGCGAGTGCTCCTTCTATCGCGAATGTAGACGTGCATTGAAATTCCTTTTAAGGGTGACAGATGGCCTCTCTGACTCCCTGCTGTTGTCCCGTAAGGCATTATATCGGGTAATGGTGAGGGGGGCTGTCCGTGAAGATAGGATTGAGGGGCTCGGTTTGACGAGGGGGGAACTTCGCTCAATCTGGCCTTGGGCGCCTGGGTTACGGTGTCTTGATAACTATGAGGCATCGCTGACCTGGCTGACGATTCGAAATGCACTCTGGGTCGGTAAGAGGCTTCATTCAGCGCGCTTGAGTAATTCTCCGACTTGTGTTAGATGCGGCGACGAGGACGAGACCGTAAGTCACGCCTTCGTTTTTTGTCGCATTGTCGTGCCGCTGATTAGGCTTGTTTCAGGCTTCATGGTTCGTGTTCTTAATGTGTCGTCTTTTGACCTGGAACCCATTAATGTATGTAGCAACTGGGCTCCGACAACTGATAAACAAAAACGTTTAACTTTTTTAAGCTTGCTAGCCATTACGAGAGTTGCGATATGGAAGACGAGATGTAAGACAGTCTACGGAGCTGAGACCTACATGCCTCTCGACCTTATTGCGATTTTCAAATATTACCTGAAAGCTCGCATTAGGGCCGAGAGAGTGAGACTCTCTTCGGCAAATTTTGGTGAAAGGTGGGTGACTGGTGCGCGACTGTGTAGAGTGGCTGGGGCTAGATTAGAGTGGTATTTGGACGTGCCTTAGGCAAGAATATTGAGTTGGAAAAACGAACGTAGATTTCACATAAGTTAGGTTAAGCTGTATTTTTATTTATTCTTTGTTGAATTTTTTGTTGAATTTTAAGTTCAACAACTTAGCTAGCGTATGATTGTTTTCATTACACCTCCCTTTTATTTTGTCCTCTTCCCACTCACCTCTGCCACATTTCAATAATGGGGGGGGGGGGCTTTTTACTAATCCCCAAAAATGTATTTTTTTCTCATGTAAATATGATCATTTTTTTGTATATATAATTTTAATTCCCTCCCCTTGTTGCATATTTGCTTATGGGTTTTAAGTAGGTTTTCATAGTATGGATTCTTATGGTGATTGCGATGGATGTATAGTATGAATGTCGTATTTTGATAAATGATGGTCGCGATTGAAACTAGCTAAGTTGAGACCTTTTTTAAGTTAGAGTTGACCTATCCTTTCTTCCCTCCCCTTTTTCTGGCCTTGTGCCTCATTTTATGTATATTTTTTATACATGAATAAATATCGACCTTCATACCATGTTTTACCACATGTTATGAACCCGTTCATCTCCTACCACATTAGTGGCGTTCTGTATTGCTTTATGATAAATACATTGTTATATTTCAACCCTGTCACTATTTGTGGTTTATTTCTTTGTGACCCCTAGCACGGGTCTACAACACTGGCGACGAGAAAATTAGTAAAGAACAAACGTGAGGATTCTGACTTATACCAGTCATGACAACTGGCTACCAGGATTACCCAAGAAAGTTACCGGATCATTCTACAAAAACTGAATAACGAAGATTCGGGCAAGGATTTACTTGAAAAAAAAACGAAAAAAAAACGTCAAACAACAAAAGACGTCGTCAAAAAAGTCTTATCTTGCTGTTAAGAAAAAAAAGCTACAAGAAGCTTAACTACGAGTATAAACGGAACTCATAAAATAAATGGCGTGGAATTATGACTACTGAATAAACGACACAAAGTTTCAGTAAGTACAAAAAAAAATTGTTCGTCTAAAAAGATTGTCTTGCTAATATTTGCTTATAGTAAAAAGGCATTAGCATTGGAAAAAAAAATCACGAAAATACAGCAAGTAAATGATAGTATATTTTATTTTGGCTAAAGCGAGTATTCGCACAATTAAAAGTTACGTCGGATTTTTCCGATTAAAATAAATTTTTCTCGGACTGACTGCACGTTGAAGAAAAAAAAAACACTCTTTCGACAAGCCGGTGCGACATAACACTTTATGTTAATGAGAAAATCTGATATTCTGTTACGCACTAAAAGCGGAACTTATGGCCAATATTAAATAAATGCTATGAACTCGTTTTTTTCACAGAAAAATAACTAATTCTTTGTAAAGAAAAGAAAAAAAAAGTGTACGTTCAACAAGGATTTGAACTAAATACCTACACGTTACGAAAAGAAAATTGAAAAAAAAAAAAAGGGCAAACTCTTTTCTGTATGAACACAAACGCTGAATTATTTTCTGGTGGAAAATTGCCACACAAGGAAAAAATAAATTAAGGAAATACTCGTCAAATAACCAGATACAAAATTTGTAAAAGTTTGTTTTTTCTGTAGAGTTGGTACTATAGAAAAAGAATTGGTTTGTCTCTGAAAAAACGCAAATTCGTCATATTGAAAAAAAAAAAAAAAAAATGGAGGATTTTTCAAAACAAATTTTGGAAATTATAAAATTTCAACAAAATCAACAATTAGAACTTGAAAAAAGGTTTCGAGAAGAACAATTGACAGTACAGAAACAAAACGACGAGAAGCAGTTAAGTTTAATGAAATACTTTGAGGAAAAACAGGGAAGAGAAAAGAAAGAAATGATGAAATATGCCGAGGAAGAAAAGAAAGAAATGAACGAACAAATATTGGAATTGAAAAAATTACATTTAGAACATCAAAACCAATCAGATAAAAAAATGGATTTGTTAACGCAAGTTTTAATGAATAAGGACAGCGGACAGGAAAACAGCACGGCTTTTTTGCAAAATGCGATCTGGTCAGTCATTGATACATTTCGCTATGCTTCTGAGGAGGACCTAACGTTTGAAGCATATTTCAGAAGATTTGAAGATATATTCAAGATTGATTGCGGTTCATGGACGGATCAAAAGAAGGTTCGTTTATTACTACGGAAGTTGGGTGCATCCGAACATAACAAATTCGTGGATTATATTTTGCCAAGAAAAACAGATGAATTGTCGTTTGACGAGGCAGTCAAACTGTTAATGGAGTTATACTGTCCAAAGACAAGCCTTTTCCATAAAAGATGGAAATGTATGAATATTACACATAAGGAGAATCAGGACTATACGACTTTTGCATCTATAGTTAATAAAAACTGTGACGACTTCAAGTTGTCATCATTAACGGCAGATAACTTTAAATGCTTAATATTCGCACAAGGTTTGATAGCCACAAAAGACGCCGATATAAGACGTCATGCTCTAAATAAATTGGAATTAGAACCTGATTTAACGCTTCAGAAACTGGCTGAAGATTGTCAGCGGTTCGTGGCAGTTAAACAAGATTCCCAAAACATAGAGGAAGCAGGTATCGCTCACATTAAAAAGATACGCTTCAAAAATAAAGGACACCCACCCGCCAGCTATTACCAACCAAGAGGCAAAAAGAACCCTTCACAAAATTATCAGGATAGACAAAAGCCTAGGACCCCTTGTAGTAAATGTGGAGGACCTCATGGGTACAATGCGTGTTGGTACCATAAGAAAATAACGTGTGACCTATGCAAGCGAGCAGGGCACAAGGCCTCATATTGCAGAGCAAAAGTAGAAAAAAAGAGCTACATAAAAAATGCAAAAAGGGACCCTTCACCAACAGAGAACATAAGGAAATATGTTACGGTGAGAATCAGAAATAGAGAAGTAAATCTGCAACTCGATTCAGGGTCGGATATATCAATTATAAATTTTCACACGTGGAAGAAATTAGGCAAGCCCACGATGATAAAGACGAATAAAGTCTCAAGATCGGTAACTGGTGAGAAGATACATTTTGAGGGTGAATTAATTATTAATGTTTCACTAAAAAGAAAGACAAAACAGCTAAAAGTATTCGTTCTTCGGATCTGACTGGATTCAAGAATTTGAATTATGGGACTCGTCAATGAGTGATTTTTGTTAAAAATT
>OY744544.1:48698420-48782414 GCA_963556195.1 Sepiola atlantica
AATCTTCATTCTGCACATTTATTGCTGGTTTCTCTTGACTCGTTTGGTGCTCTAATATACACACAGATTGTCCTCTGCCCAATAGTGCAGATCGTGTGCTGCTTAGTCATGATATATGTTTGGTTTATTCTATCAGTCACATGACTCCTTTTTCAAACTCTTTCAATGGGACAAAATTAACATGTCAGAAAATATGGATATTTACTCATCTATCCAACGCTCCTTCTATGTATCCATTCTCTATCCAACAAGCACAACCAAATACTTGAACACTCTCACCTTGGATTCTCTTTTGCAGATTTATGTCTTCTCGTTTACACCCCAAATAAAATAAACGTTATTTTCTTAATTTAGAAGTTGCAGAAGCAGTATCTGGTCCAGCTGTAATAATTGAGAAAGAAATGATATGAGAAGCTGCATTGTTGCAGAAATGTTGAAAGCTACGGGTGAAACAAACACTGAGATGATCACAGACTTAACAAAGAAGAGGTTATCTGATGTGTAGTGGTGATATTTTCTAGATATAGGACGAATATAAACAAGAATTGAATAAAACTATTATATAAAACAACAATTAACATTTATTCTCCATTTACAAGTGAAGAAAAGAAAGAGTAGTCAAAAACGTCTTACTTGGAGAGAAGTCTATAACATGTGTTAATCCAAGATTGTCTCTTTCTGGAAATGTCTCTACTTTCTGGAAATGTTTCTACTCTTCAAATGTCTTTGAGTCAAGAGAATCACCACGGCAAAGAGTTACTAACCCTTTAATATGGTATCTCCCCTTTGAGCTGTGTGCTATTTGTGGTTGTTGATGTGTCCTGGCTGCATTGGATTTGCACGATTTTGGATGCGAACCGATCTCCTTGGTAATATCTTGAATTGGGTTGTTCCCTTTGTCTGACTGGAGTGCATTGTTGAGACAAATCAAATGTATCCAACAGTATCTCCAGTGGAAAAGTATCATCCTGTGTGCCCTGCATATTGGTTTCTTAGAGATTAGAGAGTTGCAACTGATTTGCATGTCGAACCCAAACAGAATACCGAGTAGTTCCCTCCCCTTTGAGTTTTAAGAGTGCTCTCTTAAATGCATCTACAAAACGCTCAACTTGTCCGTTGGATTGAGGATGAAATGGTGGTGTGCGTATGTGGTTGATACTATTTTGCTTGCAGAAATCTGAAAATTTCACTGAAGCGAAAGCAGTACCATTGTCAGAAACTATGGTCTCTGATACTCTAAATTGATTGAAAATGTGTTGTAAGTTTGAAATAGTTTCCTCCGAGATAAGTGAGTCATTGAAAAAATTTCAGGCCATTTATTGTAGGAATTTACTTGTAGTATAAACATTTTCTCTCAATGGGTTCTGCAAAATCAATGTGAAGACATGACCAGGGGGAATCTGGAATAGGCAAAAAAAAAAGTTTTGCTTTTCTCAGAGCTTTTGCACCTAACTGACATTTTGAACAGTTATTGCTCAGGTCTTCTAATTGTTTGTCTCTGTTTGGATAAAGTTTTCATCCGGCTAATACCTTGATTTCCAAAATGAAATTGTTTTAATACACAATTTTGCAATTTTAATGGAACAATCACACATTCTTCAAAAACAATACACCCATGAACCTCAGAAAATTATGATTGACGCTGAAAAAAGGGTTGAAGTTTTATGTCTTTAGGCCATTTTGTATGATGAAAGTTCAACACTGCCTGGAGTAAGGGGTCAGAAGTTATAGTATCGCGGATCATCTGTGAAGTAATTGGCAGTGCTCCGACAGTTGATGCAAGCACTAAAATAATTTCTGCTTCCACAGATGATGCTGAAATGACTGAATCCTCTTTGACTTCGGTTTGCATATCCAGGAGTCTGGATAAAGAATCTGCATGTCCGATTGCATCCGTTGAACAATATCTGATAGAGAAATCATAATCCAACAGCATAGTGGTCCATCTTTGCAGACTTTTAGCTGTATATACTGGGCTACCTTTCTTGGATCAAAAATTACAAACAAAATGACGTCCATATAACATTTTGTGAAATTTTTTTGTGGCAAAAATTATCGCCAATGCTTCCTTCTCTATCTGACTATAGTTTCGCTCGGCAGGTATCAGTAACTTGGATGCATGAGCTATTGTCTTTTGGCTGCTCCAACACCATAATCAGATGCATCAGAAACAATAATTATATCCATGGATGAGTTGTAGTGTGTGAGTAACATATCTGAAGAAAGTAATTATTTTACCTTATTGAAGACAGACTGACACTCAGTAGACCATTTCCATGGTCCATCCTTTTTTAAAAGATTGTTGAGAGATGCACAAACTTGATGAAGTTCTGGCAAAAAATGCACCGTAGTCGCTAACCATGCCAAGGAAAGAGCGTAAAGTTTTAATATTCGCTGGTGTCAGCATTTTTTTAATGGTTAAAATATTTTCTGGGTCTGGCTGTCGACCATTTTCGTCAACATTAAATCCCAGATATTTAATTTTTGTTCGAAAAAATGCACAGTTTTTAGCTTTTACATGGAATCCATACTGCTGAATTTGCTCAAATGTAGAAATCAAATGCTGTAGAAGTTCATGTTGTGTAGCACCTGTAACATATCATTGATTAATGCTGCAACTCCATTTAACATTGCATCCATGTTTGCTGGAATATGGCTGAAGCAAGTTTGACTTGGAAAGAAAGGTTTAATCTAAATAATCCCTTATGTGTGTTGATTGTCTGAAGTCTCCAACTACTGGAAAGCATCCGAAAAATCAATTTTTGCAAAACGATTCCCACCATTTAATTTTGTGAAAAGATCCTCTGGCAAAGGTAACGGGTACTTATGTGCATCTAAGTAATTGTTTAATCCAGTGTAATAATCAGCACATTCTTACTCTTCCATGTGCTTTTTTAACAACAACAACAATGGGAGCTGCCCAAGCAGAGTAATTTGTTGGTTATAGTACTCCTTCTTGTTGTAGATATTCCAACTCTTTGTTCACTATGTCAAGTACAGCAGAAGGTACCGGTCGTTTAGGTCCGAAAATAAGTTTTGCATCAGACTTAAATTTAAGAGTTGCCTTTGGTGCAAAATCCTAGACTCTCCTGAAAAACATTGCTAAAATTAGCCTTGACTATTTCTGTAAATTGTTTTTCAATACAAGAAATAGAAGAAATATTCTAAATGTTAAAAACACGCTTGAGAGGAATATTGAAAAGATTAAATTCCTCTATCCAGTCTAAACCAAGCAAACTCAAATCAAAATTATCAGAGATAGCATGTTCCATAAAATGTTTTATCTTTAAAAGATACATTGCAATTTAACTCACCCGTCAACTAACTTGTGTTGCTTGACGCACTTCGAGCTATGTGATGTGTTTCTGTCAATGCTGGCTTCCCAATATCTTCCCACATGGAAGGTGAGATAAGGGTAATATCGGAAGCAGTGTCAAGCTAAAAACAAACTGGACTGCTATTTACAAAAACAGTAATAAACTTTCTGCGAGATTCAAAATCGCTTTTGAATGTTGCAAACACAGAGTTTGAATTTTGTTTATTTCAGCCTTTTTTTCTTGAGCTTCTTTTGTATCAAATTTGAATGACTTGTGTTTATGTTCGACGTTTTGCCTTTCTGAGGTTTACAAATCCTTCTTTATGTCTATAATTGAAGCATTCCTGACACGTATGCTTCTTAAATGGACAAAATTGCAAAAAATACATCTCGACACAATTCCAGCAAGCACTTGGAGGGGTTTTCCTTGTAGGAGGTTTAATTAGCCTTTATCTGGACACTGCTTGTAGCAAATGGATTACTGGACTGTTGTACCATCATAGTGCCACGTTTAAGGCTAATAATCGTTGGCATTCCGTAGAAAGAGCTTTGAATGTGACATTTTTATCCTGGTTTAGCCTTGAAAGTAAATGTGTGCGAATGTCCGAATCCTGCAATAAATATCAAACATTTAAACTGATCCTCTGTGAGTTATTTCATTTGAAATTTTTCACATTCATGATTTACATAACAATCAATGATAATATAGTCGTCAGCATCGTTTTTTGTTAGTTTTAGGCAATTATAACAGATATTAAAAAGTGATTGCTGAATGCTAAAAATGTCTAAGTTGCTCCACTGTCTCAGCAAAGGTTAAATCTTTGGCTTCTTTTGGAAGAATAAAATTAATGTACCAATATGCTCCTCTGGCCCTAATTTTCTTAATAATAAACGTGTTTTTCAAGTATCGTCCTTATGTGCAAAATTAGTTGAAAAAGTGTCTTTCCAACGTGAAAACCATGAAATAAAAGTAATTCCTCAATCATTAACTAATGATTTTGCTGATAGCTTATGTGTGGGTGTGAACGCTTTGCGTTTTACGTATCTGTGTAAATTGTTGATTTAAAGCAGTTAAAATCCTTAATTGTGATTCTTCAACTAGCTTCTGCTGGTTTGATAACATTTTTTCCAATAAGTCTTTTATGTTTTTTCTTTGAAAGAAAAATCTTTTAAAAAAAGTTTCTTTTTTTCGTCCGGTGAAAAAGTGAGTTGGTTTTTCTTTGTTCATCTCAATTTTTCGTCGCCAGTGGTGATATTTGTAAGAAAGAATTGAATAAAACAACAATTAACATTTATTCTCCATTTACAAGTGAAGAAAAGAATTACTTCTTAGTCAAAAACATCTTACTTGGAGAGAGGTCTATAACATGTGTTAATCCAAAATTGTCTCTTTCTAAAAATGTCCAAATACTCTCCAAATCTCTTTGAGGCAAAAGAATCACCAAGGTAAAGAGTTACTTCCATTTTAATATGTTATCTAGATGAAAATCTATTTCATCTAACATTATCCCAAAAGACTAGGAACTTAGTACAGTTGTGAATTGTTACAAGGGTAAAGGGAATAAATAAAGGCTTGAAGTTGATGGATCAGGCCCTGAAAGTGATTGAGAGAATAATTGAGCAACAAATAAGAAGTCAGATAAGCATAGATGAAATGCAGTGTGGTTTTATGTCTGGGCTAAGTACCACTGATGCTATATTTATCCTGAGACAAATGCAAGAGATGTACCTTGATAAGAAGAACCTGTATTTTGCATTTGTGGATCTAGAGAAAGCTTTTGAGAGAGTGCTAAGAGAGGTTGTCTAATAGACTTTGCATTAATTAGAGGCAAATGAATGGTTGGTGAAGTTGTTCAAGCAATGTATAGAAATGCTTGGTGATACCGTTGGAGCACAGGTGGAGCATGTGCTAGTGTGATTGCTAGAGTTAGGAATAGATGGAGTTAGTTCAGGGAATTTCTTCCATTACTAACCAGTAGGGAATTACCATTATCGACCAAGGGCTGCAGTGTGATAATGTATGGAAGTGAACTCTGACCAGTGAATATTGAGGGCATGCATTGCATGGAGAGAAATTATATAAGAATGACACGATGGATGTGTAATGGTGAGTCTTAAAAATTGGGTTAGTTCTGATAACCTCAGAGGAAGATTAAATCTTGACATTATAGGGAGATGTGTGCAGAACATGAGATTTCAATCGTATGGTCATGTTGAAAGAATGGGTGAGAGTTCTTGAATTAGTAGATGTAGAACCAGTTCACAAGGGAAGTCAAAGGAAAACATGGGAGGAATAGATAAAAATGTACTGAAGAGAAAGAGGGATAAATACAGACCTGACAAGAGATAAATTAGTTTGGAAGTCAATTTCTTAAAACCCTCCAAAGTTGCCAGCATGTAAAACAGATGTTAAACCGAATACGATGATGATAATGATTAAAGCATGCTTCATCTTTTCCTTTAACCATACATTCGATTTCCTCCGCCTCCATAAGATATTTCAGTGCTACTTCTCAAACTGTTAACACACTGTTTGCATACAACTAAATAGGACAAAATGGCTATATTTTCTTTCCACACACCATGGACTGATAAACAACCATCACGTACCTCAATAACCCCACAATATTATTGTACTCCATTTAATCAAAATGAAATATATTTATCCAAGTACTTTAGGTAATGTAGTTTTAGAATATATATTGCTATGACGGTATATCTTTATTTTCAAATCATAAATAAAATAAAATAAAGTTGTCCAGCATGAACACTAACATTCATATATCTGTCTGGGATGTTGCCAAACTTATCAAGAACCTAAATGCCAGCATTTTGACAACATTCTAATCATAGCGGAATTAGCTCTTATTCTTACAAAGCTGTTCAATCGTTGCTTAAGGGAGAAATGCTTCCCATAACCTTGAAAAACTTTGTCAGTTTGCCTAATATTTTTTAAATACTGGAGATTGGTCTTCTGCATCGAGTGCATCATGAATAAGTTTTTTGAATCTTTTAAAAATCAAGATGTGTTCAATCAATTCAGCAAAAACAATCTACTTAGTGACAAGATATATGGATTACGTCCTGCAAACTCAACAGCTGATGTACTGACTGTAATATCACACAGGATCAACAAATTTATTTACGGGGCGAGGGGGGGGGGTTCATTTCTAGAGAAATAGCTCTAGACATACCAAACGTCTTTGATAAGGTTTTGCACGAAGGTTTATTTCACAAGCTAGCTAGCTATGGAATATCCAGAAATGTCTTTTCAACCATCAAATCCGTTCTCTCTGATAGGGTGATAAAAGTAGTCATGTATGGGCAGAAGTGTGAAGCACATAGTATCAATGCAGGCATGCCTCAAGGATCTATTCTGGGCCCAACCCTCTTCATGATCTTCATCAATGATCTCCTAAATCATATTCTAAAATCACTTGTTGACATTTATGCAGATGACACAACCATCTATGGCAACACTTCAAAGAGTATTAATGATCAAGATCTTTCTGTTTCTCTCTCTTTCGGCCTGTAGCACATCGTGCAATTGGGGAAAAGGTGCCTGGTTACTGTCAATAAATATAAAACTAAGTTTATTTCCTTTTACCACCAACACTCGGATCTTCACTTTGCCCCAATTGAAATGAATGGCTCTCTCCTTGAAAAAGCCCCCCTCCTTTGATAAGCTTCTAGGACTAACCTTCACTCCAGATCTCAAATGGAAGACTTACATCAAATCTGTTGCTAAAGTCGGTGAAAAGATTGGTGGATCATTCTACCGCCCCAGAAAGTATCTCACTCCTGACGCAATCCTCTACATGTATAAGAGTCAAATACTTCCCAAGATGGAATAATGTTGCCACATCTGGGGAATGGCCACTCAGAGTACCCTTTCCTGCCTTGACAGAATATAAAACTGACTTCAAAATCTAGTGGGAGATGTCCTCTTCTTTACAGCCTCTTTCTCACAGAAGAGAGGTTGTAAGTCTCTCTCTACTCTATCGTTATTTTCATGGTAAGTGCTCAACTGATCTCCAATCTATAGTTTTCCCCTGTAAAACATTCACAACAAAACTCGTCTAGTTACAACTACTGTAAATAATTTTCTTTTCTCCCTCTGTACCTAAAACTAAATGGAACTTCCATGAGCAAAGATTTTTCTAAGAACTGTCCGTCTGTAAAACACAATACAATGAGGCTGCTTCCCAGATGACTATAACATGGTCGTTTCAGGTCCAATGTTAACAGGTTCTTGTTGAGCCGTCCTCTTAAATAATCAAATTTTGCCCAGTTTCAACTACTGTTACCAATCCTCATGGTGCTGTCTCACCGGAAAAACTCATTAACCTTTATCCTCGAGTGGACCTTGGACCTTGATTAGCGGAAAATCAGTAGTACATAAAAAAAAGAAATAAAATAAATGAAAATAAATCTAACCAGTAGTTTTTTTTTTGCTTGATTCAAACATTAATCAAATATACATCCACTTAAACTTTTACAATTTATGTTCCAAATTTAATAAAAATCGGACCAATACATTTTGAGTTCATGGGTACAATTATTTTCAGAGATGTGGGCATTCTTTAACTTTTGCTACTCTCAAATATAAATCAAACATAACTCATTTGACTCTTTTTCATCTCTACTATGTTCCAAATGTCATAAAAATCTTCAGACTCCCTTTCATATCTACTTTCTATATTCCAAATTTCATAAAACATGCCCACTATTTTTTTTAATCCACCGGTACAGTTATTTTCAAGGGTGGGGTGCATTCAGTCTACTTGTCTCCCCTCAAAAATAGCTCAGTCCACTTCTGTCTTCTATCAATATTCTAAATTACATGAAGATCAGTGAATTAGCTTTTCTTCCTGCAGTTGTACAGTCAATGCACAGACATTCTTCTTTATGATATACTAGCTTTCTCCACCCGGCACTGCCCGGGATTTGTTTTCATATTAAAAACTAAACTTTAACACTAACGACGTTTGTATTTATTAGGTATTATAACTTAGTTGATAATTTTCCTCTTTTTACATTGGAAAATCTGAAAGTTGGCTAAGCAGTGTAAAATAATTAATGTGCTCTCTTTCTCTCTCTCTCTCTCTCTTTCTCTCTTTCTCAACATATGCCATAAATAGTAGTATTTCTATAAAACTGTGTTTATATGATGAAAAAACCATAGTTAACAAAGAAAATATTAAAAAAAAATATAAGAAAGACTATATAAATTGAAGTTTTTTAAAAATATCTATTACTTTGGGAAAAGTGAAACTCGTTTACTAAAGTATAAGAAAAGCTCTCTTGGAAATCCTTGTTTTGTTTTCTTACTTTTTTTTTCTTAAGTAAAATAAAAATAAAAGTTTGTAATCGTATCCTCGTTTTTCTTCTTCTCTTGTTTGCCTATCAAAGGCGAAGCAAAAATTATGACAATATAAGCCATAGATAGTAGTCCCAAACTGTCTTTACATTTGGAAAGGCGGCAATTCACACACATGATTTTAAAAGTTAACAAACCAAATTTCAAATAAAAATGTGAAAAAGAATCGATAAGAAACGTTAATAACAAATGCCAATAAGAACGACCGTCTTGAAAATCCTCGGTTTGCTTTCTTCATATTGGTCAGCGAAGTTGGTTAAATATTGCATTGGAAAAAGAAAAAAAGAAAAGAAAATGAAGGCACGTGTTCTTCTATGTCCGAAAGTTGAAGAAAAAGTTAAATATAAAGTGTATAAATATTTTTTACCGGTTTTATGAATAAAATAATAGAAAGAATAAGTAAATCCAGTGTTATGAGTGAATTAATAACAGAACGAATATTTGATAATTTTTCGAAAAGTAAATATTTATGTTTTGGCTGATGTAATAGCCTTTTTGTTTTGCTTTTAAGAGAAGTTTTTTTTTTGTTATTAATGATTTTTACAGTTTGTAAGGAATTTAAAAAAGGACAACTTAAATTATTTTTGAATTATGGATAGGTAATAATGAACATACCATAAGGATAATCCAGTATGTAGGATTAATAAGTACACAATTGATATGAAATACCGTTTGTAATATTGTTTGAAGACAACATTTCAATTAGGTGTTATAAGTCAAATTAATTTACCTGTTATTATATTCAAGTAATTGTAAGCAATAAATAGTCTAATATTTATTTTAAACAAATAATAATTGTTTAGTTGATAACTGAAATAGATAAAGCAATGGCATTTTTTAAAATTATCATTACTGTCCTAAGTTAAAGCTTCTGTTAATGGTGATCATTGAAAAATGTTTTGATTTTAACAATCTTCCTAGCCGGAATAAGTATTTCTTGAAATAAACTGAATAGAACATGGTGGAAGAAAGAAAAAAACAAATTAACAAAGCAGAATCAAATATCGATTTGTGAGATTCCAGGCTATCGATGACAAACTGCAAGAAATATTTACAAGTTTATTTTAAATATATACTAGTAGAATGTCCGTCTCAGGATGGGTAAAATTAATTCCCCGAACAGAACAGTGTAGCACCACTTTTATGTCTCCTTACGAAGATTTAATCAAGATATAATGATACAAAACCTTATGTTTAGAACCATTATTCTAATTTTGATCATAATCCATTACATGAATTGATTCTAGAAATTGTCTAAAATTTAAAGCAAAAGCTTAAGGGGTCTTAAGAAAAAATTGAAATTCAGGGAATATTGCTTAATTGGTGTCTAATGACAATAGATCAAATTTAATGCAAATATATTTGAATTTTCAAATGGGAGGCTATGCACATATTATGCTCCCTAAAATCCCTTTCAAATATGCCAAAGAAATTGAAATTTGGGGAATATTTATTAAGTTATGTCTAGTACATATTGTTAAAATTACACAAAAATCGGAAGTATCTGAATTTTCACGAAGGTCTTCACCCCCTTTTAACAAAACAAAATTAAACTAAATATAGTCCACATTTGGACACTTTACGTCTAGCAGCTGTGAAGAAGTGAAAGCTGATAAGAAAATGCACACACAGAAAAAAAATTAAAAGTCGTACTCCCGAATTGTATTAACAATTCTCCAAAACACGGCGATGCTAACTCTGAAAGAATCTGACTCTAGTCAATCGAGTAACCGGACGCAAAACGCCAATTACATTTCTTTCTCCTTACTTACTTAACACTCTATCTATCGTAATGTTATTGTCACACTCCGGGGAGGAAAGTTTCTACTCTTTTTATTTCAATAAGAATTCGTCCATGCAAAAAAATGGTAATTTGTATAAGTGGACTCGTCCTCGCACAGAAATAACAAAATTTTATCTTGCAATGGGAACGCTCTGGGTTCAGTCCCTGATAAACGACACATGGCGTGACCCTCACTCTTTTACCTTGTGAACCCGCATGATAGCTGCTACCAGCTAAGTTCCAAAATTCATAATGATTGAGTAATATATATATATATATATATATATATATATAAAACGATTTCCAGATAGTGTCAAGGAGAGTTTGTTATCCTTTGCTATTCTAGCAGACAATTGGGAGTCCCTAACATTTGATCGTGGTCAGTGGAAGACGCAGGTTTACAAGGGCTCTGAACGGTTTGAAGCAGCCAGGTTTGACTGTACAAAACTATAAAACATAAAACTTTACTAACCAATTGTGCAAATATGTGGATCTGTGAAGTGTGTGCAAGACTCTGTTGTCAAAGGCAGGGCTTGTCAATCACATGAAGTCACATGGAAGCATTTTATCTACAGCCGTTTCATGCTCTCAATGCCCTACAGTGTGCCGATCAGCTGGTGGCCTTAAATAGCACATGAGGATGCACAATGAAGCAAATTTCATGTCATCTGGCTTAGCCCATCTGTGAGTTTATAAACAGGTATTGAATGAAGGAGTGGTATTCGTCTGACAAGACGCTGCAGTCATCATATATATACACACATTCCTGGGTGAAAACAATGAGCCTGGCTAATTTTTCAATAGATTTTTAAAAAAGCTATTGAAAAATTAGCCAGGCTCATTTGATATCAATAAAATTATTTGAAAAAAAAAGTATTAAAATACAGTGTTTTCAAATAATTTTATTGATATCAGATCTTTTTCCGTGTTTAGTGTCGGAGCTGCTAAATTTAAAAAATAAGCATTTTGATGAAATTATGAAAACCAAAATTGAAGAGATGAAAAAGAGAGGCTTAGATTATAAACAAATTATTACTATCTTGAAAAAGGAAAAAGTTGCTACTTCCTTTTCCACAGTGAAAAGAATTAGTAAACAATATGTGTGACAGTGTCGGTATGAGTTGACCGCGAACCTACGAAGGTCGATAGTGCAATTACTGCGCTAGTATGAATAGACAGAAACAAAAACTTTTAAATCTCTGAATGGATTGCACAGTTGGTAATGAGAGAAAGAAACCTAATTATTATTTTTATGGGCTTATCAAAAGATAAATAAAAAAAAGAATTTACTACTCAAAGTCGATATGAGAGTGACAGCTGAACTCAGCGAGAGTTAGAATTACAGTCTGTAATAAAAACTGGACGCCGAATATAACTTAAGGATAAGCTTTATTTAACCATTTGTTGCTTAGCTAGACAAATAGTGTTTTAACATTCACTCTTAATATACACGAATGTAGAACATTCCATTATTACTCCAAGGGGGAGACAGGCATCAATTATCTTTGTTACTACATTCTCCCCCATCTATCTTCTTATTCGTAGGGAACAAAATCATCCCATCGACCTGGCCTCCTGCGGGTTCTTTGAGGGCGTCTTGGTTGTTCGTGCCCGACATCCATTTCTAATCTAGGCTCCTCGGGACCTGACGACGTTTCGGGACTGTCTTGTGTTGCTGGTTTAGGGCTAAAATATCTTGCTCCAAATCGCTCTCGTTTTCTACGGCGCTTCGGTCGCTTGGTGTCTGAAGATTGAGTATCTGTCTCAGATATTGGGTGAAACCGCTTTCGTGGTACCCATCTGTCGTCCGAACTAGAGTCAGAGACGACTCTGTTAGTATATTCAGATTCGTTTTGTTGGGACTCTGAACTTGACGTATCTGGCACACGATCACCTAAGAGGGTCGGACTTGTTCCACGAACCGGAGCTCTATATCCATCTGAAGCAGTTCTACGTTCATATACATTTCCTGCTGGGGCTAGATCCCTTAAGGAGACAGTAGATTGCCTTCCTTCTGAATTTCTGACCAGTGCATACTGAGGGTTCGCTTCGATTAATTGTACCTCGCTTACCAATGGGTCATGTTTACTATGACGAACATGACGTTTTAATAAAACTGTGCCAGGTTGTGCAAGCCACGAGGGAAGTGATGTGCCTGCTGAGCTTCGTCGTGGGAACGAGAAGAATCTCTCATGTGGGGTAGCGTTTGTCGCTGTACATAATAGAGTCCTAATAGCGTATAAGGCCATGGGGATGAGACTTTCCCAATCGGAGATCGGACTATTGCGATTTGCTGCCGCCAACTGTACTGTCTTCCATATTATACCATTGTATCTTTCGCACTGTCCGTTTCCTTGAGGATTGTGAGGAGTTGTTCTACTTACAGCTACTCTTCGTTCATGCAGAAACTGCTTGAGTTCGTCCGACATAAAAGCAGACCCACGATCTGAATGTATATATGCAGGCACTCCAAAAACGGCAAAAATGGAGCAGAGGCCTTGAATTACTGTTGCAGCCGTTACGTCTGGGCAGGGGATGACGAACGGAAATCTTGAGTACTCGTCTATTATTGTGAGCATGTATTTATTTTTAGTTTTAGAGGGTAAAGGGCCCTTAAAATCCAGGTTAAGTCTTTCAAAAGGCTGTGTGGCCTTAATGAGTGTTGCTGGAGGAGGTTTGTAGAACCTGGGCTTATTTTCTGCGCATATCCGACAAGAGTTCGTAATTCTTTTTACGTCTTCAACAGAATATGGCAAGTTTCTGCTCCTGACTACGTGAATCATTCTTGTGATACCTGGGTGACACAATTCCCTGTGTATATACTGAAGATCATTTGAGCCAGTTACCAGGCCACACACCCTTGAAAGCGCATCGACCGCGGCATTCTCCTTACCAGGGCGGTAAGTGACGTCAAAGGAGTAGCAAGAAAGCTCCATTCTCCATCTCGCTATTTTCTCGTTTTTTATTTTACTCGTTGTTTTTGGGTTAAACATAAACGAGACCGACTTTTGGTCAGTGATTAATTCAAAATGTCGGCCGATTAAGTAATGCCTCCATTTTCGTAATGCCTCAACTATGGCGTACGCTTCTTTTTCTATTGCAGAGTGTCGTCGCTCGGATTTCGAAAGTGTTCTTGAAAAAAAAGCTACAGGACGACCGGATTGTCTCAGTGAGGCAGCTATCGCACAGTCGGAGGCATCCGTCTCAACTAATAGAGGGATAAAAGGATCCACAGCAGAAATGGCAGACTGAGCAATGTTCCTTTTCATGTTTTGAAATGCTCTGATGGCGGAACAGGACAACGGAAAAGTAGATACTTGTGTCAATGGGTGTATTTTTTCTGAAAAAGACGCAACCCATTGGGAGTAGTGAGCAAACATACCGAGGGCTCGTCGTAAAGAGGGCATGTTTCCAGGGATTGGTAATTCCATTAGCGGTTTCAGTCGCTCGGGATCCGGCGTCATGGTGCCATTTTTGACAATGTATCCCAATAATTTGATGCTTTTCAAGTTGTAGGAACATTTTTCACTGTTCAAAGTCAGATTATATTTCTTGACGGCAGCCATGAATCGTTTAAGGTTGTGGTCATGTTCAGCTTGGTTATGTCCGCATACTGTGACATTGTCTATATATGCAACAGTACCCTTTAATTTTTCATTGGAGATTATTTCATCTATTACCCTCTGGAAGCTAGCCACACCATTTGTTATCCCAAAAGGAATTCGGCAGAACTGATATAGGCGACCGCAGGCCTCGAATGCCGTGTAGGGCTTATCCTCTGGCTTGATAGGTACCTGATGGTAGGCACTTCTGAGATCTAAAGTACTGAAAGTGTGATATTTTGCAATATTAGAAATCATTTCGTCAATACGAGGCAGTGGATAGGCATCGAGTAATGTGTATCTGTTGATGGTCTGGGAATAGTCAATGACCATCCTTTTCTTGTGATTTTCAGTGGCTGTTACGAGGACCTGTGCTCGCCATGGAGATTCACTTGGCTCTATAATTCCTTCCTTAAGTAGTTTTGTTACTTCTGCTGCTATGAACTGCTTGTCCGTTTCTGAATAGCGTCTTGATTTTATTGCTATTGGTTTGCAGTCAGGAGTTAAGTTTGTAAAAAGTGACGGGTGCCGCACTTTGACAGCTGCTAGTCCACATACGCTTAGGACTGGCTTGGGGCCACCAAAAGGAATTTCAACGCATGAATGTTGTTTTAGAAAATTGTGACCCAAAATCACTTCGCAGCAGAGGTTTTTCATTACTGATAATTTGATCCCTTGATAGGAGTTTCCTTTTAGTTTCAGGTTAACCATGCAATATCCAATTACATGGGACGATAAAGATGAATTTGCCATTGATATTTGGTTGGAACAAGGAAATATTTCCCATTTATTTGCTTTTACAATACTGGCATTAATAAAACTTTCGGAACTGCCTGTATCAATAAGCGCATGAATAGTCAATCCATTGATTTTTACCCTCACGATTGTTTTTGAGAGGCAGCCGGGGAATGCAGCTGATATTGTAATTGGTGCTACAGTAGCAAGAGTAGCCGAACGTTTTTTTTGAGAAGCTGACCGGCAAACTTTCGAAAAATGTCCCTGCTTATCACACTTGTGGCATCTAACATCTCGAGCCGGGCAGGACGAACGAGCATGTATACGAAGGCCACAAAAGTAGCATGTGGATCCAGCTGAGGCGGCAGTGATAAGTTGTTCGTGATCGTTAGAAAGGGGGGTGGCAGCATCTTGGACAATGGAAGAATTTTGAACATGCAGAGGAGGGGCTACGATAGCAGCTCCCAAAATATCGGGTTGTAAATAGAAGACAGACTGCTTCTGTGCCATGTCCAACGTTAGAGCTTGTTCATAAGCTGTTGGTAAGTCTAGGTTTTTATTCTCTAGTAGTCTTTGTCTTATTTGGTTGGACTGTATTCCATTAATAAATGCGTCCCTGATAAAAACATCTCTCGCTTGGTTCGCAGTTAAGGCTGTAAATTCACACTCGCGACTTAACGTCTTTAGAATCTGAAGGTATTGTTCAAGGCTTTCTTCTGGTTGACGCCGGGTAGCAAGTAAATGTCTAGCAAAAATAGTATTTTTTTTCTTTACAAACATGGCTTCTAAAATGTCCACCGCAGTTTCATAATTTTCACATTCAGATAAATTTCTATAAATAGCAGTAGAGACATGATGTAAAAGAAGGGTATATTTCTCAGTACCTGTTAAAGCCGCGTTTGAAGATAACTGTAGAGCTGTAAGGAATCCTTCGAACATTTTTCTCCAATGCTGCCATTTGTCAGTAGATTCCGAGTCGGCCGTATCAAGGTCTAGACGATCGGGTTTCAAGTAACGTTCCATAACGAATGGTTAAATAAATTGTAATAAAAACTGGACGCCGAATATAACTTAAGGATAAGCTTTATTTAACCATTTGTTGCTTAGCTAGACAAATAGTGTTTTAACATTCACTCTTAATATACACGAATGTAGAACATTCCATTATTACTCCAAGGGGGAGACAGGCATCAATTATCTTTGTTACTACACAGTCGAGTGTTAAATTTCGAATCAGATCAATTGGTTTTAAGTGGTCGACTGAGAAAAATGGCCGCTGGTTAATTACCCTGCAGGACATTCCTGATATCTCTCAGCTGTTGTCGAAATCAGACTCCCTATGATAAAGTTATTTGCCAAAAATACGAGTGATTAAGTGAAACGATCATAAACGAATTTGGCAGCTGTGTCGAAATTACTTTTAGAAACTCTGGATAAACGCAATAAAATTTATTTCTCAGGATAAGTCGGAGACCACCATGACTCCCCCCCCCCCCCGGTAGAGGCCAAGTATGTCTCGATAAAAGGCAAGCAGGAACAGTTTACAAAGACAGTTTAGACACAGTTGGAGAGAGTGAGAGATGGAGAATTAGCGAGAGGCCGTCGGCCACCGACGCTGTCAGTTAATGTTACTGGATACAGCACACTATCCTTGGAATGGTTTCAGAGAGTTATTTAGCCGGATGAGTCGGCTTTTCTCTTGTTAATGATTCTCCCGAGCAGTGTGTTCGAAAATCAGGTAAGAGATTCAGGATTGATTATCTTCAAACTACAGTTAAGCATGGAAATGGGGAACTCATGGATAGGGGTGCATTTTCATTACTTCGTATTAGAGAGTTAATTCTGTGTGATAAGAGCATCAGCACCAAAGAATACATCCGTATTTCAGAATAAAAGCTTACTCCTGACAGTTCAAAAGTTGTTTCTTTCCTGTTTCCGGGAAATGTCTTGTTTCTGCATGATAATGTTCATACTACAAAATTAATCAAAATGTTGTTGAATAATAATTCTTTTGAGACAATGTTCTGGCCTGTACAAAATCTGATCTTAACCCAAAGAACTTGTAGAAACAGTTAAAAGAAAATTGGCTGATAGAAATTTTGCAAGCAAAAAGTCGCTCTAAGAGTCAGTAAAAGATGATTCAGAAAATATCACTTCACAAGAATGTAAAAAATTGACAGACAGCATGCCCAAACGAATAGCCTTGTTATGGAAGACTAATGGAGGAGCTATCAGGTATTAGTGTGAACCTGCATGAGTATGTTCACTGCACTAACCACAATCGTTCCACACGTTGTGTCGGTCCAAAGTTGTAGTTCGACTCGGTCAGTGCTGCAACATAAAAAAAAATTAATTCCAAGTCCAGTTTATAAACAAGTAACAGGTTTATTTGTTGGAGGTTACAAATGAAACTCGTGTTCTACAGGTTGAACAGCAGACTTGCAAATTGAGATTTTTGCCTGACTAAAAAGGATAAGTCCAATCAGCACAATCCTTTGGCTTAGAGCTCCAATGAGCCCATCTTGCCTGGAGAAGCACTCTGCTCCAACTGACTGTCAGCACATTCGCATTGCCATTTTGTGTTATCTATAGCACAAAATGATAATGTGCAAGCGCAAACAAAACGCCTATGAAACGATTAGACAATCAGCATGTTAGGCACAAAAGGATAATTATGTCAGAATGTTAGATGTAAAAAGCAGAAAATTGTATCGAACAAGCAGATCGCAGCCCAATAAGGCGCCATTCCTCCATGCCGCAGAAAATCATAACCTTTCCTGCCAATGGATCCGCACAGCCTTGATCTCTCCGAGAATCTCCATTGGGAGAATAATAAATTCCTATGTTTCCCCACACTAGCGTAAATCTCAATCATCAGCAATGCCAGCAGCTGCAGGCTGTTGTAATATATTATGTAGTAAACATCTGCGTACTAATACACAATAACTACTTAGGGTTGAGCGCCTCCATAACATCACACAGTAAACGTATGTAAAATCTCTCTTATTGTTTACTAAATAATACTTCATGGTGGCAGCAGTAAACGAAACACAACCACGAGGAACAAAAAAGCAACATTTTCCACGGCATTTGTGAGCCTGAACAAATATCGGTGTTATTGTTGTTATGTTGTCAAACGTAAACAGTCAGTCTGATATCACTCATAAGTACAAACGTATAACTACTTCACAATATCCCTCACTCAAATTGACCGAGAACCATAGGCTGAGCACGCCTTATTGTTCTTGTCAAATGAATCCCATTGGACGCTGGCAAGAAATTTGCTGCTCCCTCCCCATGGGGTCAGCGCATTCCCAATAAAAGAGAAGACAAAAACGTCTTACGTAGTAAGTTAGAGATTAGATATGAGGAGATACGGGAGATGACTAGATGAGTAGATTGGGCGAGGAACAGCAGGTTAGTTACATTACACAGACAGTTAGTTAGTTAGCGAGAGAATCGGACGTAAGAAATCGTCTCTGCCCCCATCCATCGAAGATATCACGTCTGTCTGTTTACGTGCGTTCTCGCCCAAGCTTAGAACAGCATTTCGCTGACAGAGGAATAAATCGCCCAGAATTACCAAGTCCGTCGATCCAATCAAAAAAAATCCCAGAGTGAACTTTAATATTATCTAGCTGACTTGCTTTGTAACCAAACAAGTGTAATTTATTCTCTTTAATTGTTTAAAATAATTCTTCTTCTAAGAAAACCACACAGACCAAGTCGTTACAGACTTCATTTCTTTATTCTACTGTTCTGCATTAAATAACCCTTCACTTCACAGAGATACCGAGTTGCTGACCCCCCCCCCCCCCCCCCGGCGGTCACCCATTGATCTAACAAACACAACGTGGGAGTGCGGTGATTTCAGGAACGCCCTCTTTGACAACCGTGGCCTTCTTCAGAGCAACAACTTTTACACCAGCAGTATCACATGACTATCCGCCTCAGGAGTGACCAGACTGGTGACGTCACGAGTGTGGAAGAGTAAAGGGCTTCACTATCTTACTGTAGCAGTTGGATGAGTGAACTATTTCGTATTGATGCATGTTAACTTTAACTGAGATAGTGATTCGTCTTTGCACATGTGTAATCATTGATTCTTCACTGCATAGACGTATGGCACGTCAATGTGTAGCTAAATTCAAACGCGTAAACATATTTGGCACCAAAGACAATATACAACGTCAAGCAGTTCCCGATTTTTCTTCGCGCTGAATAGACGTACTTAATCCTGTTCTTGACCTGACTCAATGATGAGCAGGCGAGATGATGAACTCAAGGATGCCTCATTATCTAATCGACATCAGCCAGCCCATTGCACTATCCTTTTTTTTGTTCACGTGAATAAATATTAACATCTATTTAGTTGTGGAGACATTATTTATTTCAAGGAAGAATGGTGATCCTTTTCTTGTGTAACATTTATATTTCAGTTAAATTTGGCCAGATGTACTAACTCTTCCAACTAAGTTTGTCATTCTGACTTTCTTCCTGATTTAAACCTTAATTCACCCGGCTTCTTTTGTTCCAGCTCGTTTGACTTGTTGGTCTAGTGGTCTCCATCAATTCACTGTTTTTATACCTCATTGTAATACAACTTCTATTCTAGTAGCTTCTTTCCAAGAACAACAGGTGTGTGGAACTCTCTTCCTGTTAACTGTTTTCCTCCTATCTATAGCCTTGGTCTTTTCAAGACTAATGCCAATAGGCATCTCCTGACTTTGCGATAATCATATTTCGTTCTTGTTAGCTCCTTATATTAAGTCACTTCATGCCTTGTCTGGAGCGATTTCCATAAAAAAAATCCTATAGACAGGAAATTACCATCACCTGTTGAACTACTATTCGAACGGGTTATAACGACACTACTCAGTCGAGCAGAGTCTGGGAAGCAAGAACACTGTCAATGTCTAGAGGAAAAATCGGCAGAAATGAAGATAAACCACAACCTCAGTACTTACTACAAAACAACCAACACTATATATCCAGGCCAACATGTGTCAATAATAAATAAAATTAACAAAACGTTGCACCCTGGAACCATTGTACGGAACGATGATAACCAAAGGAGCTATATAGTGGCAACTCCAAATGGAACAAGACCCCGCTGTAACCGTACTCACCTACGTGCTGTACCAATAACGACAGTGAAGAAAGTGCACTTCACTGATCCAACACCAAAAACAATACAATGAGCAACCCAACACAGATGATGGCAGGAACCAAATTACCATGTCCCACAATGAAAGAGAAACAACATCAAACGAAGAGCATATCCAAAGAAACTCAACCCACACTAGATCTGGACAAGTCATAAATATGCCGGCTATATTCAAGGACTCCATATAAGCAATAAACATCGTAGAGTCTATGACGGCTAAATAAATACCAACACTACCAGACACTACTACATAACAACAATCTACTAAGCAATAAAGAAAACAAAAAAGTAATCACTCCTACTGTACCCCTACATCTATCCCAATCAATAAATCAATTTAGACTTCCATAACCCATATGAACACAACTAAACAGGGAGGATGTTGTAATGTAATATATCATGAACTACTTAGGGTCGAGCACCTCCATAACATCACCAAATAAACGTATGTAAAATCTCTCCTCATCCAAGCCTTTGTTATTCTTTACCAAATAATACTTCAGACGAACAGTACCAACAATACTACTGCAAAATTTCACCATGTCATCACGAACCTCTGGTCGAAGCCGTGCGTGTCTCGGCCTTTTGGCTAAGATCAAAGTGTAGTATCTGTTCCGATGGATACTGCACGCCTGTCCTGTGCAGTTCTAGGAGGTCCACCCTCCCAGGCTTCGCCTCCCCTCTTTGGGGAGGAGTAAGTTTATTGCTTACTGTCTGAGGCGCCCCTACCGGGGATTGCCGACGGGGCTGCCCAGGCAATTTTTAAATGGCCAGAGTGCTCACCTCTCGAGCGCTGGCTTTTAACCCCACTTGCTCGACCCGATCTTGGGTCACATCTTACTTGTGGGAGTAAGATAAAACTGGCCTTGTGCCTAACTCCGCGAGGAGTAAATAAACATCACGAACCTCTGGTCTCGGCCTTTTGGCTAAGATCAAAGTGTAGTATCTGTTCCGATGGATACTGCACGCCTGTCCTGTGCAGTTCTAGGAGGTCCACCCTCCCAGGCTTCGCCTCCCCTCTTTGGGGAGGAGTAAGTTTATTGCTTACTGTCTGAGGCGCCCCTACCGGGGAATGCCGACGGGGCTGCCCAGGCAATTTTTAAATAGCCAGAGTGCTCACCTCTCGAGCGCTGGCTTTTAACCCCACTTGCTCGACCCGATCTTGGGTCACATCTTACTTGTGGGAGTAAGATAAAACTGGCCTTGTGCCTAACTCCGCGAGGAGTAAATAAACATCACGAACCTCTGGTCTCGGCCTTTTGGCTAAGATCAAAGTGTAGTATCTGTTCCGATGGATACTGCACGCCTGTCCTGTGCAGTTCTAGGAGGTCCACCCTCCCAGGCTTCGCCTCCCCTCTTTGGGGAGGAGTAAGTTTATTACTTACTGTCTGAGGCGCCCCTACCGGAGAATGCCGACGGGGCTGCCCAGGCAATTTTTAAATGGCCAGAGTGCTCACCTCTCGAGCGCTGGCTTTTAACCCCAATTGCTCGACCCGATCTTGGGTCACATCTTACTTGTGGGAGTAAGATAAAACTGGCCTTGTGCCTAACTCCGCGAGGAGTAAATAAACATCACGAACCTCTGGTCCTCGGCCTTTTGGCTAAGATCAAAGTGTAGTATCTGTTCCGATGGATACTGCACGCCTGTCCTGTGCAGTTCTAGGAGGTCCACCCTCCCAGGCTTCGCCTCCCCTCTTTGGGGAGGAGTAAGTTTACTGCTTACTGTCTGAGGCGCCCCTACCGGGGAATGCCGACAGGGCTGCCCAGGCAATTTTTAAATGGCCAGAGTGCTCACCTCTCGAGCGCTGGCTTTTAACCCCAATTGCTCGACCCGATCTTGGGTCACATCTTACTTGTGGGAGTAAGATAAAACTGGCCTTGTGCCTAACTCCGCGAGGAGTAAATAAACATCACGAACCTCTGGTCCTCGGCCTTTTGGCTAAGATCAAAGTGTAGTATCTGTTCCGATGGATACTGCACGCCTGTCCTGTGCAGTTCTAGGAGGTCCACCCTCCCAGGCTTTACCTCCCCTCTTTGGGGAGGAGTAAGTTAATTGCTTACTGTCTGAGGCGCCCCTACCGGGGAATGCCGACGGGGCTGCCCAGGCAATTTTTAATGGCCATAGCGCTCACCTTCTCGAGCGCTGGCTTTTCAAATCCCACTTTCCGACCTTGTGTCACATATTCCTATTGTGGGTAGGGGTTAAATAACGCCTTTTGGCTAAGATCAAAGTGTAGTATCTGTTCCGATGGGTACTGCACGCCTGTCCTGTGCAGTTCTAGGAGGTCCACCCTCCCAGGCTTCGCCTCCCCTCTTTGGGGAGGAGTAAGTTTATTGCTTACTGTCTGAGGCGCCCCTACCGGGAATGCCGACGGGGCTGCCCAGGCAATTTTTAAATGGCCAGAGTGCTCACCTCTCGAGCGCTGGCTTTTAACCCCACTTGCTCGACCCGATCTTGGGTCACATCTTACTTGTGGGAGTAAGATAAAACTGGCCTTGTGCCTAACTCCGGGAGGAGTAAATAAACATCACGAACCTCAATCATCAGTATCACCAATATTAAACAAGCTACGGAGAGCAGCAACAGCAGCAACAAGAACACGTCACGTCAGCTCAAACCTCAATCATCAGTATCGCCAACATAAAACTACGGGGAGCAACAGCAACAACTACTACTGCTCTACCAACAAACTTTTTCGCTTTGATAAGGCAAACACGATACATGCAAATATTGCTTACATTGACTATTGAACTTATTTTCGCACAACGCAACACAACATACGTATGCAAAACGGGCCCAAACATCTTCCTATAAATAAAATATTAGTTTTTCAAACACTGCTTTATCGTAATTTATTTGTTGTTTCATAATGACATTACACAGGATGACTGACAAGTAAAGAAAACATGATGCTTCTACAGAATTTGAATCGAACCAAACCGAATTTGCCGATTAGGGAAAAAATCAGTTCGGTTCAAATTCTCTAGAAGTACCGAACACTTTACCATTTTTTTTTTTAATGAAAACTTTTTAACCATAAAAAAATGTTAAAATAATGTTTTTCTTAAAAAAGAAAAAATGAGTTACGTCGTACGTACGTACGTACGTACATCAACTGTTTCCCGGCGAGATTTTTTTCATGTTTCGGCGTTTCACGTGTACAATGAAACTTGCTATAATTTAGTGTTTTTAATGTTATTTTTTACTTTTACTAAAACATGGTTTTAAGTAAAAGTAAGAAATAATGCCCAAATTTCGCTCTAAATAATTTGGGTGACTGAAATAGGATTTAACAAAGACAATACATTTAAAATTGTTGCTTTTTCTCTTTTAAAGAATAAATAATAAAAAAAGTACATAAATTGCAGGAAAAAATGAGATTAAACAAACCTAAAAAAAAAAAAATAAGAAGCCAAATAAATTCTGATTGAAAACAAACAAATCCAAAAAACCCATTTTTTTAAGTGCCGAACTTAAAAGATGTTTCCCTTTTATCCGCCATTGGTGTGTGTCATGGCGTTAGACACGGCCTTTACATGCTGATAGTGGAGCGAAAGTGTTGTGTTTTAATACCTTAGCAGATTCGTCTCGTCCAGCCTAGTAAACTCGCCATGAGCGGGACACCTCAAGGTAAATTTTCATCTATTTTTCTTGTCCCCAACTCAAGGAAAACCATCTTTCCAAGGACGAAACATGCTTTCATGGTCAACACCCACAACAACTAAACATAGGCAGACACGAGGTGCCCGGTTGCTCTCTCTCTACTATAAACACACGGAATCATTCCTTTCCCCGGGCTTGTTTTGCGATCGTATTAATGGATAATTCGTTAATTTCCTTTCAAATTCAATCGAAACTGAGACAGGAGAGATCAAAGATCATATCCGTTAATAATTAGAGTCGACTTTTCCTGTTAAAGCCTACAAAAAGGTCGCTTTCTTTTTTCCTCATGAGAATTATGTTACGTGTGGCAGAGAGTGTGGTCATAAAGACGGGGGTTAGTTTTGAACTATCCATAATGTAGCATCAATCCCCGTCTTTTTAACCAGTCTTTCGACATAGTTGGCGTGTTTGCAAATTCGCTGATCAAAATCTAGGTTGTGTACGTTTTCAGCGTCCTAAATTCCCGTTTTCAAAAGACGCTCATTCTATACGATTATTTGATTTGTAGTTTTAAAAGTACATTGCAATTCAAGATAACAAAGTAAAAATATTCATAAAGATTAATTTTCTTTGCTTATATTTTACCTAAGTTTTAAATTTGAATCTATTGCCCTTCTCTGTATCTGTTATTTAAGAGTTCTTATTTTTCTAATGAAATAGCAAAACAAGATACTAAGTTACCTAAAAAAAAAGGATCGACTTAAAAATCTTTATGGAATATTTTGAAAACTTTTAAAAATTAAATTTAACATTGCAATGTAATTTTAAAATCGTATATAATGATCGTATTATAAAAATAGAATTTTGAACGAAAACGTACACAACCCGAAATCTAATTAGACATATCTGTTTTCGCTTTTCTCTCCGTTTTTGGCATCATTTGTTTTTGTAAGAAATTTCAATTTATGACAAGAATAAAATAATAATAAGTGAATGATTGTAATAATGGTCTCAGAAAAATGACGATTTGTAATTTAGTTCTAATTTTTGTTTAAAACATGATTTATATTTATGTAATGAAACATCTTTAAAAAGTCAAAATTCTTTTCTGATCTTTTAACGTTTCCTGAGTTTTTCTACGCAAAATTTCTTTCCTGATTTATTTAAAAGAACACATCAAAATTCCTTAGCAATCGGCATTACACACTTGTGAAAGATAAACCCATGTTATCTCTGTGTAGTAATAATACAACTGTTAAGCAACATATGTAACGTTGATGAATACACATTAAATTATTTTTTACATTTATTATTAATGTGATATTTATTGAAATCAAAAATAAAATGAAGGGAAACTAAAACGTTAATCGTTTTAGTTTCCCTATAAAAAATGTAAACATAATACTCCTACAGAACT
Source organism: Sepiola atlantica (assembly GCA_963556195.1). Taxonomy (NCBI): domain Eukaryota; kingdom Metazoa; phylum Mollusca; class Cephalopoda; order Sepiida; family Sepiolidae; genus Sepiola; species Sepiola atlantica. The sequence continues at coordinate 48,723,425 of OY744544.1, forward strand.
GGTTTTAAAATATTTTTTAAACCTAACCCTCAACTAAGTTTTAGGTTTAATTCCGCAAAAGTTGGTTCGGTTTAAATTCTTTAGAATCACCGTAAATATGAACATAAAATATATTTATATAAATGTAAAATATATTGAATTATTTTTCTGATTCCTTCACCCGGGCAACGCAAGGGAGAAAAACGCTTTCACTTTTCGGCTGTTAAGTGCAAAACAAATCTATTACTTATTCTGTAATTTGCCATGAACATAATTTGATTATATTTATCAATAATTTAATAAAGGAATGAAACTATGTTTGCTTAAAAGCAAATTCCTATATTCTTTTTCATAATAAATAAGGGAAGTAACTGTACAATTTCAACTTGATTTCTTAGCACGCAAAAATGCATATTATTCAAGAATATATACAAAAGTCATCCGAGTGTTTGTTCCTCCATACAAACTAATTAGATGTCGACTATATCATTTTGCGAAATAATTAAAATGTTAAATACAATGTTTAATTTATTTCCTTATTAAATTCAATCATTAGTTACACATTTATTTAATTATCTCCCTTATTTTTTTATAAAAATAATATAGGACTGCATTTTTAACATTTGTCTGATGTTCTTATCCATATTCACTTGCCTCCACACGAGGTCAAAGTTAGACATGTGAGGAAAATCCAACTCTTCCAAAAGGGAGGGGTGCACCCTGCCCTGGATTGCCTCAATCAAGGAAGAGTTATCCTCCTCTAACCGAGGACTACTATACTACACTTTTGATTCTCACCCGAAGGCCAGATCTTGTCTGTCATTTCTGATTTCATGTAGTCGCTAAATTTAGGAAATATAGTTTTGATTAAGTTATGTAAAAATAATTTTGAATAAAAAAATATTTATTCTGGTGCTGCTGGATTTTATAATCACCACTTTGTGATTAATCTCAGCACTAACCGTAAGTCCAAAATGATGGTCGAAAATGCCAGGATTGAGGTTGAGATGCTAAATTTGGCTTCGCCTCTTTACAGTCAAAATGGTTACGATAATAAACTTTAAACTATAGCAACACAAAACACTCTTTATTTTGGCGTTTCAGGTGCTTTGTGAACTTTTGATCCTTATGCGCTTAATGTGAAATATAATGAGCATTTTGTGCTCCTGTAGTTATCATACAAACACATGGTGACACCTGTTATGTAGTAAGCTTTTATAATAAAATAATATCCTAGATGTCTGTTGATAATTCCTGGATCGAAACCCTAAATTTGGCTTTGCCACATAATTTTGTGGCTGTCAGGAGCCTAAATTTGTCTTTGCCTCTTATGAGGAAGAGTTGGATTTTCCTCACATCAGACAAATGTTAAAAATACAGTCCTATATTATTTTTATAAAAAAAAACAAGGGAGATAATTATATAAATGTGTAACTAATGATTGAATTTAATAAGGAAATAAATCAAACATCAATGGCGATCGAAACCCTATATTTGGCTTTGCCTTATAATTAGGTGGTGCTCAAAAAACATTTTGCTTTGCCTCATAATTCGGTAGTGGTCGTGATCCTAGATTTGTCTTGATTCATAATTCGTTGGCGGTTGAAACCCTGTATTTGGCTTTATGTCATAATTCCTTTTAAATCCAGGTGGCCGTGACCCTAAATTTGGCTCGAATCATAATACGTTAGCGTTTGTCACCCTAAGTTTTGCTTTGAATCATCATTCGATGACGGTCCTGACCCTAAATTTGGTTTTGGCTTATAATTCGATGTGTTTTTATAAATGTACTTATTGTACTAACGAGTTACCGCTTATCAAGGCCAACACGCCACTCGAGGATAATAGTTATTGAGTTTAGGTGAACGGTGAGACAACACCGAGGGGATTATAACGATGGTTGATTGTTGAGACCAAAATTTTGCTTTGCCTCAAAATTTGATGGCACTTGAAATACTAAATTTGGCTTTGCCTCATAATTCGGTGTCTGTCGAGACCCTAAATTTCACTTTGCCTCGTAATTTGGTAGCGATTGAGATCCTAAATTTAGCCTGGACTCATTTACTAATGACAGTCAAAATGGATTTTTCGATAAACTTCGACCATTACCAGGGTCCATTTTACATGGCGATTAGAATCCGCCTAAAAAAAAAAAAGAAAAATTGTTTATTTTTATAATCCTGTTATCAATTCAATACATTAATGAATAATCTTTATAAAAATCTAAAAAAAAGAAGATTTTCGAGAAGAGAATGCCATGGTATAGCTGAACTGAAGTGTACAAACAAAAGTCAAGTATTATGCTTCATTCGTCCTTCTACTAAACAAAATAAAAACGTGCATTTTCAAAGACGCTCTTATCGTATTAAAGAACCCAGTCATACATTATTTTAACATATTTGTGAGATTTTGGATTATTTAGTCCACTGTTCTCATCTTAGTTTGCTCCCTAGGGTCCCTAGCTCACCACAACATCGATGACGTCATCATTATTTGCGTACTTTACATAAATGCGTTTTTAATTCTTTGTTTTTAAAAACAAAGAATTAAAAACGCATTTATGTAAAGTACGCAAATAAAGTTATATATATATATAGGAATGTGTTTTAAAGTAAAATAGTTTAAAGATTACATTATAGAACTGGGAAAGAACCCCATTCTTTATCTTTAGATATAATTACAAAATTCGATTTTTATTATGTGAAATGTTGAATATGTATGGATGAGCGGAAGGGAAACAAATTACTTACATTATGTTGTACAACAAAAATGATTTTTTAAAAAATGATTTTTTTTTACAATGATTTTTTTACCCTTTTTAAAAATAATTTAATACTACACTTATAATAACTAAAAAAAAATATAACTGAAGTGAACACTTTTAAGGGAAAAAACTTGAATTTTATCAAAATAAATATAAAAAATAGTTTGAAAGGACTAATGGAAGTAACGATTTATGCTATTATTTTGTTTAGTTAGTGTTTGGCTTAAATTTTATATATAGTGAAAATTGAAAAAATATTTAACAATATTATTTGTCAATTCAAAATAAATAAGACCATTTCAAAGTGAAAATAAGTTTTAAGTCATGTCGCATTTTCGCCAAATAAAATTAAAACGCGAAAAATTTTTGATTAAATATTTGAAAAAAGAAAAATGATATAATACTTACTTTTGTCGTACAAAGAGTTTTTTTTCAGCTCAGAATGTAAGCAAAAAAAAAAAACCCCTCATAAACAGAATAACACACGTGCGTTTGCAAAAGCGACGACTTTCTCTTATAGAGTTGACACGCAAATAAAATCTCTTAAGGCCTTCCATAGTTTGACAATGTTAGAGGAATTCAACGAAGTGTGTGCTTAAGTAAACATAAAAAAGTATAAGTCGCAGCCGATGTAGGTTTTTTACGATTAATAACAGTTAGGTTTATATTATATTATCAAATATTTTCGAAAATTTGGGAAGACAAACTATTCAAAATAGATGTTTAACTTTAAAATGTCTAAATGATGAAGTCATTTAAATGAATTAAAATCTCTGAAATTGAATTATTGTTTAGAACATTTTTTTCTTTGCAATTCAACGAGAAAATAAAGTAAAAAATTAAAAACATAATGATATCGTATTTATTTCCACTTTTTATTTATGAATTCACGAATACTTTACCCAAAAGTATTTACCAATAATAAAAAAAGTAAATCAGATGTACTTTTTAAGACTTTCGCTTTATATAACATTAAAATTTCGATCGAATATATTTTGTTCAGATTTCATAAAATGAAATAAGGGGGGATCACGTAGAAAAAATATTTACCCATATATATTTTACGAAAAAAAAAACATAATAAAGATAAAATAAGTATCGAAAATTTCGTGAAAATCTGACCATTACTTGATTTTTGCTAGATTTACTAAACACATGGGTGTTTGTTTTCCAGCAACCATTCTGAGAGTAGTTTACACGAATCGAACCTTTTTCTCTTCTTTTCGTAAGGATGTTTTGCCAGCCATTCAAAAGAATTCTGTTGTTTATAAATTCATGTGTCAGTGTGGAACTGACTACGTTGGCAAGACATCCCAAAGATTAGAATTTAGAATATCCCAACACATACCACGTGATAGTCGCTTACACAAGGTTTCGAGATCACCCGGGAACTTTCAGGCACAGGAATCAGCCATCGGTAATCACCTCGTTAGTACAAATAGTTGTTCTGACAACTGCCGATGGGTGGTTTTCTGTTTTACACAGTGCCAGGTCGAACTACCATCTCAATATTATTGAGGCGTTAGTTATTAACAATTCTCGACCTAGCCTGTGTAGACAAAAGATTTTGAAGCATCAGTTGGAGATCTTTGATGATTCAAAGCCACCATAACGTTGAGAGATTTACCTTTTTTTCTTTTCAATCGTTTTCTCAAACTGAAACAATTGTCCCCCTATCTCATTCGATTTTCTTAGTTTTTAATTTATCATTCTGACGTTTCCTCTTAGAGGGTCAGACGATAAGGCCTTAAGGAAAATTTTTAGCAATTTTCTTTTTTTTCCCACCCGCCCGGTTCATTGATTAAAAAAAAATGTTTCCTCTGAAATTTATCCTACGATTTTGTTGTACACGAAATTTACTTCATATATATATATATATATATATATATATATATATATATTATAATATAAAATGAAGTAATAAAATAAGGTGTCAATCAAATTTTATTAGAATTCAAAGTTCATGCAAAGCATCCTTAAGTCCTTAGCTCATGAGTCCGGATGTTTCACTAATTATAAGATATTAGTTGACGCTTATATCTTTTGTTGGATTGCTTCATATATATATATATATATATATGAAGTTGTTTTAAAGTAAAATAGTTTAAATAACATTAAATTATCGAACTGGGAAAGAGCCCCGTTCTTTATCTTGAGATTTTAGTACGACATTCTATTTTTTTCTACGGGGGGGGGGGGGGGGGGGGGGGGGGGGGGCTATTGTTGACAGTAAACTTTACACTTTTTATTTATGAATTCACGGATATTTTACCAAAAGTGTTTACCCAAAAAAAAAGGTAAATCAGATGTGCTTTTAAAGACTCTTTCGGCTTTATATAACATTACAATTTCGATCGATCAGTATATATTTTGTTCTGATTTCATAAACTTAAATGAATATTTTCGAAAATTTCGTGAAAATCTGACCATTACTTGATTTTTTTGCTAGATTTACTAAACACACGGGTGTTAGCGCATAAAAATTGATCACTACATAGGAACGTTGTTTAGGCGTAAATAAAGTACACCCGTTTTTAATTTCTCATTTTCATTATTTTCGTACGCTGAAATTAAAAAAAAATCATCAGCAGTTTATTTTATGTTTCTTTTTTTGAATGGTAAAAAATATGATAATAATATAAACATATATTACAGTTACATCGTGTTACGTATAGGGGGTAAATTCTATCGTTAGCTTTGGAGGTCCTTATCGTACGCTGAAAAAATTCAAAAAAATCATCAGCAGTTTATTTTATTTTTCTTCTTTTCAATGATAAAAAAGTTATAAACATATCTCAAAGTTATATCGTGTATAGGGGGGGTACATTCTATGGTTAACTTTGAAGGCCCTATTATTCCTAATGTAAAACCTCCAACCTTTTTCAGGTTTATATTTTCGGAATTGGGAATCTTTGTCAAAATCGAGAACCTATACATAAAAATTCCCGAGTTCGACAAGATACACCTGAAAAAGATCGGAAGTTACATCGGGGTGAATATATTAATCAAGATGAGAATAGTAGTTCGAATAATACAAATTATTAATTCCATCTCAAAATTCAGAAACATAATATTTGTGAGATGTTTTTTTTTAATACTATGTGTTGTTTTGATGAAAAGAAGAAACGGTCTTGTTAATTCTTTTTCAAAAAAGTTCTAACACTAATAATATATAAGATAAGAACATATGTGTTTAAAAACGTGTGTGCAACATCTTTCTTTTTAAACTTCTGTTTATTCGTATTTGAGGCTAATTCATCTTGGATGTTATTCTCACGTTTCAGACGATGTAACCTCCGAATTTCTTCAGGTGCATCTGGTCGAACTCTGGAATTTGTACGGAACACTTTGAGGATGAACCTTCAACCCCCAGAAGACTGTCACTTATATCCGTTACACCACATGTGTTAAGTAATCAGTTCTAAGTGAGTCTTCTGGAAGTTGAAAGTTCAATCATCAGTATGGGGCGATACTAAGAATACAATTATGAACTTCTACCCGGTCATGGCTGATGGAACGAGAGCAAGTTCCGTTCGAAATTCCGTACATATTCCCGCGAAGATACACCCGAAGAAGGTCGAGGGTTACATCGACCGAAACGTTGGGAGAATAATATCCAAGATGAGAACACTAGTCTGAATAATCAAAAAGATAAATTATGAATCCTCATCTAAAAAATTCTGAAACATTTTGCTTTTCCTCTCTGGCAACTGGTTCAATATGATAGAAAGAAAAAGAAAGATAACTGTTTGACCTAATTTTCAGTAAGAATTTAAAAAATGACCGCTAGTATCTTTTTACCATAACTAGGTTGGGGTCATCCGGAATACGATGATGTAAGATTTGGAAGTGTATCTTGTGTAGTTTCTGACTTTTTAGCCGAACACACAGACAGAATTACGACTTTCCTTTTTATAATAGATGGCATTAATATAATAGCTGGAAAATGAGGTCAGGTGAAAGAAAAAGAATTGAATCTGAAAACTATGACGAAAATCCATTTTAACTTGAAAGTAAAGAAGCTTTCAATGACTAAACGATAAAAAATAAAATAAAAGCTTCTATTTTCCCCAGACTTCATATATAAAAATTTGTGCTTTTACAGATCGGGTCCCCATGGCTGCTCGGTAAAATTCGATGAGCAGTCATCACAACTTCTGAAAGGCAACAACACAACATGAAACCCGTGTTCCTGAAACAAAAAAGCAAAACCCTAAAAGAAACACTTACTGATTTATTTACATTGTCGGATTTATTTTTATTCTAATCGTTGCTTTTTGTTTTGTAATTATAGTATTTTTTGCATTTGTTTTGTAATTAATAAGTATTAAATTTACAATTATTATTTTTTGATTTTGACATGGTTTGTTATCAAGTTAGTGTAGATTTTAATGTAAATAAAACAGTAAGTGTTTTTTTTTGTTTTTTTCGGTTTCCGTTTCAAAAGTACGTGTTTCATTTTGTGTGGTTGTCTTTCGACTGTAACTCGTCATCAGAATATAAGCAGCCATGGGGGCTGATCGGTATAAGCACCAAACATGTCGCATACATTTAAATTATGATTAATTATAAATGAAATTGTTTCATGCTACGACACTTTTCTGCGGACTATTAGCATCATGTAAAAATAAAAAATGGACACAAAAATATTGCAATAAAAATACGATATGTTCGAGGGAGAAGATGTAACATGTTCTTTTCTTAAAAAAAATATTCTTCAGTAAAAATAACTTATTATAAACAATGGATACACTTTTATCTGCTTAACATATCGATGATACAAATTTATTTTAAACTAACACGCCGTTCCCCGGGAGTCTTTTTACTTTCATTTTCGATTTAATCAAATTATATAAAAAATGGGACTTTTAAAGTTAAATGGGATTTTGAAAGTTAAATTTAATTATTACGGTATCGTTTGTTAATTAAATTATTAACTGAACCAAATTGTTATGAAAGTATAACTAAAGGTTGTTTAAATCTCTATTTAATATTTATAAAATGAGTGAATGTAAATAGCTTTCGAAACTTTCAATCAAGATTTGCAAAGATTGTAAAACATTAAACAAAAATGATTTTCGGCGATTGCGAAGAATAGTCAACAGGAAAAAAGAGGGGGTAAAAAAACAAAAAGAAATAGTCAACAAATAACTGTTTCCAAAAGCAATAAAGGTTACTTATTTTTCTACCTACCTGCCATTTTTTGTGTTTTAAAGTATTTTTAAGCGTTTTTATTTCAATTAAAAAGTTCGATCAAATCAAATCGCGTTAGAGTACATTTTCAACATGGTGGAACAGAACATCGTGGAAGTTTGCATGTTTTTTTTTGTACCCCCCCCTTGAAAAACAAACAAATATACAACAACTAACAGTTGCAAACGCATTAAAATTTACTTTTCTACCAAATTGAAAGGAGAACATGACCCCCCAAAAAATCATTAGACTTTGGAGACGTTCGGCGAACGTCTGTCCACCATCTTAGATATTCAGTCTAACGTAATATATTTGACCGAACTTTTTAATTAAGATAAAAGGCTTTAAAATATTTTAAAACACGCCCCCAAAAATAGGCAAGTAGATAAAAAAGTAAATTTTATTGCTTTTGGTAACAGTTAGTTGTTGCCTATGTCCTGTTCGACATTATACAAGTTTTGCGCTTTCACGGCCCTATTCCGAATTCGTGGCCGTAGGTCGACATTAAATGACTGTCTCGCCTGCACCAAACGGTCACAATTAACACAAAAAAAGTCATAAAATCTTTTTCAGAGAAAAGGATATAATTAAAATTTGCTGGAATAATTTTTTAAATGAAAATTAAATATCAAATAAAGATGGAATTTTTACTTGATTATAGAAAACCATCAAATAATTAAATTTCTTTTTGTAGAATTTAGTATATTTGAACTACTGTTCTCATCTTGGGTGTTGTAACCTCTGACCTTCAGGCGTACCTTGTCGAACTCTGGTATCTGGACGGAATTTATTAAATCCATGGGGGTAGCATGCACTTGCTCTATCTCTCATGACTGGGAAGAAGTCTTCAGTAATTTGCAATTCTTCGTATCGCATGCACTGAGGATTGAACCTTCAACCTTCAGATGACTGTCACTTAGAATTGAAATTTTACTTAGTACTATATCCACTGCGCCACGGGTTTTTTTTTTTAAATTTTTTTTTTTACTGTTCTTCACAATCGCTTTATTTTCTATCCGACAGTTTAAATGCTTTCAAATTCCGAAGGGTCACAATGTAATTCATTCATTTTTTTTTTCAACTAACAAAACAACTTTTTTTACGAAGAAATATATTCTGGTGGATTTAATTTTGTAATTATTTGTTAAAAAGGATTTGGCACATGTTCGTCTTTTCCCACAGTCCGTTTTTCACAACTTTTTACTGACCAGTTTTTTTTTCTTTTTTCGGTGTACACTTACCTATCAGGCTGCTAGAGAATTCCGGCGTTTTTGGAAATTTTTTTCAAATATTTTACATTTTAGGAGGGGGGATCAGTTTCCAATGTTAATTCAACGTAGACTGATCCCCCTCTTTTTGACCATCTCAATTTAAAAAAAAATCTTTTTCGGTGTACAATTACCTATTATGTCAATAGAGAATTCCGGGATTTTTGGAAAGAAATTAAAAAAAAATTAGATTTTAAGACGGGGAATCAGTTTTCAATGTAAATTCAACGTAGACTGATCCTCCTCTTTTTGACTATCTCAAATTTAAAAAATTATTCTTCTGCTTACAATTACCTATCATGTCGCGAGAGAATTCCGGGGTTTTTGGAAAGAAATTTAAAAAAATAGAGATTTTAAGACGTAAAAAGTTGTGAAAAACGGATTATGGTAAAAGACAAACAAGACTGATCCCCCGTCTTAAAATCTCAATTTTTTGAAATTTCTTTCCAAAAACCCTGGAATTCTCTATTGACATGATAGGTAATTGTACACCGAAAAAGATTTTTAAAAAAATTGAGATGGTCAAAAAGAGGGGGATCAGTCTATGTTGAATTAACATTGGAAACTGACCCCCTTCCTAAAATGTAAAATATTTGAAAAAAATTCCCAAAACCCCGGAATTCTCTAGCAGTCTGATAGGTAAGTGTACACCGAAGAAAGAAAAAAAAGACTGGTCAGTAAAAAGTTGTGAAAAACGGACTGTGGGAAAAGACGAACATGTGCCAAGGATTTAAATTAAAAAATTTTTTTAGTACGTTATTGCATTTTTGATTTCAATAATTTAAATATTCGATTATCGCATTAACTGAATTATTACAATATACTTTTTTTAATCGTTTGGAGATGAAACCAAATGAAACGTTGTTTAACGTTTTAAGTGTGTGCAGCATTTGTAGTACTGACGTTGCTGATGTTTTTTCCGGGGTTGAGAAATTTAAATTATTATTTATCGAATGACGATGAAATAGAAGTTAAATCCTATTTCAGTCATGTAAATTATTTAGAGTGAAAGGAGTTTTTATATTACTCACAATTCTGACCTTTTGTCACATCTTCCCGCAGTGGGAGGGAGATAAATACCTACTTTTACTTAAACATGTTTTAGTAAATAAATAAATAACATCAAAAACACTAAGTTATAGCGAGTTTCATCGTACTCCTGAAACGCCAAAATAAAAATTCAACCGGAAAAATATAGTCGTCATCTTATAAACAAATCCAAGGACAATAACTCAAGTTACTAATTTTCTGGTTAAATGACAGGTAACCATTTTTTTGTTGAAAATGAGACAAATATTTTGTACTTCTTCAGATTAGGATCCGAGCTAACTTTGACCCCAATCCTGGCCCTAACTCTAACCCTAATCCTGACCCTAACGACTGGGTCAAAATTAGCTGGGGTTCTAATCTGGAGAAGCACCAAATATTTTACCAAAACAAATGGTAAAATAATATTTTTCTTTGCATTTAAAAATAGTTTCCTGTCCTTTAACTAGAAAATTATGAACTTTAGTATCGTCCTTGGACTGTTTATAAAAAAGCAACTATATTTTTTCTCTGTAACTTTTCATTTCGATGTGTACATTGCTATAATTTAGTGTTTTAATGTTATTTTTTTTACTAAGTAAAAGTGATGCTGAAATCCATTTCATTTTAAATAATTTGGGTGACAGAAATAGGATTTAACCCCAAATATGGTAATTATAATACTATGCTATTTTAAAGAAAACATTTTTCATTGTTCATTAGTAATGGTAACTCCTTAAAAAGTGATAATGGAATTTCTTCAACAATAATTATTGTTCAAAAATTTGTTGAACAAATGAAGAAACGTTAACCATTGCAATTCATATTGGTGTTGTTTACTACTGCAAAGAACTTTCCTTCCTCTGTGTATGCAAAACCCAACGGTGTAGAGGAAAAGCAATATCAACAAAGACAATTCATACAAATATAAATTGAAATTTATTTATAAAAAGAAGAGTCAGTATTTGTGTAAAATATAAGACAAAGTCCCATTCTAACATTTTATATTAACTTTTATTGATCATCTTCGTTAAACATGTAATGAACAGGTGTTAGTAAAAGAGAGGTTATTATAAGTCGATGATTATAGGACGAGGAAAATGGTATTGAGTGTCCATGATAGAAAGTTATTCGAAAGTACATATGTACAAATAAGGGTAAGTTTAAAGACTGGCAAAGTTCATATTGTTATTTGGAAGTAAGTCTGTGTGTCAAAATGGTTTTGAGAGTAAGTCCACGTGCTGGCAGGTCACCATCTTGGATAGTAAAGTGTACGCCGATAACCCGAGGCACGTTTGGTTTGCGCGCCAAGAGAGGAGTTTGTTAGTTGAACTGAGCGATGTGGGTTCGTTACACAGCTAGGCCTTCTCGTAGCTAAAAAGATCAAACAGCGCAGGTGCACTTCCTTAAATAACCTTCTGGAACCAGTGCTCTGCTCGCATAAGAGATTATTTCTGATTGGTTAAATTCCAATTGAAATTACATGTTTGTTCCAATCAGTGCCCAGCTTACAAGTTTAGCAAATATTTCAGACATCATTATGGCGGCTACTGCTGCTGTTGTCGTTGTTACTGATACATTTGTTCAGTAAAATCAAAAGATTTGGAGCAGCCTTTGTGTGTGCAAAACAGTTTAGTAGTAACTGCTGATTGAACAGTGTTATCATAAAAATGTCTGACAAGGATTTGTATGGAAGCAAATGTGTGCTTCCTGTGTTTTAGACAGTGTATGTGTGAACAGTGTGCAAGTGAGTTTGTGAATGTTTCTTGTGTCGTCTGCCTGTGGTCAAGGCTAGATTTGGGTCCACCCACAAGGAGTTTAGTAGTAATTGATAGCACCACATTGTGACTGACAAGGGTTTGTGTGGCTGGTTAAGTCTCTTAATGCTGACTGCTTTTGGGTTGTCAGTACAAAACAGATACTCGGCTCCCAGAGCAACTCTTTTTTATTAGAGTGCCTCCTCTCTCTCTCTCTTACCTCCCCCCTCTCTTTTTGCTCTCTCGCCTTCTCTTCTCAATTTTTTTTTACCTCATTTCATTTCTCTCACATCTCTTGTTCTTTGACTGTTATTTACGTTATTCGTCTTTTCTCCCACTAGTCATGTACAGGGTGTTAGAGACAAATTCGACACTTTTTGAAAATTAAAGAAAAAAGTCATATTTTGGCCAATAAATAATCGACGTATTCTTAAAATTAAAAGTACATCTCTTAGCGGATCTTTTGCCGAAGAAGCTGTCCTGAGCTGCCACTCTCCACCCAGCGCTTGACAACAATGGATAGCAACTCAATATAGCCATCTGAATTGAGTCTGAGTCTCTTTTCGAAGATGTAAGTCGGCATGACATAGCCTTCGTTAGAAACACACTCAAAGACCATCATAGTTTGAGGAAACTCGGTTTTCATTATGGGCGAGACTTCATGAAGACTGTAGGCTAGCCACCCGTTGTTCTGCGCGTTGTGCAACTGGTCCCAAGAAGAACCAGAGCATCCCTAGCTTGACTTAGTGATTGACCATGTTGAGGAGTTTTTTTTTTTTTCTAAGGCGGTTCTCTTGGATCTTTGCAGTGAGGAATAGGTTCTAGCGACTCTTGTATGTAGCGAAGATCCTCGTTCAGAGATTTTCTTCATAGTCAACACTCCGATGCCCATCTCCCTCGCCTGAATCTTGCCACATTTTTTAATCGGGCATGAATCATGATGATGCAGTTCATTCTCTTAAGTTCCAATATTCCAATGCTTTCCAGCCGTTCATAATCTCCAGCTCTCAAACCCACCAATAGTATACAGAAACGACTGTTACACTTTACTGCTATTAAATACTTCAATTGATTCTGAAATGAAAGAATATCAAAATATTATCAAATTTGTCTCAAACAGCCTGTACATATGAAATGTGCATGATGATAAGCAAGATGACAAACATCATTTTCAGAGTTTAGTAGTATATAGATTGAATGTATATATAGGTTCCAAAACTTTCAATCTTTTAATACATGAGCATTTGCTAAGAATTTTAAAACCACAAATGACTTTCTATTCGATAGTTTAACTGGCTCCCCAATTTTTTTTTCTTTTTCATTATTGACTTGTTTACAAAGAAATCAAAATTCTTTCTAGTGTATTTAATTTTGTAATTAAAGTATTTTTTTTTAAATAGGATTTTTTAAATTTCGTTTTTTTTTACGCTCTTGCATTTTTTATTTAAATAAATATTCGATTAATAGTAAATAAAAATAAAATAATTTGATATGTAATTATCAAAGTTACATTGATATGAGAAATACACGCGTACAGACACACGAAAAGTGATCACATAATTTTATTAATATAGATAATACTTGTTCGATCTGTAAGTTTATTGAGTACTTTTTGACAAAACAATCAGACGTAAAAGTGTAAATAAGATTCATTATCCTCAAACAAGCTGTTGTAGACAGACATCCAGGACAACGAAGTGATCCGTGTCTGATTATGCAAATGATTCGTTTTGTTGACCAATCAATGACATTTTCGGCTTGATATAAGCAGACACATTTCACCTATTCAGTAACTTATTTGGCGACTGGACTGTTGCTCTGTTCTAGTCAGTTTTCATTGTAAGTTTGCTCCCCGTTGCGTTAACCAGTGTTTGTTGAAGACTTGTAGTTCTTGGTTGTCATGTATGGTGTCAACAGTATTCTGTTTATATATGGAGATGACCGGCTTTTTTGAGCAGGGAAAGAATTTGTAATTCAAAACCATAATTAATTTTAGAGCTATCTGGAGTTCAACCATGTGGACGAGATACAGCACACATCATGTGACCATTTTTATTTTTCTAATTTCCTTTGGAGCCTAGTTTTGCACAAAAATGTATTTTTGGAGGCGTGTTTTATTTGTTTTTATTGGCTCTAAAATATAGGATTTAAATCTTATAGACTTTATTTGATGAAAATAAACTTACAAATCAATTCCTATTTGTTCATGCGGCAAAGCTGAATTTAGGATCTCTATAGCCACTTAATTATGATGCACTTGGATTTAAGGTTAAGGTTGGATTAAAAGAAAGGTATCCAGATTTTTAGACATCATTTTTTCTTGTTAATTAAATGTCAAATAATTTTTGGTATTTAAATTTTAGTGTGAAGAATTCAAATCTCCCCTCCCCACCCTACATTTTTCTTTTGTACAAAAAAAAAGAAAAGAACTTTTAAGTTAAAGCATAACCAAAACTAACATGAGTTTGTGTAAGAAGAGCCATGCAATGAAACTACTGATGGAATTAGGATCACTTACATAGGTCTTCTCTTTGAAGAATCTAAATGTGACATAAGATCCACCATGATTTTCCCTTTTTTTAGTGCTCTCCAAATTTGCTGTTTTCATTTACATTTTCTTGACAACACATCGCCATGAATCGAAGAGTATGGATGATCTTTTTTTTTTAACATAGTCACCCCAAACAAGGCAGGCCACCACTGTAGATGTAAGGGGCTACTGAGAAAAAAGGGAGGTTGGGGGGGGGGTCAACCTAAATTGGGAGCTGCGCACTGTTTGTTTACATTAGTTTTGAATTTCTGCATGTCAGTACCGTTGGGGAAACAGGGGGCAGGGAGGGAGTTCCAGAGGCCAGCAGCACGAGGAAAGAAGCTATTGGAGTAGAAAGCTCTCCAGCATCTGGGGACCTCCACAGTGAATGGATGAGATTTAGTTGATTGTTGAGTTGGTCTAGTGAATTTACGTCGAGGGGGCACCAGAGTAGCTAGTTCATCGGAGCATAATCCATTGAAGTATTTTTAAAACAAGTACAAGGATGCTACATTGTGGCGATAAAAAGTTTTTAATAGTAGTAGTATTATTACTACTACTACTACTCTAGTCATGGCATCATATGAATATACCAATGTACGCATACATCTTTAAAAAAAAACAACATAAGTACTAGTGCACAAAATTTATTTACTCTATGTCCTGTCTGTCTGTTTGTTTATGGACTCCTCTTCGAGTTTTAGATAGATTCCTATAACCATATATATTTTGAAAGTACATTACCCAGTGTATTTGGATAAGTATATTTCATTTTGATCAAAGAGGGGTACAATAATATAGCTGAGTCTGCATATTTTATGTGATTTATAACTTGATAATTATAGAAATTAAAATAATATGAATAGAAATGGTAATCCATGGTTTAGAACTTGGAGCAGGGGTGCACAGGGGTCCATCATTTATTCCCGGGGAGAGAAAAGGGATGCTTGGTGTGTCTCGAGGGAGTTAAAGACTATAAATTTACCAAACATTATTTAAATTGATGTCACTTTGCTTACACCCCGTCTCACTGAACCAATGAGTACATCGTTGGACTCCACTCCAAAAAATGAAATATAAAATGTGAAAAATAAGAACAAACCAGGTAACAATAACATGATGTTAACATATTGTTCCTCATTCCATCCACTGCAATACCAGGTCTTTTCATTCGTGATGCATGAAAATTAAATGTTATTTAAATAAAAACTAATGAGTCACTTAACAACTCACGGTCGTTATTTCTTAGTTTCATTATTTGCTTAAATTGTGAATGTGAGTCGTGAAATATCTTATGCCAAATATTTGTTTAAAGAGAAAATCTAATTCAAAATCTGTTGTACAACATTTTTGTTAATGTATTTCACAAGTTTTAAATTACTCCACTGTAATAATATTGTAGATGCAAAAATCTACAAAGTATCTTTGTTTGTGACCCACTTTTAACGACAACCATTCTCATTATTAAGTAGGCATTTTTGCAATTGTGAGTGATGGACAGACAAAAACTTTATATAAGATATTATATAAAGATTTTTTCTGTCCATCACTCACAATTTTTTTAAACATAATAAATATATTGTGGAATTTGTCTCATTTCGAAATATCAGATCTTAACTACTTTTAGAAATGGAAAATATTACATCAATCCAGTCTTAAGTTCTACCAACTGACCTATTTGGACTTTCTTATAAATAGAGCATTATCTTAACAAAATAATTATATCTTTGGCGTGATGTCATAGATTTGATTTACGTCATGTTTCAAAACATGAATTCAAACATAAGCGATAATAAAAAATAAATAAATGAATGGGTAAACATTATCAATAGCATTGTAAATTATTTTAATAGTCCACAACAATTTATTTTGCTTTAACTAAATATTGTATGTAGTTTTTTTTACAATTATATAATCCTCCCAGCTTAGCAAAAATATGCGACTGGAGGAAGTGTATATTTGCTAGTATGTAAAAAAATAAATTGGTTAATCTTACTAATCTTATCAGTCTGATAAATTTTAAGGTTTTATACGAAACTAGTAGAATGCTCATGTCTAGACATGTTAGTTAATAATAAAATTATTCTTTGAAGAAATTACTTGTAAACATCCCTTGAAAGATAAATATAAGATTTTGGGAACTATTTCAAAGATAATTATTAAATTAAAGTCATAAGATACTGAATTAAAAAAAAAAATCCTACGTTTTTACTAAACATTAGCAAAATTATCCCCCCCCCCCCCCCCCAAGTCATCGTTTAGTAAAATCCAGCATTCAGTCTATCGGTAAACGACTTTGTTTACCGATTGACTATCGCTATTTAGAATATATGGAAGACAAAAATGTCATAATATTTCTGTTTATAAGTTTTAACTTTATATATAAAAATGGTTTTGTAATAGTTTCTAGAAGTTGAAAAATTATTATCAATTAATTTCTTTATTCTTTTTAAGGTTATAAAGAAATTTAATTAATTTAAGTACCCATATTTAGTTTTTAATTCAGTAATACTCTGAAATTATTGATGATGTCTGGTTACCAATGTTTTTCTCTTGAATTTTTAATAAAACTTTTTTAAAATGTTAAAAATTATTTTTACGTTACGAACTGCGTCAATTTTATCAATTGTTTTTACATGATGATTAAAAACTTTAGTTACTCGATTTATCCTTAACGTGTCGTTACGATAAATTACATTAATTCTTTTTAAAATAAAGTGTATTCTTTATTTTAAGTGTGAAAAAGTAAATTAAAGTCAATGACTACACTGACAATTTATTCATTGAAAAAAAAAGTTTTATTTTTAGAGATTCAAGGTTTCGTTAATTTTACAATTCATCGTCAATTATATGGAAAGTTTGTATTTGTTTTGTCATTTTTTTCATTAATAAATATTTAAAAAGTTAAAAACAATTATTTATTAATAAAAAAATAGAATTCAATTTTGAAAGAAAATGTCATGTTTGAATTCTCTCTATTTATTAATAAGTAATTGTTTTTAACTTTTTAAATATTTATTAATCAAAAAATGACAAAACAAATACAAACTTTCCAAACAGTTGACGATGAATTCCTTCTTTGTTTATTAGTCAGGCGCAGAGGTAACAGCGCTGGGACGCCTCTAAACACTCAGTGCCTAGCCTTGTTTCCTTACTAGGACAATGAACGCCGTTCTCTTTCTCTCTATTTGGGCAACTCGGGGAAAGTTTTTTCGTTAGTAAGTCTTACATGACCAGTCTGGGTCTCTCTTGTTCCGACAGGTTGAGGGTACAGGTTAGACAGCTTGTCTGGCTGCTGTTTCCGACTGAAAGGACAGGAGCCCAAACTCTTGGGTAGCGCCAAGAACGGCTGCTCCATCATCAGTTGCATAATACCGTGGGTAGTTGTATGTGCCATGTCGCGCATGGAAAGGGACCCTGCAATTATCTACGGTGGGCTTTCCCGAGGCCACAACCCCCATGGACCAGGTCGTGACTAATGGACTGGTTGTGTGAGCTTATTGGCACCAAGCAAGTACCCACCTTGGCCAATCCACTCTATAATCAAATCAAACATGCCATTACAAAGAAATAAAATCAAACCTAAACCAGACACCCAAACAACACTTTCGCCTCCGCCCTTGAGGCTTGCATTCTCAAATATCCGGGGACTTAGAACCAACATCAACGACGTAGAAACCTTTCTCCTGACAAACTCCCCGGATATCCTAGCTCTTAGTGAAACTAACCTCCAATCCTCAATCTCTTCTCACCACTTTGACATGACTGACTACCTCCCACTCTACCGTAAAGACTCTGACAAACACATGCACGGGCTAGGAGTTTATGTTCGGAACACCCTCCCCCTGACTAGAGAACATAGGTTAGAATCAGATGACTACGACTACATGTGTTTTAGATTGACTTTACATCACAACGTTAGTTACTTATATTTCCTATACCGCTCCCCGTCGTCCCAGGACTGTACTCTGCTAAACTCTGTCTCTGAAAGCATAGATAGAGCACTCTTAATTGACTCGAATGCCCAGATACATGTATTTGGGGATTTTAATGCCCACCACCGCGACTGGTTAGGATTCTCCAGCCTTACTGACGCAGCCGGCAACTCTACGTATAATTTCTCCTTAGCTCACTCCCTCTCTCAGACTGTTGATTTTCCGACCCGCATCCCCGATCGTGTGGATCAACAAGCCTCACTTCTAGACCTCTTCTTGACCTCAATACCCGAGGCTTGTGTGACGAAAGCTCATAGCCCACTCGGGAATGCTGATCACATTGTGCTAATGATACATATCACACTAAAAAGTCGTCCAAAAGCTGATGAACCGTTGCTCAAAACAACAAGATACTACGAGCAAGCTGATTTTGAGTCAATCAGAGATCACATCAGTGACGCCCCATGGCGGGAAACCTTCTTACTCCCTGCCAACCAGTGTGCAAACGAATTAACTGAATGGGTCAAAGCAGGCATTGAAGCCTATGTCCCCATGCGAAAATTCTTTAGCAAGCCCCACTCTCCTCAATGGTTCACTTCGGAATGTGCAGCTGCCATTTCTGAGAGGCAACAAGCATTCCGTAAATTCGGCCGCAATAAGTCAGCTACTAATAGGCATACATTTATAGAGTCAAGAAACAATTGCAAGGCTGTGATAGGCGAAGCAAAGAGAAGGTATAATGAGTTAACAAAAAAACGCATCCAGTCACAGAAACTGGGTACTCGCGATTTCTGGAAAATCTACAATAGTGTAGTGAATAATGGTCAATCTACGATTCCCCCACTTTCAAACCACAATGATGTCGTTTGCACGGCCACTGATAAGGCTGAACTACTCGCACAGCGTTTCGCTTCTAACTCTACTTTAGACTCGGGTAACCACCCTCTCCCTGAATTACCATTGCGGACTGAAGCCACACTTGATAACCTGGTCATCACCCCATCCCAGGTCAGAGACATTATAAAAAGCCTTGACACCTCTAAAGCTTGTGGGCCTGATCTTATACCTGTAATAGCAATAAAGAAATGCTCTGCTGAACTGGCCCCTGTTCTCTCCAAACTCTACAACAAATGCCTAGCCGAATCTTGCTTCCCCGATAGCTGGAAAATTGCCTCTGTGGTACCAGTCTACAAGAGTACTGGGAATAGAACCGACCCTCAGAACTACCGCCCAATCAGTCTACTGCCAATCTTTGCCAAAATCTTTGAGTCCTTAATCAATCTAGCGATAGTACGTCACTTAGTTAATGCTAAACTTCTATCCGACCGCCAGTATGGGTTTAGACAAGCACGATCTACTGCAGACATCCTAACGGTCATCTCTGAACGCATGTATCATACTCTCGACAAGGCAGGTGAAGCTAGGGCAGTAGCGCTTGATATATCCAAGGCCTTTGACAAGGTATGGCATAAAGGGCTTCTCCTGAAAATATGCTCATACGGTATTACTGGGCAACTACTTAATATAATTAGATCCTTCCTAAACAAAAGAAAAATCCAGGTTGTCCTCGATGGCCGTTCATCTAAGCAACATGACATAAATGCTGGTGTGCCCCAGGGATCTATTCTTGGACCTTTGTTGTTCCTGATCTATATAAACGATCTCCCTGATGACATAGTGTCTGAGATCGGTTTATTTGCTGACGACACCACGCTTTACTCTCGCCATGTTGGCAAAACAGACGCGATCATATCTGAGGCAATGGCTGCATCCTTAGAAGATGACCTCCAGGCTGTAGTGGATTGGGGCCATAAATGGTTGGTGACTTTTAATGCCGCAAAGACAAAGCTCCTTTCCTTCAACAACTACAAGAAGCCTCTCCAACCACCGATTGCCATGGCAAATAACACCCTACCTGAGAGTTCATCATTCAAACTCCTTGGCCTAACCTTCACAGGTAACATGAATTGGAACACATACATTGAAGACATTGCCAAGGCTGCCGCAAAGAAGGTTGGCTCCCTCTACCGTGCTAGTGGACTCCTTACACCTGACATTATCCTGTATCTCTACAAAGCCACCATTCGCCCATGCATGGAGTATTGTTGCCACATCTGGGCTGGTGCATCATCTACTAGTCTCTCCCTCCTTGACAAAGTCCAAAAAAGAGTAGTCAACCTAATAGGTCCCTCACTGTCAGCTAAGCTCCAGCCCCTGTCCCATCGCCGCAATGTAGCATCCTTGTGTTTGTTTTACAAATACTTCAATGGATTATGCTCCGATGAGTGTGCTGCTCTGGTGCCCCCTCGACGTAAATTCACTAGACTAACTCGACATTCTACTAAATCTCATTCATTCACTGTGGAGGTCCCCAGATGCCGGAGAGCATTCTACTCAAATAGCTTCTTTCCTCGTGCTGCTGGCCTCTGGAACTCCCTCCCTGCCCCCTGTTTCCCCGACAGTACTGACATGCAGAAATTTAAAACTAATGTAAACAGACATCTCGCTGCTCAGATCCCAATTTAAGCTGAACCACCAATCCTTCCCCCCCTTTTCCTTTTTTCTCAGTAGCCCCTTACGTTTACAGTGGCGTCCTGCCTTGTTTGGGGTGAACCATGTAAAAAAAAAAAAAAAAAAAAAAAAAATTAACGAAATTGTTGAATCTCTAAAAATAAAATTTTGAGGGTGGTGTAAAAGTGAGTGGTAGTTGGAAGGCTAATCCCACCTGTTTATTACAGAACAGGGCCACCATA
The DNA here is from genome assembly GCA_963556195.1 of Sepiola atlantica. Taxonomy (NCBI): domain Eukaryota; kingdom Metazoa; phylum Mollusca; class Cephalopoda; order Sepiida; family Sepiolidae; genus Sepiola; species Sepiola atlantica. Next base: position 48,744,630 of record OY744544.1, read on the forward strand.
CCAATCCAAGTTAATCGTTATAGAAATTATCCAATTTTTTAAATTCTTTTTTTCGTAATGATCCTGATCCTTATTTTTTTGAATTTTTTTGTTTATTTTCAAGATTATAAAAATAATTTCTTACGCTGCTGATGACACGTTCATGTGCAAAAGAGAAATATAATTATATCGCATTTTGAATTTTCCCAGAAACTCTAATCATTAAAATCACATGAAATATTTTTTGCAATTATATTATTTTTTTGGTGAAAATCTTGATTAAACAATGCTGACATCACTAATTCAAGAAATTAATTTTTCTTCGAGATATAGTGATTTTATTAACACAGAATTTTGGAGCCCTTTTCGTAATATATATGAAATTAAAAAAAAAAAATGTTTAATTTTTAACATCTACAGTGCTTTATTTTCATTAAAAATGTTTTAAAAATTCATGCATTTTTTTTTTTATTAATACATAAAAATATAACTTTAGTAAAGGTGTATTTTGTTTTCAACAAATAATACATTTTCACGAAGACATTAAGAAAAATAATGGTTTCATTATATTCCGTGATCGTTGCTTAATAAAGACTGAAAATTTCATCAAGATTGGTTGATTTCCTGAATTTTGGTGAATTTTTAAGTGAAGGCGGGGCCAAAATGTTTTACATTTTGGGAATCGGCCATTGATTTTGCACGTACCTACTAATATAAGTATTTTTGTGCGAGGAATCAGAAAATGCCACTGAAAATCTCTAGAAATTAATGTTTTTCAAGTAATCTGCAGTAAATGCACATAAAAATGCTGCAATACCTAAAAAATACCATGTATCCATTAAAAAAAAACAAAGTTAGAGAACTCAAAAAAAAAAATTAAATTGTAATGCATTTTATGTACAAGAAACTGAAATCTAATACTAGGACCGTTTAAAAATGAATATATTGCAAGATTTCTTTTGGTATTATTGTAGATTAACACCTTCTGCTACATTTTTAGGAGGTGGGCTTGTCACTCGAACCTAGAGTTAATGGTAGGGTAATTTGTTTTAACACTAACTTTTTAGCTTGAAAAAATATAAAAAGAATTTGGAGTGCTAACTGTTCTAAAAGGCAATAGTGGCCGGGAAATGAGGGATCATTTTACATTCACCCACTTTAAATTCTATATTATTTTTTGTTGTCTTTTTTTTCTCTTTTTCCGCCAATATTTTTTGGGTGTTCACACATAATTGGCTAAAAAAGTAGAATCTTATTTATTTTTTTTTTAATTGGTGGTTCAAAAGTAATTTCTGACTAGAATTAAAGTTTGAAAGTTGAGTATATTTGAAAACTAGTATTTCTCGAAGGAGCCATTACTTTATAAAAGAACCACAAACTGCATAAACTTTAATTTTAAGCAAAAAAAAGTTTTTTTAAAAATAAGCCTGTAAACTACGTTTACAAAACTAACGATTTTCATAAACAGCTGCTGCTGGTAAGCAGTCAAATTGTTGACTTTTGCTCAAAAGGGGACAATACTTTTTCTGATTGGGTAATTAAAAATTGCTACCATGGAAAGAGAAAACATACAATTATAATTTTAATGCATAAAAGATTAATTTACTTACTAGTTAGGATACAAAAAAATATTTAAAAAATGTTTGATACTTGTCATACTTATTTTTAAGGCAACAAAAAAACGAATGGGTCAGTTTATTTCGTACCCTGACAATAATTTAGATTAATGTTTTTCCTGATTGGTTTCCAATTTTCATGACGAAATTCCTTATAGAAGAGTGGTTACAAACTTTTAAAAGAACAGGGGCTTTGTAAAAAAGTTACGAAAATGCTCGTTTAATGGTATTAAAATTTTTATCACTTTATTTTGCTTAAAACTTATTAATTATTAATTATTAATCATGTAGATTATTATTTATGATCATTTTGGTAGAACTACCTTGAAATCTGTGATTATCCAAAGCGTTTTATGGTCAGTGGGTATTGCTAGTTATATTCATAATGTTTTGGCTGATGTAATCTCCAACCTTATTCATCAGCCGAAACGTGTATAACCAAGATGAGAATAATAGTCCTGATGTCATAAAAGGTAAAAGGTTTTAGCGTGAAATGAATAAATTTTTAGGAAAAAAAATCTGCAAACCTTTCTGATAATATTCTCAAAGTTTTGAACTACTCACTAATGAACAAAAAATCTCAACAGTTCTAAAAAATTTGCTATCTCTATCTTTATAAAGTTAAGTATGTTTATATATCTCTTCAGGATCCACTTCTAAACTGATTAACCAATCATTATAAATTTTGAAACACAGCTGCTAGGCATAAGGGGCCCATATATGGGCTATATTTAGTTTAATTCAAAAGGGGTAAAAAGGGGATGGAAGCCCTTTGTGACATTCAGATACCTCTGATTTTTGTAAATTTTAAAAATATGTATTAGACATCAATTAATAAATATTCTCTTAATTTCAGTTTCTCTGGAGTATTTTTAATGGGTTTTAGGGGACATAATATGGGCACAACATCCTATTTTAAAATTAAAATATATCAGATTTGAATTGAATTTGATCCATAGTACTTAGAGACCAATTAAGCAAGATTTCTTGAATTTCAATTTTTTCTTAAGACTCCCTTCAGCTAAAGCCTTAAACTTTAGACATTTTCTAGAATCAAAATCATGTAATGGATTCTGATCACAATTAGAATAAGAATTCTAGACATTATATCTTGATTTTAATCTTGATAGAGGGACATAAAAGTGGTGCAGAACTGATCTGTTCAGGAAATTAATTTTTTTATGGAAGTCGCTTCAGACAAGGCATGAAGCCACTTGATGTAAGGAGCTAAAAAATACTACTTCAAGGTCAAAAACTAGCCAATGATAAGTGTTATATGGATAGATTCTGACCTAGAAAACAGCAATTTTCTCCCCTTTGTCAGAAACGTCGCTCATGGAATGTGAGGACTAAAGGACAAAATAAGGGAAGCGAGAGTTACAAGGCTGCCGAAAGTAAACCCAAGTTAGTCACTTTCTACTCTCCTAAATTAATTTGACCTGTCCTGGGATGGGTGTTCTTCTAGTTGATTATGAAAACAATTGAAATATAAATATTCTAAATATACATAAAATTCAGAAAATAGATTGAATTCTTTTTAAAAATAAATAGCTAATTTAAAAGATCTACTAAACGATGTCATGTCGATAATTGTAAATTACAAATTGTTACAAAATGATCAACATTTGTTTTCATAATTTAAGAAAATTCTTCGAAATGAAGAGCCTGCATAAATGTGTGGCCATTTTAAGATACACGCACCTCATGCTCTTTTGACATTTTTAAAATTCCTACTTTTAGATAGCCCCTCTCCACTGAACTATATTGTCACATTTAGCTCTCGCATATAATCTCCACTTTACACAGTATTTGATAATATAAATATAATACAAAACTGAATATTATTTGATCTTCATTTCTCTCAAAGATTGGTAAATCATGATTTTGCAATACATACATCTTCCACACTTTCCAAAATGTTCGGTATAGAAGTTTTGTTTGCCTATTCTATAATTACCTATGGATGAATATATTTATGTTACATTAAAAAAAATAATTGGTTATTTGCTTGTTTTCTTGAATAAACATTTACTATTCTTGTAACTATAGATAAAATATAATGAATCTCGTTCTTTCAATATATTTGTGACATTCCTAGTTTTGATTGTTAATTTATTAAGGCCCGTACCATTTTTTGCTTTTCAATATGACCCCTCTTCAGGAATATAACAACTCTTGGAATAGTTATGAAGTAGTCATATTATAGTTCTGCTTGTAATAAATATGTTACCTTTAACAGGTCAAAAAAAAATTTGATACAAAAACTCATCAAACTCTAAAATATTTATGTGACTGAAATAGGAATAGTCAACAAATATTTATTTTTATGTAGCAAACAATTATAAAAAAAAAAACTGTATCATTTGATATATTTAAAAGTATTCATTTACATGCTTTTATTTTTGTCGTATGAAAGAGGAAAAAAGAACACGTTTTTTTTGTATATCTAATTAAAAAAAACAAAAAAACGCACTGCATTTTCTATGTTTATAAATGAAGAGTTTAAATGTTTTGCAAGCATTAACAAATAAGTACCAAGCGATTAACAACCGAGGTCTTTAGTTAATTAGTCAGTTTTGTATTCAAAAAATGAAACTTATGTAGTCAGGCGATTTCCTTATATAATAAATAATCCGTCGTAGATGAATAATCCTTTAGAGTCAATCTGTTGCGAGTATTAATAAATTATGAAAAAAGAATGTGATTCCGAGTCAAAATTATTGAGTACTAGCAGGAAGACCTGATGTTGCTTGGGATTGAATCAGGATCACTACTATGTACTTTTTCACTCTGCTCATAACACCATATAACTTTCTTTGTTTTTACTGCCTCTCCCCTCCTGTTTTGCTCCGTAATATAGTCGGAAGAAGCTGAAATGTTGGAAAACTCTGAGTTAGTGTCGTATACATATGATTTAAATTCCATTAAAATTGGATTTATGTATGTGAAGTTTTAAGAGGGTTCTGTCCCTATGAGTCACTTAGAGATGGGGACACGTAGAGATTTGGGACCACTTCCATTGTCTTCTCCAGAGAATTTTATGTATATGATATAAATTTCATCAAAATAGGATATATTTGAAGTTTTAAAGGAGGTCCAACCCCCATAGCTCCCTTAGGCTAGGGGGGGACTTAGAGATTCAGAACCACTTCCATTATCTCCCCCAGAAAATTTTATACATATGATATAGGATATATTTGAAGTTTTAAGGGGGTTATGTCTTCATGTACATCTTAGGAGTGCACTTAGAGATCCGGAAACACTTCCATTGTTTTCCCTGGTACATTTGATATACTTTTATATTTTATATAGATTTTCTAACCTTTCTTTCTATAGGGAACACACGAACATCATCCACACATACATACAGACATTTAGTTACTAGCAAATATATGCTCCCTCCGGTTGCATATTTTTGCTAGGTTGGGAGCATGATATCATAATGAACAAACTGCATACATTGACTCCCCTACAGGAAGGGGTAATGACTAAGAGGATTATATCATGACAAACGAACACAAAAGAGGAGTTAATGCCTGGGAGGATGATATCATGACAACAGAATAGATAGTCCACTACTCCAACACCCTAAAAAAGGGAGAAAATCATCCTGGGACGATGATATCGTGAGGAACGAACATATATTATACTGCCCTCCCCCAAAGAGAAGGTAATGTATTATAAGAAACTAGAGGACCCGTGTCCCGGCGTTGCCCGGGGAAATATAACAGCCTGATTTTAATTTTTAAGTTAAATAAATAGATTCAGAAAATAAATCATTTCACTGGAAGTAATTTAAGTAATTAAAATAGGATTGATGTTTTACCTTCTGGTGCCAATATGTATAGACATTGTGGAGAGCCTACCCTTGAACATCCTACATAAAACTGCCCATGGCTAAAGCAAGATGAAGTCAAGTTTAGGCCAACCACTGCCAATGATTGTCCTTGGGACTTGTTAATTGTCATGGCAAAACACAATTTAACTGGGAACTGAAGCCTTTTAAATTCTATTGCAGAATCTGACGGAATAATGGGTATTCTGGGAAGGAATGTCAGTTTGCTCCTTGCCACACCAGTTAGTATTACAGCTTCTATCACATGAGGTTTCATGCGTTTAACACACAGTCTCGTTCCATTACATAGCCTTGGAACATCAAGATTCCGGAGTAACATAATTGGGCATCCAGCTTTCAGCTTTAATTTGTGTGTTGGCATACCAAGCAATTCTAATGAATTTAAAAATTCTGTAGGGTATTGTACAGCCTGGTCGTCATCGAGAGTAGAATCCACAGAAGTGAAAGTTTGTTTATCACCTGGAATTTCATCAAGCAGTTGTTGATTGATGACATGTACCATGTCATTTTCAGTAGCTAGAATTGCTCTCTCCGTTAGCCATTCAGGATGCACATAGTTTTCGGCTATATTTGGATAAACTTTGCTACTAAGTTCTGTGAGTGATGAAACAATTGAGCCAATACCTGGAGTAATAACAATCTTGCCATTGTTGGTTGTTGCAAGCTTGCCATCACCTATTTTTAGGAGTAGGGAGGCAAACTCACCAGCCATTGGGTCACTATTGAGATGTACACGCATGTTTGTAAATAACGTTACAGTCTTAATGTACTTCCACAAATATGACAATTTAATGCAAGCATTAAGCTCGTCACGTGGAACAATAGGAAGCGTTTGCCGGAAGTCACCTGATAATAAAAGTGTTATGCCACCCATAACAACATCACGTTTCTTGAGATCACGCAATGTTTTATCTAGAGCATCGAACGCTTGTTTATGTGCCATTGTACATTCATCCCATACGATCAAGGAACAATTCTGTAAAACTTTAGCTGGATCTGATCCTCTTTCTATTTGACAAATTGGATCAGCATCTTTTGTTAAGGATAATGGCAACTTAAATGTGGAGTGAGCTGTTATACCACCAGGAAGAAGAGTGGTTGCAATGGCAGATAATGTGACTGCCACAGCTATTTTGCCTTCTGACCTAACTTTAGCAAGAATTAACTTGGTAACAAATGTCTTTCCTGTTCCTCTGGGTGCATCAAGGAATATCAGGCCACCTTGCTGATATTCTACAGTATTAACTATAGTACGAAAAATATGAATTTGCTCATTATTTAGTTCGATTTAGATCGATTAGGTGAGGTAAGACCCAATTTTGTCAGTGTTTTACCATTTATCCTATAAGTCATAGCTTCTATATGTACTAAAGCCATATTGAAGATGTCGTCTGAAAGTGTTATATCAACTTCAGACTGTTGATTGCATTTCCTAAGAAGGAAACATTCAGTAAAAGCTTCTTCAAGTAGTCTATGTGCACTACATGCATCCCTGAATGTAGTCATAACTTGACCATTGATCGTTTTTAGGTCATTAAAGCTCTGTGTACCTCTAACATTGTATAGAAGCAGTCTCAAACAGAAGCAGTGAAATTGATTTGGATGCACGGTGCATACCCTGCCCAAAACTTATGTTTTTTAACGCACGGATAGCCTGGAACTGGCTTACCCTGTAATCGTTGCTTGAAGACGTTAGTTTTTGTGTCCCAGGTATAATAAAGTGGAACTTCTGAGTACAAAAGTGTACATGCAAAAAAATCTGTTTGACACAATTTGAAGAAAGCTGTTAGAGTGGTTGAAGTTGGATTTGCAACTCTATCTGCCGCAGTACTTTCAGTAAAGTATATCCGCTGTCCATTTTCTAGATGAACTGATAGGTGAATAACTGGGGGATGATATACATGTATGTGAAAGTTAAGTATTCTCCAAATGGTTTCATTGGTGGATATGTAACGTTCCGTTTCGTACTCTTAACTTCATCATGAGCATTACTTTCAATTGTGAAGGTATCTTGATCACTACCTTTATTTACATATTTACAAATGTATTTTATTGATTTCACGCTGTTGCAATATTCAACATTGATATGTGCATCAAAAATCTTACAAAGCAGTTTATTATGTGGTTCAATGCATCGGTTGTCTACAGGAACTGTTATGTTGCCAGGTAGGGTAACTGTCGTCTCAAAACCTCCAGCTAAAGGAGATAGTTGTCGATATTGTGGGTAGCCATTTGTATCCGATTGAGTTTCACTCAAGAAGTGTCTGGGATATCTCCTACTGCAGTGTCCATCTTTGAGACAGAGTGAACATCTGTTTATGTTTCCACATTGTCCATGAATCATATGGTGCCTAATGATATCATGTAAAAGATGCCACTGGATCCGGAATTTCCACACTGATAACTGAATCTATGTCAGAGGATCTCAATTTTTGTTGCACCTCCATTATGCTCCATCGCCATCTGAAATTGTTGGATATATACATTTTCTCTGTGAAGCATGCTTTGCAATGCAAGAACAATATCTAATTTAGTGTTTGAGAAAGAGTTATATCTAATCGGCCCATACATTTGCTCGCCAGAAGGTGAATCGTAACATAAAACGGGCAGCACTTTTCACGGCCACCATCGTCCGACACCAGGCATTTGGCTCATGTGACTCAATCGCAGTCATTTAAAAATAGAGAATAGTGTTTATTATTATAAATAATCATATAATAGGCAACTCCCCCCCCCCTCCCAATACATGTTATTTTATTTCGGTTTAGTTTTATTTGTTTTACTTTTCGAAATAGTAGAAGTAACGTTGATGGATTTTCCGCACATTCCTGAGTCTTCTGTCGATTTAAATATATTGTACAATTCGGTGTTTTATGCCCCCCTCTCTCGGATACAATATTTTTCTTTTCGTTTATTTATATTTTGTTACTTTTCAAAACAGATCCACCACATCAACCTATCAATCCCGCCACACCCCACTGCTAGGCATTTGACTCATGTCACTCAATCGCAGTCAATTAAAAAAATAGCGAATAGTCTTCCTTATTGAAAATAATCATATAATCGTCATTTTATTTCTCCCCGACCATCCGAATACAATTTGTAATGCTCTGCAGGTTACATTAATTATGTGTGTTTCAGTGGTGCTCATTTTCCATGTGTCTTTTCAGCCAAAGAAAATGGAATTTCTATACAAAGATAATGGGGGGTGGGGTGATTTTAATGGGGCTCTGTAGGCCTCTTTAATTAATCGCTGAGATTTCAATCCCCCCCCCCCCCCAACATTGGATTAAAAAAAAATGTATCTATTCTGTTTGTGTATGTTTTGGTAATTTTCTCAAAGTATTTAACGTTGAGGGAACTTTTCACAAGGAAGCAATTGTTAGTGTAATTTATTTATTAATAATTTATAAAAATAATAATATTTATTTTTATTGTATGAAATAAACTGTATCAAAATAGTGAACAGTTATTTTGAAAATAAAAAGTTATCATTTAAATGAATAGCCATTAAAAGAATGGGAAAAATACGTGCGAAGGAAGAAGTAGGTAATGTCATTTGGCTAATCTATAACCTTTTTTTTTTCCGAACGTATTACGTTGGGTCAAATTCTGTAGAAGTAAAGTTTTTTGTTTTTCTTTTAGTAAGTAAAAACGTAATTGTTTTATCTTAATTTTTATAGTTGAATTTTTTCATTTTTGTTATTATGTAATCGCTGTCCTTTAAGTGTAATAATGAGAAAAACGTAAAGGAAAAATGTATCTTTTCGGTTTGTTTATGTTTTGTTTATTTTATCAAAGTATTTAACGTTTAGGGAAGTTTTCCCAAAGAAGAAATTGTTATTGTATTTTAGTTAGTAATGATTTATAAAAATAATATTTGGTGTTTTTTTATTGTACGAATTAAAAGTTTCTCAAAATAGTCAACAGTTATTTTTGGAAATGAACAGTTATCATTTAAATGAATAGACATTAAAAGAATGGGAGGAATCCGTGCGAAGCAAGAATTAGGGAATGTAATTCGGCTATTCTGTAACCGTGTTTTTTTTCTTAACGTAATCCGTTGGTTTTTTTTTTGTTCGTAAAGTATTACGGTGAGTCAAAATCTGTAGAAGTAAATTTATTTGTTTTGTAAACTAATGTGAAAAACGTAAAGAATAAATGTATGTAATCGGTTTGTTTATGTTTTGTTTATTTTCTCTAAGTATTTAACGGTGAGGGAAGTTATCCCAAAAAAGCAATTGTTATTGTATTTTATTTAATAATAATTTATAAAAGTAATAATTGTTTATTTATTATAGGAATTACAAATTTCTCAGAATAGTGAACAGTTATTTTTTAAATGTTAAGGTATAATGTAAATGAATAGCCATTAAAAGAATGGGGAAAATCCGTGTGAAGTAAGAATCAGGGAATGTTAATCGGTTAATCTGTAACAGTTTATTTTTTTTCTTAACGTATTCCGTTGGTTCAAATTGTGTAGAAGTTTTTTTTTTTAAAGTAAGTAAAACGTAATGTTGTTTAAGGTAGATGTATAATGTAAATAGCAGAACAGGAACGGCGTATTACCTGAAGTAGTTTTGTGAACTGTATACGCTGTTCGAGGTTGAGAGTATGAGATTGCGTAATCGTATTTAACGGAAGTGACGTAGGCACATGTATTGAAGGGAGCGTCTGTTATATTTTCTGTGCAACGTATGCTACTGTGTTGTAATGTGAAGACGGACCTAACATAAATAATGTGTAAAATGTGTAAAGTATCCGTTGTGTAGTTGTACCCGGTGTAGACTGGTAGCGTGGGAGGAGTAAAATGTTAGAGAGAAATGTTCTTGCTACTACCTGTATGGTGTCTGTTTTGGGGAGAGTGACTGATGGAGGAACGAAAGTAACAATTTGCCCGTGGTGGATGTAAGACTGTAGAGTTTGCTAAGAACACGCTCGAACGAATAAGCTTGATGTTGTAGCGATTATAGTAACGTATTGAGTTCGAGTTTATTTTCCTATTCGACGCGAAGGTACAGGGGAAAAAACGTCTTTACTTTATATATAAGATGAAAATATACTAGACAAACGCCCAAAGGAGAAGGTAAAGCGGCTGAGTATCCCCCCCCCCCCCACACCAAAAAAAAGGATGTGGCTAGTCCTGGTCAGAAATACCCCCTCCAAGATAGAGGAGGTAATACTTGGGAGTATCTCCCCATAAAGGGAGAAGGTAATGCCTGCGAGTATGGTATGGCAAGTTTTATTGTACACGTAAAATGCCGACATGTAATGTGGGCTGAAAAATATAGTTGTCATCTTTATAAACAAAGACAAGTATGCAAACTAAAGAAGAACAATAAATTCCTTTCATGTTTGTTTTAATTAAAAAACACATGTTTATAACCGTGAGTAATCGTTCTTTCTTAGCTAGCCTCTTACTTGACTTGAAAAATATAGTCGCCATCGTTTAGATGGCGACTATATTTTTCCGATCTAAGTTTTTAATTCGACGTTTCACGTGTACGATGAAAATTAATATAACTTAGAGTTTTTAATGTTTTGTTTTGTTTTTTTACTAAAAAAAAAATATAAGTTCATTATGAATAATGCCGAAACTTATTTCACTTTAAACCTGACTGAAATATCAATTAATCCTAGATAGAGCTACTGTAGTGATAGGTTTTGAAAAATATTTTAACGCCATCTTCGTTCCCCTTTGGACTATTTCGCAGATCAGAACGAGAGAGGATACCTGAGGGATTTCATGGGTGTTCATGAAGCCTCCTCGATTTTCAAAGTACTCGGCGTTGTCCGGGAGAAAAGTGCTACATATCCTAGATAGAGCTACTGTAGTGATTTGTTTGGAAAATATTTTAACGCCATCTTCGTTCACCTTTGGACTATTTCGCAGATCAGAAGGAGAGAGGATACCTAAGTGATTTCAGTAGTCCCCAGGAGGCTTCCTTGATTATCAAAGTACTCGGCGTTGTCCGGGATAAAAGTGCTCAATGTCCTAGATAGAGCTACTGTAGTGATAGGTTTGGATAATATTTTAACGCCATCTTCGTTTCCCTTTGGACTATTTCGAAGATCAGAAGGAGAGAGGATACCTAAGGGATTTCAGGAGTGCTCATAAAGCCTCCTCGATTTTCAAAGTACCCGGCGTTGTCCAGGAGAAAAGTGCTCAATATCCTAGATAGAGCTACTGTAGTGATAGGTTTAGAAAATATTTTAACGCCATCTCTGTTTCCCTTTGGACAATTTTGCAGCTGAAAAGGAGGGAGGATACCTAACTGATTTCAGTAGTCCCCAGGAGGCCTCTTTGATTTTCAAAGTACTCGGCGTTGTCCGGGAAAAAAGTGCTCAATGTCCTAGATAGAGCTACTGTAGTGATAGGTTTGGATAATATTTTAACAGAATCTACGCTGAAAAGGATGGGGTAATCGATAAGAGTTATTTCAGTAGTGCTCAGGGGGCCTCTTTGATTTGGAAATACTCGGCGTTGTCCGGGAAAAAAGTGCTCAATATCCTAGATAGAGCTACTGTAGTGATAGGTTTGGAAAATATTTTAACGCCATCTTCGTTCCCCTTTGGACTATTTCGCAGATCAGAAAGAGAGAGGATACCTAAGTGATTTCAGTAGTCCCCAGGAGGCTTCCTTGATTATCAAAGTACTCGGCGTTGTCCGGGATAAAGGTGCTCAATGTCCTAGATAGAGCTACTGTAGTGATAGGTTTGGAAAATATTTTAACGCCATCTTCGTTCCCCTTTGGACTATTTCGCAGATCAGAAGGAGAGAGGATACCTAAAGGATTTCAGGAGTGCTCATAAAGCCTCCTCGATTTTCAAAGTACTCGGCGTTGTCCGGGAGAAAAGTGCTCAATATCCTAGATAGAGCTACTGTAGTGATAGGTTTAGAAAATATTTTAACGCCATCTTCGTCTCCCTTTGGACAATTTTGCAGATGAAAAGGATGGAGGATACCTAACTGATTTCAGTAGTCCCCAGGAGGCCTCTTTGATTTTCAAAGTAATCGGCGTTGTCCAGGAAAAAAGTGCTCAATGTCCTAGATAGAGCAACTGTAGTGATAGGTTTGGATAATATTTTAACAACATCTACGCTGAAAAAGATGGGGTAATCGATAAGAGTTATTTCAGTAGTGCTCAGGAGGCCTCTTTGATTTTGAAATACTCGGCGTTGTCCGGGAGAAAAGTGCTCAATATCCTAGATAGAGCTACTGTAGTGATAGGTTTGGAAAATATTTTAACGCCATCTTCGTTCCCCTTTGGACTATTTCGCAGATCAGAAGGAGAGAGGATACCTAAGGGATTTCAGGAGTGCTCATGAAGCCTCTTCGATTTTCAAAGTACTCGGCGTTGTCCGGGAAAAAAATGCTCAATATCCTAGATAGAGCTACTGTAGTGATAGGTTTAGAAAATATTTTAACGCCATCTTCGTTCCCCTTTGGACAATTTTGCAGATGAAAAGGAGGGAGGATACCTAACTGATTTCAGTAGTCCCCAGGAGGCCTCCTTGATTATCAAAGTACTCGGCGTTGTCCGGGAGAAAAGTGCTCAATGTCCTAGATAGAGCTACTGTAGTGATAGTTTTGGAAAATATTTTAACGTTGTCTTCGTTCCTCTTTGGACTATTTCGCAGATCAGAAGGAGAGAGGATACCTAAGGGATTTCAGGAGTGCTCATGAAGCCTCCTCGATTTTCAAAGTACTCGGCGTTGTCCGGGAGAAAAGTGGTCAATGTCCTAGATAGAGCTACTGTACTGATAGGTTTTGAAAAATATTTTAACGCCATCTTCGTTCCCCTTTGGACTATTTCGCAGATCAGAAGGAGAGAGGATACCTGAGGGATTTCATGGGTGTTCATGAAGCCTCCTCGATTTTCAAAGTACTCGGCGTTGTCCGGGAGAAAAGTGCTCAATATCCTAGATAGAGCTACTGTAGTGATTTGTTTGGAAAATATTTTAACGCCATCTTCGTTAACCCTTTAGACTATTTCGCAGATCAGAAGGAGAGAGGATACCTAAGTGATTTCAGTAGTCCCCAGAAGGCTTCCTTGATTATCAAAGTACTCGGCGTTGTCCGGGATAAAAGTGCTCAATGTCCTAGATAGAGCTACTGTAGTGATAGGTTTGGATAATATTTTAACGCCATCTTCGTTCCCCTTTGGACTATTTCGCAGATCAGAAGGAGAGAGGATACCTAAGGGATTTCAGGAGTGCTCATAAAGCCTCCTCGATTTTCAAAGTACCCGGCGTTGTCCAGGAGAAAAGTGCTCAATATCCTAGATAGAGCTACTGTAGTGATAGGTTTAGAAAATATTTTAACGCCATCTCTGTTTCCCTTTGGACAATTTTGCAGCTGAAAAGGAGGGAGGATACCTAACTGATTTCAGTAGTCCCCAGGAGGCCTCTTTGATTTTCAAAGTACTCGGCGTTGTCCGGGAAAAAAGTGCTCAATGTCCTGGATAGAGCTACTGTAGTGATAGGTTTGGATAATATTTTAACAGCATCTACGCTGAAAAGGATGGGGTAATCGATAAGAGTTATTTCAGTAGTGCTCAGGGGGCCTCTTTGATTTTGAAATACTCGGCGTTGTCCGGGAAAAAAGTGCTCAATATCCTAGATAGAGCTACTGTAGTGATAGGTTTGGAAAATATTTTAACGCCATCTTCGTTCCCCTTTGGACTATTTCGCAGATCAGAAGGAGAGAGGATACCTAAGGGATTTCATGGGTGTTCATGAAGCCTTCTCGATTTTTAAAGTACTCGGCGTTGTCCGGGAGAAAAGTGCTCAATATCCTAGATAGAGCTACTGTAGTGATAGGTTTGGAAAATATTTTAACGCCATCTTCGCTCCCCTTTGGACTATTTCGCAGATCAGAAGGAGAGAGGATACCTAAGTGATATCAGTAGTCCCCAGGAGGCCTCCTAGATTATCAAAGTACTCGGCGTTGTCCGGGAGAAAAGTGCTCAATGTCCTAGATAGAGCTACTGTAGTGATAGGTTTGGAAAATATTTTAACGCCATCTTCGTTCCCCTTTGGACTATTTCGCAGATCAGAAGGAGAGAGGATACCTAAGGGATTTCATGGGTGTTCATGAAGCCTTCTCGATTTTCAAAGTACTCGGCGTTGTCCGGGAGAAAAGTGCTCAATATCCTAGATAGAGCTACTGTAGTGATAGGTTTTGAAAATATTTTAACGCCATCTTCGTTCCCCTTTGGACTATTTCGCAGATCAGAAAGAGAGAGGATACCTAAGTCATATCAGTAGTCCCCAGGAGGCCTCCTTGATTTTCAAAGTACTCGGCGTTGTCCGGGAGAAAAGTGCTCAATGTCCTAGATAGAGCTACTGTAGTGATAGGTTTGGAAAATATTTTAACGCCATCTTCGTTCCCCTTTGGACTATTTCGCAGATCAGAAGGAGAGAGGATACCTAAGGGATTTCAGGAGTGCTCATGAAGCCTCTTCGATTTTCAAAGTACTCGGCGTTGTCCGGGAAAAAAATGCTCAATATCCTAGATAGAGCTACTGTAGTGATAGGTTTAGAAAATATTTTAACGCCATCTTCGTTCCCCTTTGGACAATTTTGCAGATGAAAAGGAGGGAGGATACCTAACTGATTTCAGTAGTCCCCAGGAGGCCTCCTTGATTATCAAAGTACTCGGCGTTGTCCGGGAGAAAAGTGCTCAATGTCCTAGATAGAGCTACTGTAGTGATAGTTTTGGAAAATATTTTAACGTTGTCTTCGTTCCTCTTTGGACTATTTCGCAGATCAGAAGGAGAGAGGATACCTAAGGGATTTCAGGAGTGCTCATGAAGCCTCCTCGATTTTCAAAGTACTCGGCGTTGTCCGGGAGAAAAGTGGTCAATGTCCTAGATAGAGCTACTGTACTGATAGGTTTTGAAAAATATTTTAACGCCATCTTCGTTCCCCTTTGGACTATTTCGCAGATCAGAAGGAGAGAGGATACCTGAGGGATTTCATGGGTGTTCATGAAGCCTCCTCGATTTTCAAAGTACTCGGCGTTGTCCGGGAGAAAAGTGCTCAATATCCTAGATAGAGCTACTGTAGTGATTTGTTTGGAAAATATTTTAACGCCATCTTCGTTAACCCTTTAGACTATTTCGCAGATCAGAAGGAGAGAGGATACCTAAGTGATTTCAGTAGTCCCCAGGAGGCTTCCTTGATTATCAAAGTACTCGGCGTTGTCCGGGATAAAAGTGCTCAATGTCCTAGATAGAGCTACTGTAGTGATAGGTTTGGATAATATTTTAACGCCATCTTCGTTCCCCTTTGGACTATTTCGCAGATCAGAAGGAGAGAGGATACCTAAGGGATTTCAGGAGTGCTCATAAAGCCTCCTCGATTTTCAAAGTACCCGGCGTTGTCCAGGAGAAAAGTGCTCAATATCCTAGATAGAGCTACTGTAGTGATAGGTTTAGAAAATATTTTAACGCCATCTCTGTTTCCCTTTGGACAATTTTGCAGCTGAAAAGGAGGGAGGATACCTAACTGATTTCAGTAGTCCCCAGGAGGCCTCTTTGATTTTCAAAGTACTCGGCGTTGTCCGGGAAAAAAGTGCTCAATGTCCTGGATAGAGCTACTGTAGTGATAGGTTTGGATAATATTTTAACAGCATCTACGCTGAAAAGGATGGGGTAATCGATAAGAGTTATTTCAGTAGTGCTCAGGGGGCCTCTTTGATTTTGAAATACTCGGCGTTGTCCGGGAAAAAAGTGCTCAATATCCTAGATAGAGCTACTGTAGTGATAGGTTTGGAAAATATTTTAACGCCATCTTCGTTCCCCTTTGGACTATTTCGCAGATCAGAAGGAGAGAGGATACCTAAGGGATTTCATGGGTGTTCATGAAGCCTTCTCGATTTTTAAAGTACTCGGCGTTGTCCGGGAGAAAAGTGCTCAATATCCTAGATAGAGCTACTGTAGTGATAGGTTTGGAAAATATTTTAACGCCATCTTCGCTCCCCTTTGGACTATTTCGCAGATCAGAAGGAGAGAGGATACCTAAGTGATATCAGTAGTCCCCAGGAGGCCTCCTAGATTATCAAAGTACTCGGCGTTGTCCGGGAGAAAAGTGCTCAATGTCCTAGATAGAGCTACTGTAGTGATAGGTTTGGAAAATATTTTAACGCCATCTTCGTTCCCCTTTGGACTATTTCGCAGATCAGAAGGAGAGAGGATACCTAAGGGATTTCATGGGTGTTCATGAAGCCTTCTCGATTTTCAAAGTACTCGGCGTTGTCCGGGAGAAAAGTGCTCAATATCCTAGATAGAGCTACTGTAGTGATAGGTTTTGAAAATATTTTAACGCCATCTTCGTTCCCCTTTGGACTATTTCGCAGATCAGAAATAGAGAGGATACCTAAGTCATATCAGTAGTCCCCAGGAGGCCTCCTTGATTTTCAAAGTACTCGGCGTTGTCCGGGAGAAAAGTGCTCAATGTCCTAGATAGAGCTACTGTAGTGATAGGTTTGGAAAATATTTTAACGCCATCTTTGTTCCCCTTTGGACTATTTCACAGATCAGAACGAGAGAGGATACCTAAGGGATTTCAGGAGTGCTCATGAAGCCTCCTCGATTTTCAAAGTACTCGGCGTTGTCCGGGAGAAAAGTGCTCAATATCCTAGATAGAGCTACTGTAGTGATAGGTTTGGAAAATATTTTAACGCCGTCTTCGTTACCCTTTGGACTATTACGCAGATCAGAAAGAGAGAGGATACCTATGTCATTTCAGTAGTCCCCAGGAAGCCTCCTTAATTATCAAAGTACTCGGCGTTGTCCGGGAGAAAAGTGCTCAATGTCCTAGATAGAGCAACTGTAGTGATAGGTTTGGATAATATTTTAACAGCATCTACGCTGAAAAAGATGGGGTAATCGATAAGAGTTATTTCAGTAGTGCTCAGGAGGCCTCTTTTATTTTTAAATACTCGGCGTTGTCCGGAGGAAAAGTGCTCAATATCCTAGATAGAGCTACTGTAGTGATAGGTTTGGAAAATATTTTAACGCCGTCTTCGTTCCCCTTTGGACTATTTCGCAGATCAGAAGGAGAGAGGATACCTAAGGGATTTCAGGAGTGCTCATGAAGCCTCCTCGATTTTCAAAGTACTCGGCGTTGTCCGGGAGAAAAGTGCTCAATATCCTAGATAGAGCTACTGTAGTGATAGGTTTAGAAAATATTTTAACGACATCTTCGTCTCCCTTTGGACAATTTTGCAGATGAAAAGGAGGGAGGATACCTAACTGATTTCAGTAGTCCCCAGGAGGCCTCCTTGATTTTCAAAGTACTCGGCGTTGTCTGGGAAAAAAGTGCTCAATGTCCTAGATAGAGCAACTGTAGTGATAGGTTTGGATAATATTTTAACAGCATCTACGCTGAAAAGGATGGGGTAATCGATAAGAGTAATTTCAGTAGTGCTCAGGAGGCCTACTTGATTTTGAAATACTCGGCGTTGTCCGGGAGAAAAGTGCTTAATATCCTAGATTGAGCTACTGTAGTGATAGGTTTTGAAAATATTTTAACGCCATCTTAGTTCCTCTTTGGACTATTTCGCATATCAGAAGGAGAGAGGATACCTAAGTGATTTCAGTAGTCCCCAGGAGGCCTCCTTGATTATCAAAGTACTCGGCGTTGTCCGGGAGAAAAGTGCTCAATGTCCTAGATAGAGCTACTCTAGTGATAGGTTTTGGAAAATATTTTAACGCCGTCTTCGTTCCCCTTTCGACTATTTCGCAGATCAGAAGGCGAGAGGATACCTAAGGGATTTCAGGAGTGCTCATGAAGCCTCCTCGATTTTCAAAGTACTCGGCGTTGTCCGGGAGAAAATGCTCAATGTCCTAGATAGAGCTACTGTAGTGATAGGTTTTGGAAAATATTTTAACGCCGTCTTCGTTCCCCTTTGGACTATTTCGCAGATCAGAACGAGAGAGGATACCTGAGGGATTTCATGGGTGTTCATGAAGCCTTCTCGATTTTTAAAGTACTCGGCGTTGTCCGGGAGAAAAGTGCTCAATATCCTAGATAGAGCTACTGTAGTGATAGGTTTGGAAAATATTTTAACGCCATCTTCGTTCCCCTTTGGACTATTTCGCAGATCAGAAGGAGAGAGGATACCTAAGTAATTTCAGTAGTCCCCAGGAGGCTTCCTTGATTATCAAAGTACTCGGCGTTGTCCGGGAGAAAAGTGCTCAATGTCCTAGATAGAGCTACTGTAGTGATAGGTTTGGAAAATATTTTAACGCGATCTTCGTTCCTCTTTGGACTATTTCGCAGATAAGAAGGAGAGAGGATACCTAAGGGATTTCATGGGTGTTCATGAAGCCTCCTTGATTTTCAAAGTACTCGGCGTTGTCCGGGAGAAAAGTGCTCAATCTCCTAGATAGAGCTACTGTAGTGATAGGTTTTCAAAAATATTTTAACGCCATCTTCGTTCCCCTTTGGACTATTTCGCAGATCAGAAGGAGAGAGGATACCTGAGAGATTTCAGTAGTCCCTAGGATGTCTCTTTGATTATCAAAGTACTCGGCGTTGTCCAGGAGAAAAGTGCTCAATGTCCTAGATAGAGCTACTGTAGTGATAGGTTTGGAAAATATTTTAACGCCATCTTCGTTCCCCTTTGGACTATTTCACAGATCAGAAGGAGAGAGGATACCTAAGAGTTTTCAGTAGTGCTCATGAAGCCTCCTCGATTTTCAAAGTACTCGGCGTTGTCCGGGAGAAAAGTGCTCAATACCTTAGATAGAGCTACTGTAGTGATAGGTTTAGAACATATTTTAACGCCATCTTCGTTCACCTTTGGACAATTTTGCAGATGAAAAGGAGGGAGGATACCTAAGTGATTTCAGTAGTCCCCAGGAGGCCTCTTTGATTTTCAAAGTACTCGGCGTTGTACGGGAAAAAAGTGCTCAATGTCCTAGATAGAGCTACTGTAGTGATAGGTTTGGATAATATTTTAACAGAATCTACGCTGAAAAGGATGGGGAATCGATAAGAGTTATTTCAGTAGTGCTAAGGAAGCCTCTTTGATTTTCAAAGTACTCGGCGTTGTCCGGGAAAAAAAGTGCTCAATGTCCTATATAGAGCTACTGTAGTGATAGGTTTGGATAATATTTTAACGCCATATTCGTTCCCCTTTGGACTATTTCGCAGATCAGTAGGAGAGAGGATACCTAAGTGATTTCAGTAGTCCTCAGGAGGCCTCCTTTATTATTAAAGTACTCGGCGTTGTCCGGGAGAAAAGTGCTCAATGTCCTAGATAGAGCTACTGTAGTGATAGGTTTGGAAAATATTTTAACGCCATCTTTGTTCCCCTTTGGACTATTTCGCAGATCAGAAGGAGAGAGGATACGTAAGTGATTTCAGTAGTGCTCATGAGGCCTCCTTGATTATCAAAGTACTCGGCGTTGACTGGGAGAAAAGTGCTCAATATCCTATATAGAGCTATGATAAAAACTATCATGAGAGGATTGAAAAGGATGAAGACTTTCATGAGAGGATTGAAAATGATGAAGACTTTCATGAGAGGATTGAAAATGATGAAGACTTTCATGAGAGGATCGAAAATGATGAAGACTATCATGAGGGGATTGAAAATGATGAAGACTATCATAAGGGGATTGAAAATGATGAAGAATGTCATGAGAGGATTGAAAATGATGAAGAATGTCATGAGAGGATTGAAAATGATGAAGAATAGACTGACAGGATTGAAAATGATGAAGAATAGACTGACAGGATTGGAAATGATGAAGAATACCATGAGGGGATTTAAAATGATGACTAATATCATGAGGGGATTGAAAATGATGAAGAATATCATGAGGGGATTTAAAATAATGAAGAATATCATGAGAGGATTGAAAAAATGAAGAATATCATGAGAGGATTGAAAATTATTAAAAATATCATGAGCGGATTGAAAATGATGAGGAATATTACGAGAGGATTGAAAATGAGCAAGAATATTATGAGGGGATTGAAAAGGATTAATAGTATGAGGAGATTGAAAATGATGAAGAATATTATGAGGGGATTGAAAATGATTAATAGTATGAGGAGATCGAAAATGATGAATATAACGAGGGGAGTTAAAATGATGAAGGATATCATGAGGGGATTCAAAATATATAGTATGAACACCGGGGCGGTTATAAGTACCTATATAGAAGGCGCAGACAGTGGTGGTACTTTTTATAGAAATAAGTCATACTATTGCCCTGTGAAACGTAGGATGAAATCGTGGGGAAGAAACAACTTTCGCAAAAGGCAAAATTTAAAAGTAGCGACCAGGGTAGAGAAAAGTAGAAAGATAAAGAGACAGCTATAGAGAGAGAAGGAGAGAAATAGAAGTTTTAATATAAAGATGTTACATACGCAATTTTTCTTCAATTATGTTTTTATGACCCCGAGCAACGCCGGGTAGCCCCGCTAGTGCCAAATAAAAGGGAAAATATCCATTTTTTTCCTAAAGAGTAGGGGTTAATGAAAAAAGTCAGCATGCCTGTTTTTTTATTCCTTTAATATTGGGGGTGGGGGCAGAAATTTATTAAGAAGTGAAAGAAAACTTTAAATTAAAAAAGCTTACAATTTAAACAGAAAGTCTAATTTTGTTGGTTTGTATTTTAAGTAAAAGACATTTTTATTTCAGACTTTATATTTATATATTTTTGCTCTTTTATTTCATGAATAAATCATGTACTTAAAGAAAAAAAAAGAAACTCTATCGTCACTAGAAAAGGGGAGGGTGAGAGAGAAAGGGAAGGACAGGTAGTGATGATGCCACATTTTATTTTTTATTATTTTTAAAGGAGTCCCCTCTCCTGAAAGAGAGAGACCAACACCTCTTTTTCTGTGAACTCGGTATATCTTTCTAGCTAGCTAAGACATCTTAGTTTCATCTAAATTATCTCCTTGATATTTTAAGAATGTTTTTGCATAATTTATTCACTTTTTATTAAATTACTTACATTAATAACTGTTAATTTACACAAAACTATTGTAGATACACAAGGAAAATAAAATAATATAATCATAAATGAATAACAGCAAACATTAATTAATTATAGACGGTTAAAAAAGAAGTTATAAATTAGACAGATATTTGAATGTCTATGTGTTTCTTTAGTACGATATATACCGTATTTGAAAGCATATTGTATTATTGATTAAAATAACATCCCGTTTTGATGGTAGTATAGGAGTGATAAATAAAAAAAACTTTTGCATTTATTCATTTGTATATATATATATATATATATATTAATTAATTATGACAATATATGTATTAGCATATACTATCAGTGCCTTTTAATTAGCAGACTCTTTACAAGATTCAGCTCGATGATTGTCAATCAGTAACAACAGCATATATAAGTCAGTTTCATTTTATATTCCAATAGCCATGTTTTTATTTTATTTTATGGACATTTCAATCCAAGAACATTTTATTCTTTTGTGGATTTGTCTGATGATTTTGTAGTGTTGCAGAGACGATATTGACATAAAAATGTTGTTTGGCTCACGGCAAATGTAACGGATCGTTAAAAATACATCTCACATAAATGTTATGTTTTTTGGAAATGTGAAAAAAAAAATTAAAAACATGATTATTGGAATATAAAATGAAACTGACTTATATATATATATATATATATATATTTATATATATGATTTACATTGTCATAATGAGTGATGGTGATATAAGTACGAAAATAAATATGTAATACATAAAGTTTTTTTTGTTATATGTATAAATATAAGTAAGGAAAAAGCAAGTGGAAAGATTTAAGAAAATGTAGTACAACAATAAAATAAAATGACATCTTTTTATTTGGAGGATACCTTCTAATGGAGGACAGATTTTTAAACTGCACCGCTTTATAAAATCCACTCCTAGTTTAAAACAAAAGTATTTTATTTAATTAAAGTGATTTTCAAAGAAAATAAATGATATAATTTATCGTTAATGAGCTGTAGATTGAAAATTTACTAAGAAAATGCATGTCTTATGAAAAATCAGTATCAATATTAAAATTAATATTCTCACATGTGGAAAGTATTTTTTATGTTTAGTTTTGGATAATTCTTGAATCATAATTCTGTTTTTTTGTTTAATATAAAATTTAATTCAGGCTGTCATTATCCTTTAGTTAAAAAATGTAATGGTAAGGCGAAAACTGGAATAGATGAAAGTAGGTATTCCCAAACTAAAATTTTATTATCATTATGCAAAACACAAATGATGGTATCATACTCAATCAGCCACCAAATTATGACAGTACAAAGTTTGTTGGATATTAGAAAATTAGAAGTCTTGTGTCCTTCCTTTTTGAGGCAGATGGATATTTATGCTGTTTTGCTTTTAATTTGTATTTTATTTAATGGGATTGTACCATGAATTAAAAAATCTAATAAAATTATTTTTGCGATAAAAGCCGACTAAAAAGATGATAAAAAATAATATAAAAATAAAAACTATTTTCAAAGAAATTTTACAAGAAACATTGTGTTTACAAATATGACATTTGCAAGACAACCTCTCTGGTTCTGTATAATAAATGATTTTTTTCAACTTTCGTGTGTTGCCTTTTTACACCTCTGCCGTTTTAGATGTTTGAATTTCTGTCACCTGATGTATAGCTGTAAAGATTCATTGACTTCGATTAAAGTTTATTCATGAAATTTTCAAATAAATTGTCAACTGCAAATAAATACCATTTATTAACAATTTGATAAAATATGAAAGAAATAGTCACATAAACTATTAAAAAATGTATCCATTATTGTGTATCCCTATTTACTTGCAAAATGAGTGCAAAATTAGACAAGATCGGTTTTTACTTAGGGGAATATCCATCTGCCTCAAAAAGGATGTAGAAGAATCTCACCTCCTCTGTCCTCACACAGAACAGATACTCTATTTTGATCCCAGCACGAAGGTTGGGAAGTTGTGTGTATTTGGTAGAGAAAGCAACATGTAATTTCCTAGTTTACAGATGTCATCCAGATATGTTTTTCTTTTTAATGAAATCAGGATTTATCTATTTATGTATTGTTTTTAAAAAATTATCAATTTAATAACATTAACTAATACATATTTTTATGTAAGTATTACCTTTCTTTTTAATGTTTAAAAAAAAAATGGGTGTTTTCATTTTTTATTTGATAAATAAATTTTGAATTGAAATGTGTGTGTTGTGTTGGCATCTGTCAGTCGCAATGACTATGGATGAGCGCTGTATTGGGATGTTGCTTGTGTGCATCTTCTTATGTGACTGTAGAGGCCAATTCTTGATTTACATTATACAACAGTCTTCATGTGTCAAGGCTGTAGTTCTACTACAGCCTTGACATACAAAGTGTGTCACTTCGGCTGGTTGGTCTGCCTGTTGGCTTGCTCTTCTCTTAACTCTCTTCACAGCGTTTTCACTGATGATTATTACCTGGCGTATCTGTTTCTTCCAGGCAGGTCTGTCAGCTGCAGAGGCTTTCCATGTATTGATGTCTATTGAGTAAGTCTTCATATCTCGCTTGCAGACATCCTTGAAGCAGAAATGGGGCTGACCCTTTTTTCTTGAGCCTGAGGGAAGCTGGCCATAGAGAAGGTCTTTAAGGATGCACCCATCATCCATCCTGCGCACATGGCCCAGCCATAGGGAGTAGATAGATGGAATGCTTGCTCTTTGCAGAACATCATTGTTGCTCACTCTGTCCTACCATGTGATACCAACTATTCTACGTAAACACCTCTTATAGAAGACCTGGAGTTTTCTATCCTGTGTAGAGTATATGGTCTAGAACTCACTCCCATACAGTAGGACACTGAGAACACATGCTCTGTAGATGGTCATCTTGGTAGAAGTGGTAAGGTGGCTGTTTTCCCAGACTCTATTAGTTAGTTTAGAGAGGGTTGTGGATGCCTTACCAATCCTTTTGTTAGGATCTACGTCCAATGAGAGGGTGTCTGAAGCAGTGGAACCTAGGTACTGAAACTGGTGAACGACCTCTAATGGTGTGCCTTGGATTGAAATGCTTGGTGGGCAGGCGGTTGTTTATCCCATAAACTTGAGTTTTCTTCTGGCTGATGGTGAGGCCGAACAGGCTGCAATCATCAGCAAACCTGCCCATCAGTCTTTGGAGACCCCCTCCATGATGCGATGCTATGGCTGCATCATCGGCAAACAGTATGCCCCTGATCTGAACTGACCTGGTCTTAGTCTTGGAGCAGAGCCTGGCGATATTGAAAAGACTACCGTTAAATCTGGAGTGCAGGTAGATACCATCTGCTGTGTTCTTGAAGGCATGGATCAGGAGTAGGGTAAAGAAGAAGAATGTCAGGGCCAACACACAGCCTTGTTTGACACCACTCTTCACCCCAAACCCAGCAGACATGTCGCCGTTAAACTGCACAGTGCTCATCATGCCAGCGTGGAAGGATCTTATGATGCTGAGGAGTTTTGGTGGGCATCCGATTAGTGGGAGAATCTTGAATAGACCGTCTCTGCTCACAAGATCGCTTTGGTCATGTCTATAAAGGCGAGATACAAAAACTGGTTTTGTTCTCTGCACTTCTCTTGCAGCTGGTGTAGGGAGAAGATCATATCGATGGTTGATCTCTTTGAACGAAAGCCGCATTGAGGTTCCGGGTAAATTTGATCGGCAAGAACTTGCAGTCACACTAGTACTATGCGTGCGGATAGCTTGCCAATGAAACTAAACAGTGAGATCACAGTAGTTGTTGCAGTCACTCTGGTTCCCTTTGTGTTTGTAGAGTGTGATGATGTTTGCATCTCTCATGTCCTGAGGCACTAAGCCTTCTCTCCAGCACTGTATCAAAAGGCTAGTTTTTCCACTTTTTAAGACCTCTGCTGGAATATAGTCCTTTCCTGGGGCTTTTCCAGATGGTAGTCTGTCTATTGCCCTGGATAGTGCTTCCATGGAAGGATGTTCGTCGAGCTCATGTATCAGGGGGAGATGATCAATGGTATCCACGGCAGACTGATGTACCATGTTTTCCCTGGAGTAAAGCTTGGTGTAGTGTTCTACCCATCTGTCCAGCTATTTGACTTTGTCTGGTATGGGTTCACCAGACTTGGACTTCCGTGGTGCAGTTTTGTTGATAATGGATCCAGTAGTACTCCTGATCTCGTCATACATGTTTTTCACGTTGCCTGTATCGGTTGTCCGCTGAATAGTCTTGGAGAGGTCCATCCAGTAGTTGTTTGCAGCTTTACTGACAGCCTTTTGGACTGCACTTCTGGAAGACCTCAGGGCAGCCAGCAATGTAGGAGATGGGTTGGCCTTGTATGAAAGCAAGGATGAATGTTTTGCCTCGATTAGAGGGTAGAGAGTAGCAAAATTTGCATCATACCAGTCATTGCGTTTGCAGCCTGTCCTCCTCCCAAAGTCTTTGAGAGCTGTAGAGCTGGTGTAATTCTTGAGTGTTTCCCACTATTCAGATGCAGGCTGACTGTGATCTCCTTTCAAGCTGGAGGAAAACATCACATTGAATTCCGTCATGTGGTCTGGGTGTTGAGTCTTGTTAACGTCAATACATGCAATACCCTCCTGTTTAGTGCGGGAGAAATTTTTGGGTTGTAGTTTAACCTTACTGCATACTAAGGAATGACCTCTATCACATTGTCATTGCATTTACCAACTCCAAAGTTACCGAGGCAGCTTGGACACTTACATGCGCATTAAAGTCCCCAAGTATGATAAGGTCTTCGTCCTGTGGGAATGCCTTGATGGTACCATCCAGTGGAGTGTAGAAGTACTCCTTTGTGTTGTTAAGTGCTGCAGGTGTTGGAGCGTACACACGCAATAGATTAATTGATCCATTAGGCATTCAGTGGCTGAATCACAGAGTTGTACATTTTGAAGCAGTGAGTTTCCGACTGTGAAACCAACACTGTTGTCGCGGACTTCCTCTTTCTTCTCCCCTTGCCAGAAGAAGGTATAGTCTGATTCCTTTAGGCATCCGGAGTCTCCTAAGTGAGTTTCTTGTAGAGCAGCAATGTCTACAATAGCTTGTTGTTGATGATGGCAGTTTCTCGGATATCGGAGATGTTGAGTATGTCAGTAGATAGGCCAGTCGTCATAGTACGAACATTCTAGCATCCTAGCCTAAGTGCTGGTTTAGTTGTACTTCTTTTGTTTTTGTTTGGTGCAATGGTTGCTGACTACTTGTTGGAATGATCCTATGCCTTACACACCCAGTAGGGAAGGTGGCCAGTGGCAGGATAGCACCTTACTGCTCAGCTTTATGGCAGATAGTAGCTGTTCAATGAGGTTAAATAACTTCTCCCACCGTCGGGATCGACTCCTGGCACCCAACTGTATGCCAGTTGAACTGTAGGCTTATAACCGGTAACTGTCGCTCCCCTGCTGGGTCCTATACAGATGCATAGCTGAAGTTTTCTCTCCAGGCCGCTGGCCAGGGCAGATCTATGGCGAGACTGACTTACCCAAGTGTCAGAATCCCCCTTCTCGGACTTGCTGATGTTGCCCAGAGGAATGGAAGTACCAGTACGTCCAGCACCAGGTTGACTGCAGTAGCTGCCAGAGCAGAGCTGAGTACAGCGCTTGTTTGCCTGTGGGGCTACACTCCAGATTTTCTGTTGGGGTTTACTCCCTTAGCCTTTAACGAATCAACAAATAACCACAAGGCAGTGATACTATTTACCCATAGCTGGGGGCCTGTTCATGGGCATCAGGGCTTGTCCATACAGCGATTGGCCTAGTATGTTTGTGGGCAGATCACCTCCGAGTTTCCTACAATTCTACTTGAGTCCGCAAGGTACTCAATTGACGTGCGTCGCCACGGGAAAGCACTGCATGAAGCTTGGCTATGTACTGACAGGGAAGACTTACGCACTCTGCTCCCTTTTCACCTAGGCTAGTCAGCAGTGGGGACTGTGAGAGGAAGGTGACAAGTACACCACACTTGATGCATTAATAGGCCATTGGACACACTAAATTAAATAGAAATAATACATGAATAGATAAATTATGGTTTTCCTAACATCAATAACATATCGGACACCTGGAAACTAGGAAATTACCAAACAATGTGATCCAAAAATTACAGTTCATGATGGTGACTTAAAAAGAAAAAGAAATTCTTCATGTTTAAATTATTAAAAAGAATCCCTAAAAAATTTATTTTGGTCGATGCAAAACTCTCAGCTATTTTTTATTTTTACTTGCTATATTTTATGCATTTATTTTGGATGAAAAGTCCTGTTTACAATATAAATACAATATCAAAGTGTTTTCTGGCTTTTTGATACACAAGTAGTTTTCTTGGAGTAGGTGTACACAGGAATCCCATTAATTCTTGGCAAATGCTGAGTGTGTCTCAAAGGGGTTAAAATGTCTGTATTCACACACCCTCCCACCCAATAAATGGTACATACATCCTTTAGCCCCGCACTCACAATTGAATATTATAAAAAATAAAAGTAATAATAAAAAAGGTAATATGGTGTTGTGGTTTAGGGAGCAGGAGGACATTGACTTCCTCATTCACTCAAAGCAAATTCTTAAAGGTAGAAATTTTAAAATAATTTCTTAAAAAGAAGCTAAGGAAAATATGGAATAAAACATTACCGATACTTTCAAGTTCAAGATATTGATTCTGGTCAACGCCGGGTTTCTTTGCAAGTAAATAAATACAAGAATTACAAATTACATAAAAACATTTGAAGACTGTTTCTGTTATCTTTGAAAAATAATTGTTCTCTTTTTTTCACTCATCCCTTTGTATTTTGCACAACTTAAGTGTGTGTCTTTAATTCATGTTTCATTTGAATTGAAAGATGAACTTTCAGATGAAATTCTTGTTCTTTCACAACAACACT
This sequence comes from Sepiola atlantica, assembly GCA_963556195.1. NCBI lineage: Eukaryota > Metazoa > Mollusca > Cephalopoda > Sepiida > Sepiolidae > Sepiola > Sepiola atlantica. The sequence continues at coordinate 48,772,958 of OY744544.1, forward strand.
TTTATTGCTAACATGACTCATATTTCAAGGTTAATTTACATCCGTATGTGCATGTGCGTTTATGTACGTAAATGGTTATTATTCATATGTATGCGAGCTGACACCTCCACTGTTTCCTGTGAGAACCCTGTGTACATATGCTTTCAGCTCTGAACTATATATTAACATTTTTATCATATATTTTATATTTAAAATTAAGTAAGATATTGTCTTTGCTTTTTGTGGATGTCTGGTGCGAATACAGACCCCCCCCCCCCCCACAATATTATTGTAAAACTCCCTAATACAAAATTAATACCACCATAAAATTTTACTCGTGGAAAACTTGTCTTTGATCTTGCTTTTGCTTTAGGTCTTTGTTTTCAATTACATTCCTGGTAAGCGATAATTAGATCTATAATTGGCCCTTGGTGACCCCCATATGGAATCAAAAGAAAATTTTAATGGTGTCATGAAATTCCTTGAAAAATTTAACCTGTATAGTTTTTAGACCTGGATCTTGGTATTTTCCTCAACTTCTGGTAGTCATACATTTTTCTTAGTCAGTTTTAAAAAAAAAATCTATATAATTAAGTTACGTAATTAAATTAGATTGTAATGGAATATGATGGAACAGCCGGTGTCCACTCCAACATTTAGTTTACCGCCCTTTGATTATTAAGTATGTTCTATTTCAAACGCACAGAAAGTTCTATTTCAAAAAATCCACAGGCGTTAGCATGACGTCAGATTAGAGAGAGAGAGAGAGATAAAGAGAGAAAGAGAGATGGACACAAGACAGGGGCACATTATTTGATTAATAACATGTAAACAACACATTCTCTGAGATTTATCGTACGAGTCGCTCAAAAATGATATATTTACTTTGATTTTTTTATTAAAACGTTTTTTTTGTTTGTTTTTAAAATCTTATTAGAAATTATGTTTTAAAGTCCAAATTTATTGAATCAAATTGTTTAATTTAAAAAGTAATGAATTAGAATTTTTTTAAATTCATATAAAAGTTTAATACGAAATGCGTTTAGTTTAAAATGCTAACTAATGTAAACAATAGGCTCGCAGAATTATCCTTAAGTGCGAACTTACATGACTTAAATTCCAAAAAGATAAATGGTTCCATCATGGATATTATCTTTTTAGCAAAAATAAAATTAAAAGTTATTGTTGATCAGATTTAATATCTAATTATTAATTTTAATTTATTTTTGTCCAATTAAATTCAAGATTTTAGACTGGAGGATGGGTCATCTATAGGTCCGCCAAATATAAATTTTGTTAGGCTGTCTTCTGAAACAATAAAGTAACTTCCAGTTAACAACTTTCTTCTATTTATCGAAGAGAATTTAAAGATTTTGTTTTCTAAACACTTTCCTACTTTAAAATGTAACTTAAAATGTAATGTATATAATATGTGACTTAAAATGTAATGTATGTAATGTGTAACTTCCAATGTAATGTATGTAATGTGTAACTTCCAATGTAATGTATGTAATGTGTAACTTCCAATGTAATGTATGTAATGTGTAACTTCCAATGTAATGTATGTAATGTGTAACTTCCAATGTAATGTATGTAATGTGTAACTTAAAATGTAATGTATGTAATGTGTAACTTAAAATGTAATGTATGTAATGTGTAACTTAAAATGTAATGTATGTAATGTGTAACTTAAAATGTAATGTATGTAATGTGAAATTTAAAACAACTAGCAAAAATATGCATCAAATGGTGACTTTACTAGAAATGTTTGAAAATATATTATATAAAAATATCATATATTACTGACTATAGATCTTTAGTTTTAGGCAAATGTAATTATGTATTAATTTGGAACAAAAACAATGATATTATGTAGTAATTTGTAAAAACTGTATGTCATTCCTAAAATACAACCGGAAATGACTTCAGAGGGAGGCGACGGGGGGGGGGGGGGGTTTGATAAATTCAAAATTTAATAGCCGCTAATTCTGTTGGTCTGAGTAGAGTTCTAGGAAGAAGGTCCACTCATTCTACTTGGCATTTCCCAGGATTCATTGGTAGGTGGTATCAGTTAATCAACCCAAAGTGCTCAATATCCTAGATAGAGAAAGTTCTTACCTAAATTTTTCTGGACCCTTCTCGTTGTGTTTAGTGGTAACTCAGCTCAAATCTCACCTCCCCATGACGGGGAGGCTGGCCAGGTTTGCACCAAATCGCCAATGTTGTATTACTGGTTATTGGCTTCCCAATAACTGTTTGGTTGTTGTAGAACTTCGCTGTTGATTCGTACGAACGGGCTGATATACCGTAGCTACCGATCCGCGTTCTCTGTTCACTGTTGTCGCTATACTGCTACTCGTGCGCGCTTTTCAGTCGCTGTCGTCGCTAATATTCGTACTACCTTTTTTTCGCCTGCAACCATTGTGTCGCACTGCTATGTTGTCTTTGTCATCGCCGTCACCGCCGACCCCGTCACTCTTTCTGCTTGTGTCGCTGCCGTATAAACTACTGGCACTACTACGAATCTTCTTCTCTCGGGCTGCTATCTTCGCGAGCTGAAAATCAAACCTTCACTTCAATAAACTCACAAAGTCTCTCCTGTTTTAATTAAAGTCATCTTTATTTAACTACTTTAATTAGCCGATCTGAACGAGTTCGCTGCGATCGATCGAGAGGTTACACTAACCAAATTCACTAGTTAATATTCTTAATTACTTGAGGGAGGAATAGGGATGATCTAATTGGCTCTTAGATTTCCGTCATTCGGAATCTTTCTCATAACCGCTACATATTTGGCGATGTTGACTCTTCGCTCCCAAGTCAATAACTGATTCAAATTCCAATTCAATTCTCCCACGCGGAACTCTCGCTACCAAATCTCGCGATCAACACGCAGGTGTGATGTCAACTTTTTGACCTCCCGTAACCTTAAGGTTAGATCAGTTGGCACCGCGAGCCGTGGGAAAACACATCGAACCGAACCTGCACGGAATGACTCCGCCACAAATCGCGCAAGTCAAACCCGTCTCAAATAGATGCGTCCAACTCTCACAGGGCCATTATCTAACAAGAGCAGGTATGTTTAAACGCAGTGTTGCTCGGGAGAATGAACTTCTTTGTCTTTTTTATTTTTGTTATATAATAGACAAAGTACATGGTGTTTATCGGGAATCACAATAGTAACAATACGTTATAATATCTGGTAAGTGGTATAAGTTAGCTAATTAGGAAAAATAAAATCATTAATTTTTTTATACTATTTTATACAAGAAAATTTATTCGTTCTTGGCGCCCAGGAATCACAATAGTAACAGTACAGTATTTCATATAGGAAATATAGTAACCCAAAAAGTACTCAATATCCTAGATATAGCATGTGTATTTAAATGCATCATTTCTCGGGAGAAAGAATGTATTTGTACTTTGTTATTATGTTGTATGCTAGACAAAGTAAAATATTTTTAGATGATATTTGTTCAGAAAAATAATTAAAAAGCTTCTCAAATTAAAAAAATGTTTGAATTTCAATGATTCTAATCTTAAAATTTGGGCAGTTTTCTGCAATATAAGATTAAAAATTTTTCAAGAATTAATAAAATGTTGCCCAGGAGTCATAATATTAACAATACATTATAATATCTTGTAAGTGGTAAAAGTTAATCAATCCCAAGTGCTTAATATCCTGGAATAAGCAGGTTGCTCAATCGGTAACCGTGCCTCTTCCAAGTCTGTAATGAAATTCAAAATTAATAGACGCTAATTCTGGATAAATCACAGAGTAGTATTCGACCGGTGCTGTCCTTGATTCTGTCGGTCTGAGTAGAGTTCTAGGAAGAAGGAGGTCGACTATCTCAGGCTTTACCATACCCATGTCATTCCTACAACTAATCTGGAAATGATGTAGGAAGGTGGGCCTGATTTTAATAAACTAACCGACCATCGAAGGATCAGAATGTAAAGCATGTGAAGCGCTCTCCCAGGCTTTACATTCTGATCCTTCGAGGTGCACCACCTCTTAGGACTGCAGCCCATCGGCATTCCCCTGTAAATTAGCAATTCTTTTTTCATCTTCTTTCTTCTTCTTTTTCTTTTTTTTCTTTCTTTTTCTTTATTTCCTTCTTTATTAGTGTTCTGCAGGCTTCCTTAATTTTATTTGAACGTTTTATTCTTCTTTTTTCATCTTTTTCTTCTTCTTCTTGCTTTTCTTATTTTTCTTTCTTCCTCTTCTATATTCTTTTTACTTTTTTTCTTTTCTTTTTGTCCTCTTTTTTTATTAGTGCTCTGCAGGCTTCCTTAATTTTATTTGAGTGTTTGAGTAGCGTTCTGGAGGCATCGTGAATTATTTTTTCATTTCTCACTTACAAAAAAAAAAGAATTTCACTGCAAAAGATAGCGGAGGGAAGCAACTTGGTTTCGGTAGTACTTTATTTTATTTTAACATTACACATTATCCTACATAAAGCAGGTGTGTTAAAACAAGATAAAAAAACTTCTTTCTTTTGTACAGGATCCATAATCCAAAGTGTTTAATATCCTGATTAGAGCAGGTAGTAACCCAAAAGCACTAAAAAATGCTCAATATCCTAGATAGAGCAGGTCTGTTTAAACTCGATGTTGCCCGAGATATATCACTTCTGTCTGTATGGAAGCCATAATCCAAAGTGATCAATAGGATGGAGGGTGGTGGAAAAAACTTAGTTTTAGTTGTGCTCTGGAGGCCTCCTAAATTCCTTCTTTTTTTCTCTTTTTTTCTGCAGGCTTCGTTAATTTTATTTGAGTGCTCTGAGGGCCTCCTAAAATCCTTCTTTTTCTTTTTTTTTCTTTTTATTCTGCAGGCTTCGTTAATTTTATTTCAGTTTTTAGTAGTGCTCTGGAGGCATCCTGAGTTTCATTTTCCTCACTTATAAAAAAAGTGAATTTATCTACAAAAGATGGTGGGGTGGGGGTGATACTTGGTTTTAGTAGTTTAGGAGGCATCCTTATTGTTAATACTGCTCATTATCTTAGAGTAGCTGTGTTTAAACGAGATAAAAAACCCCAAAATGCTGAAAAAAGTGCTCCATATCCTAGATAGAGCAAGTGTGTTTAAACGCAATGTTGTCTAGGATAAAGAACTTCTCTGTCTCTTTTCACGGTATTGTTGCACAAGAAAATTTACTCGGCTTTTCCTGGGAATCATTGGTAAGTGGTATAAGTTAGTCAACAAAGTGCTCAATATCCTGGATAGAGCAGGTATGTTTAAAAGCCGCGTTGCATCATTTTTTTTTTGTTATACTATTTTATACAAGAAAATCTATTCAGTGTTTGCCAGGAGTCATAATAGTTAGATTACAGTATTTTATATGGGAAGTGGTATATAGTAATCAATAAGTGCTCAATATCCTAGATAGAGAAAGTGTGCATAAACGCAGGAGAACAAACTTCTTTACCGTTTGTGATTTTGTTGTATAATAGACAACGTTCATGGTGTTGCCCGGGAGTCACAATAGTAACAACACATTATAATATCTGGTAAGTGGTATAAGTTAGCTAATCCAAAGTGCTTAATAACCTGGATAGAGACGGTATGTTTAAAGGCCGCGTTGCCCCGGAAAAATAAAATCATTGATTTTTTTAATACTATTTTATATAAGAAAATTTATTCGGCATTGCCCGGGAATCATAATAGTAACAGTACAGTATTTCATATAGGAAGTGGTATATAGTAATCCAAAAAGTGCTCAATATCTTAGGTGTGTTTAAATGCAGCATTTCCCGGGAGAAAGAACATATTTGTAGTATACTAGACAAAGTACATGGTGTTGCCCAGAAGTTATATTAACAATACATTATAATATCGTGTAAGTGTTAAAAGTTAGTCAATGCAAAGTGCTCAATATCCTGGAATAAGCAGGTTGCTTAATCAATAACCGCACTTCTGAACATGAGTCTAGTGAAAAAAGGGTTGCTGATTCCTTAACCACACCTCTTCTAAACATGAGTCTGTAATGAAGGAGTCAGTCAGATGTTTGGAAAGAATTCAGTCAGAGGTTTGGGAAGGAGTCAGTCATAGGTAAGGAGGAGTCATTTTTATCATTTAATATTTTTTTCATTCATGTTTTCATTCTTTTTTTTTTTTTCAATCATTTTTTTTTCATTCCTTCATTTTCAATCAATTTACATTCATTTTTTTACATTCATTCATTTTTTCATTCATTTTTTCATTCTTTTTCATTTTTTTTTCATTTTTTTTTCATTAATTTTTCAATCTTTTTTCATTCATTAAAAAAAATTTTTTTTCTTCAATCCATTTTTTATTTTTATTTTCATTCAATTTTTTTACATTCATTTTTCATGCATTTTAAAAAATTCATTTTTCATGCATTTTTTAAAATTCATCTTTTCATCTTTTTTTTTTCATTCACTTTTTTCATTCATTATTTCATTCATTATTTTTCATTCACATTTTTATTCATTTTTTCATTCATTTTTTTCTCATTCATTTTTAATTAATTACATTTTTTATTTATTTTTTACATTGACTTTTTAATTCAAATTTTCATTCATATTTTCATTCATTTTTTTTTTCCATTCATATGGATATCCTGGATAGAGCAGATAGTAACCCTTAAGTGCTCATAACAGTGCTTAATATCCTTGAAAGACTAGGTGTGTTTAAATGCAATGTTGCTCAGGATAAAGAACTTCTGTCTTTTTAAAAATGTTGTATACCCCAGGAGTCATAATATGAAGTGCTTAATATCCTTTATCTTCATATTATTGTGAAATGGGGTGTGGGGACAAAGAAATTAATAATTTATCGAAACCATTTGTTCTATCGACTTTGTTCAGGATCCAAAATTGTAAGATTACAGTATTACTTTTGGTAACTGGTATATATTACATCTCTTCAGACTATTGTCTTTATCAACATCATTTATCTTCATATTATTCTGAATTCAAGGGGCGGGGGGCAAGAAATTAGGAATAGACCGGAACTTTTTGTTCTACTTGGCATTGTTTGGTATCAGTAATCATTATCAACATTATTTCTCTTCATACTTTGATTTTAACGGTACTTTTGACAGTTCTGTGAAGGCCGCCTTACTAACATTACAGTATTAAAAGAGAAAGGGAGAAAGATAAAGAGACAGCCAGAGAGAGAGAGAGAGGGGGGGGGGAAGGGATAGAAATTTTAATATAAAGATGTTACACATGCTATTTAACTTCTTCTATTTTGTTCTTTTATGACCCGGGCAACGGCAGGTAGCCCTGCTAGTCTTCTATAAAGAATAGATTTCTGTCGGTTACCGAATAGCGTGATAAAAATATATGTAAACAGATCGACTACATATAACACTAGAATTTCTTTTCCTGTAAGTAGTAGATTTGTTGGCACTGTGGTTCTAGGTACTTGACTGCTTGTCACATTTTTATGTGACTGGCTGTTCGGGTTTTGAATAGCAGCATGGATACACTTGCTATGTGAAGCTACACTTATAAAACAAAACAGCTGTTTGTGGATGACTATATTTCTATTTATAAAGTTAGGTCGTTTATCGCAATGGAAGTGATATTAAAACACTTTTTTCATATACAAAATACAGAAATTTCAGATTTCTAATATACTCGGCATGTCTGTGATATATGTACTAGGCATATTCATTTACCAAATGATATCTCATTAATTCACTATTTCTTAGTGTTTTCTAATTCCATAATCGTTTTCATTTTATTATTACAGAATTCTATTTAGGCATGTTTTTACATTGTGGATAGAAAATTAGCATTTTGGGCGAGAACAATTTAAAAAAATTATTTTCAGGCCAATTTACTTCTGGGGGTTTCAATCCAGCAAAAACACACACACATACAAACTGTAGCCAGGCAAATAACAAGGTTATGTAATTTGCAAATAACAAGGTTATGTGATTTGCAAAGTTCATACTTAAAATGTGTTTTTACTTTTTTTGGTTGCTGTTTTATATTTATATTGTGGTGTTTGTGTTCATGCTGGTCAACCATAAACAGCAAATAATTTGATAGTTTATGGTTGGGGCCAGGAGTTTCTTGGGTTACTCTGTTTTACTGGGCAATGCCGATACACGGGTTTGCCAGTTATATATATATATATATATATATAATATAAATGGATAATATAAAAATCAAAAATTATATTAGATCCTATCGAGATATGGTGAATATAGTAGATAGAGCATTTATATATAATGAAGTGATGAAATAGATAAAATTTGTATAGTTTACAAGTTTATTAGCTCATCAAGTGTTCAAAAAAGGAATACAAATACGAAATGACCTTTAAGCCATGGCTTTTCAAAAATAACACTGATAGGTGCATTCCAATGATGTTACAATTTCTTCCTCATATGTCATTGAACGATCACAACCAAAACGTTGCCTCTGTACTTTCAATCTCTTTCATATATCAGCAAATACTTTTAATTCCACTTTGTCAAGCAGACAAACCAAAAAAACTCTGTCTTTACAATGTATTTTTTATTTTTTTGTGTTTATTTTTCCAAATTAAATACTTTCCGCTGCACGTTTCACCCCAAAAATCAAGTGGAGTATATAGACTACACCCGAATCTGTGGCTCATCAGAGAATTGTTCATTATCAACAGGAAAAACACCTCGGTTCAGAGATACTGGGGAAAAAATAGAAAAAAGTTCACAATGAGCACTTAGCAAAGTTCACGGCAATACAAAATCTATAAAAATGTATGAAAAACACTCACATGAGGTATTGTGACAAAAATTCAGCCCCCCCCCCCCCCTCCAGAAAGAAAAACTTAAATGGCAAAAATTGGCACGGTGCTCTTAGCCCTCTTTTATTGTTCATTTAAGATAAATCCATGTATGCTTTTGTTTTAAATCTGATTCTCGGCTAAAAATAATGTTTCTTCATATATTTTTTTTTCATTTGGAAAAACAAACCTATTTACCCCAAAAAAGGCATATTGCCATTGAGACATAACGGACCATTGTGGTTTGGAACCAAATTTAAAGGGGGTATCCTTTGTGGAAAGTTGACAGCAATGTATTTATTCATATTTAAATTTTTGCATGTTGGTACAGTCTGGAAAACGAAGCTGGGAGGAAATTCCAAAGGTCAACAGTCCGAATTTGACTAATAAAATATGGAAAACATAAAAGCATGTAAAATGATAGAAGTTATTATAATTTTAACATTTAGAAACGTGTATTATTTGAAAAAATTGAATAAATATGAAACCATTGTAACAAACTGGATATTTTTAACTTTGTGCAATGTTCATTCTTTGTTTCAATGTACAAGTCGGTTCACACACAATCTTTCCATTGAATGGCAAAAAAAAATCTGTTTTTTTTTTTCAAAGCCAACGCATCTGCCTTCATTTAGTCATCAATTAAGGAGAGTAGAAAGAGAGTAGAAAAAATTACTGTTAAGAGCAAATAATTCTTTAAGCCTACAAAGTTTCATTCTAAAATTAAATTCT